>VZTH01000999.1:0-302935 GCA_013397815.1 Aleadryas rufinucha
ACGAATTCACATATCACAATATCATATTTCTTGGATCCTTCAGAACCCCACTTATGACTGCTGCTTCTGGTGGAGAGCTTAATCTGATCAAAGTTCTTCTTCGGTATGGTGCTGATGTTTCCCATAAAGACACTAATGGATGGACAGCTGAGGATTATGCTGTTATTCATGGATATTCTAGGTAAATTTGAAACTGTATCATTAGAGTAAGTTGTCAGTTGTCAGTGTGGTTTTTGATAATTTTTGAAAACAGCACCAAGGTTTAGTGATGTGTTGAGACTTGTGTTGAAGGTGTGCTCAGTGATGTGTTCGTAGAATCATTTAGGTTGGAAAAGGCCACTAAGAATCAACCTATCACTGCCAAGCCCACCACTAAACCACGTCCCTAAGTGCCAATCTACAACATCTTTCAAATACCTCCAGGGCTGGTGACTCAACAGCTTCACTGGTCAGTCTATTCTAATGCCTGACAACCCTTTCGGTGAAGTAATTTTCCCCAGTATCCAATTTAACCTCCCCTGGCACAACTTGTGGCCATTTCCTCTTGTCTTCTGCTATGTATCATTCCAGTGTCTAGCGTTAACTTGGAAGTTGGGGAAAATTTTTACCTAGAGTCCTCTGTTAGATTTCAGGTTTTACTGCTGAGATCACATTTGCTCGATATAAACGCTAAAATATGTCTGTATCCTACAGTTATCCAGAGGTGGAACTTGACAGTGATGTCGGTGTAACTCAAGTCACACCAACAAAGTGCTTATATAGCTTGGGTTATAAGATTTCTATGTAACCTTAATATCAATATAACCCAAATCATGACCTTTTATCAATGTGACTTAAAGAATATCAATATAACCTTAAACATAGCTTTTTATACTTATGTAGTCCGAGTCATAGCTTTTACTTATATAGCCTGAATCATAGCTTCTACACCTATAACTTGATGCTTATAACTTTTGATACCCATATAATCTAATATGAATAACTTTTTATACAATGTAATAGCTAGTATGTAGCTAACTAGTTGCTTATNTACCAAGCAGGAGTTAATAACTTTGTAGGTTTGAATATGACATCTATAGAGTGAACGTGAGTCTAGTGAATATTGTAATAGTCATGCAGTAAGTGCATATGAGTATATGAATCTGTGTGGCTATGAATATGTGTAGGGTGGATAAGAAGTGGCTGTTAACTCTTCTATGAAATGGTATATGCAAGTATGTGACTATTTTTTACCAAATGTATTTCCTCTCTTTCTCTATACAGTCTTAGTAAACAACTGGCAGAATATGCAGACTGGGAAAACACAGGAGAAGCTTGTACAGGTGGTGGTGCACGAGGCATCCCAGCACTTGGCACTCCGCACCAGGCAGCAGCTGCTGGCTTTACACTGGGTGCACCTGCTGTGGACAGAGGCGGTAAGGCCCTTAACTGTGGAGTAGCTTATAAGGAGAAGCACTGTGGCCTTTTCTTTAGTGGGTTTGTGCTGGTAGCGCTTACTGTGTTCACCTTTGGTTTTAGTGGAGGCATCAGATGGAGTAGCACAAGCTTTGTGAATGCGCTTGTTTGATGATAGTTGGAAGTGCTGCTTGTCAGACTATGAAGGCATTTGATTTGCATTCTGTGTTCACTTCTTAGGGTTGTTACTTTCTGTCCGTCAGACTGCCCATCTATATGGGTTTTCCGAGAGAGAGAGAGAGAAGGGGATAGGGAAGGAACTAGGCAAAAGTGGTTTTATTTTTCAAGTGTCTACTTTAACCTAGAGATGGCCACTCAGATTGTGAAAATCCAATTACAAAAGCAGTGGGTTCCGCCTGAGTGGTTGTTCCTCTTTCTGTAGTTGGGAAGCAACAGAGAAATGAGCAGAAAGGTACATGTCTTGTTGATTTTCATGGAGTTTGTGTCTTCATTTTATTATTACTGAGGTCTGCACTGAGGTCCTTTTTGCACTGAGGTCCTTTTTGCATGTCCTAGTTCTCAAAATCAGTTATAACTGTTTCCATGTAGGTGCTGTAGAGACATATTTAGCAAATACCATGTTGGAAAAGTAACTTTTTTGGCAATAACATTGCAGTGTCTGTGTATGCTATATTGGCTTAAACATAGATTGATTTACAATAAAAATAATGCTTTTCTTCCACTTCCAGTAACTTTTATGATTTTTTTTAATAATTATTACCTTGTGATTCAGAAAAGCAACTAAATTGCCTTGTGATCAAAAAATTAACTCCTTCAGTGAGTTTTAAAAATCCAGTCTATACTTATGAGCTCAGAGTCCTAGAGGAATCTTAGAAAATGAATACCTTAGTATAAATGACATTGTTTGTCTTGTACTTTACATCTCAAGCCCTACAAGTGGGAGATTTTATTCTTTCTGAGTTTTTAAGGGTGTTACATTGGAACTATGTGGCAAATGGGCATAAGACAGTGCTCAAACACAGTTCATTATTCCTTTAAATACAGTTCCTTACTCCATTTATAAATATGTCAAGAAAAAATGAGCAAAATATGGGATATTTTTCTTCACTGACGTTTCCTAGATACAGGAATTTAATTTAGAGTCAGACTTTGTTCCTTTGACTTAGGAATACTTGAGTTGATCTAGTCAGAGATTTAGAAAGTTTCTTGATAGATTGCAGGAAATTTTTTTTGAAGGTTTTGGTACAAGTGGTTTAATCAGGAAAATGTTTTTGCTCAAACAGTGCACACTATTACTGTCTCTTGAGAGATTAGTAGCATATGGAGAATATTTACCTGCATTAATTCTGCAGTCTCTAACTTGCACACAAGAAGTGCAAGTCCTGCATTGTGAGAGTCCTTGTGATAAGCTGCAGTAATAGACTTTGAAGCCTCTGTTAGAGAAGTTGGAATGATCTCAAGAGAACAGAGAAACCCATTTTGGAATTAGTCTTGTTTCTGTTGCTCTTCTATACATTTTTTCTGGGATCTTCAGTGTTGTCCTTGTTCATTTTGCTGCTTTTGCATTTGTTGAATAATTTTCAAGATACTCTCCTCCAATGAGCTATGCAGCCTACTTAAGAAGTTGGCTTTTGTTAATTTGAAGATTTACTGTATGATGTATTGTTCCTTTTGTGTTCCTGGGTCCCTATGAAAACTGTTGGGTTTCCATCATAGTGCTCTTAGAAAAGCAATAAGTGCTTCAATGATTTATATCTCCCAAGGTCAGTAAAAGCTGTCCTGTATAATCTCTTGAGAAAACTGAGAAATGTAGAAGGGATGAGAAACCATCATGAGGTCCTTTCTTAACTCTTTATATGTATCTTTTTTTGATACAAGTAATTTTTCCACATTCATTCCATGTAGTCAAGTCAATAAAAGCAGGACTTTGTTCTGCTCTGAGGCAAATGTAACATCACAAAGAAATTTGGTGTCAGCTGCAATAGTAGAATGATTTGTTGCCTTAAAATACAACATTTTACTAAGTGGGATGGGTAGAGCAGATGCATAGTGATTTATATTTTGAACTTGTGTTCCACAACACACAGACATGTATACACACAAACACGTATGCATGATACACCAGTCAATGCACCCATTTTGGTCCAATTGTGGCCTGCTCTATAGCCCTGGGGGAACATGCTGCCCTCTTGCCATGTCTGTGTTCCAGTTGGTGGCATAGCTTTTGTATGTGAATGGTTCGGCACGGTCAAATCAATGTATGCAGGACTATTCAAACTGAGGTGGAAGTGGCCTGTGTTTGCATCAGGCACCAACTGACACAACTTCTAAGATGAGCTGGTTTAAGGCAACAAGTTGCTGGGTTGCTTTTTTAGCGAGGGATAACAAACATGCTAACGCTAAGACTTAAGATGAGTGAGTGTAAATAACATAATGTCTCAAAGTTGCGTGCTGGTCTGAGTACAGAGAGCCAAGATTTCCTTGAAAATTCTGGATAGTCTCCAAAGTTTGGTTCTAGGCACATATGGATTTTTGAGATGCTTAGAATAAGGAATTTTGTGTGCTATATGTGTAAGGCACTCTACAGCCATGAAGGAATTTCATTTGCATCTGTGCTAGACAAGGAGTAGTCAAGTTGAGGGAAATACAAAGTCGTCAGGAGAGTATATTTCTGATAATCTGTTTCAGTATTTCAGAATATTGAAATATGGATGTTTTACATGCAGCAAGTACAATAAGTTACTGTTTGACGCTGTCTCTTGAGAACAGAGTTCTGTAGATCGTGGTTGGGTTGTTTCCAGCACTTCTAACTGTAGAATAGGCTGATAGTCACAGCATGTTCTCCCATTGCTGTAGCTGTTTTGATGTCCTGCTTATGTTTTCCAAGTTTCTGGAAATTCTAGTTTATTCTGATGTCATTGTTCCGTCTGTCCTTTCCATGCCTTTTCCTAAATGGATATAGGAATGCAACAATCTCCTAACCAGACATCAAGAGCAGGAAAATCAAGGAAAGGTATTTTATACAGTAGCATTTAAAATATGAAACGTGTTGTACAATATACAAATATCAACACATCTATGATGTTTATTATCCTGGAGGTCCCTATTTTGATGATGCTGGTTTTATGAACTACAGTTGAGAGCAAGCTTTGCGTGATTTTTGTTGGTTTGCATGTTTTGCATTGGTTCTTTATATTGAATTTAGTGTTTGTGCCATTGGTGAGAGTAAATAATTTTATTTTTAAATATGCACTTCCGTTACTCTGAAATGGAATTGAGCTTCAATTAAAGTAGAAACAAGCAATCCCCAGAGACTGCTTTTCTAGATCCCATTTCTACTGTAATCAGAGTTCTGTCTGAAAGCTAGCTCATGAACTTTCTTGCCTTCTAAAGGACAATGTGACCTGGTCTTGATCATTGCTTAAAGTTACTATTCACAGAATGACAGAATATTCGGAGTTAGAAAGGACCCTCAAAGATCATCAAGTCCAGCTTTCAAGTGAGTGGCCCACACAGGGATTGAACCCACAAACTTGGTGTTATTAGCACCATGCTCTACCCAACTGAGCTAATCTATTCACTGGAAGCAAAATTTCGAAAAACTTACTCATCTCTTTTACTTACAACTGTAACTAATTGAAAATGTAACTGAAGTCACCTGTCAAGAGTAATAACTGACTGGTCCACCTGGTGGAGACAGATTTTTATTCAGCTTGGGACATGAGCAGGTAGGTTAGATTGCTGATACTGATTGAGTTAACAGGAAACTGTGGTATGTACAACTAATTAATATTATTTAAATATTGTGTGTTTGCAATAGGAAGCAGTGAAAATTAGAGACTGTGTTGGTATTTTAACTGTTAGCTTGTCCTTGCACTGGCCGTTTCAGCTTCTAGGTTTTCTCTACATGACATGCACACTGTATTTCATTGTCCAAAAACCCAGTGCAGGTCAGGAGATGTACTCATCAAAATTCGCACATAAATCCTGTCTTTAGAACAGACAAAATTTCTGCACTCTTCTGTGTTTAATGCTAGTAGAGGAGATGCCTTCAGGCATGCTATGCCTTTGTTTTCTTTTCCCTTTAATGATTCTGCTAAAGACCTTGGATTGGTTGTTATGATAATTAGCAAGAATTAGTTACCAAGAACTTGAGGAATGCTGAAATAGTTACTATATGCAAGTTGTGTTTGTTTTCCCCTTCTGTTTTGGGAATCGAAGAGCCCTTTTATTTCATCTTAGCTGTTGATAGTTGAGAGGTTCTAGCACTCCTGAAGCTAGATTCCTAGAGTTCAGGTTTCTTTAGTCAATCAGTGATGTGCACACTCATCAAGTTGCAAATAGCCCTAAGTTGGGAGGATCAGTAGATGCACTTTAGGGCAGTGCTGTCATTCAGAAGCATTTACTCTGACAGACTATCTAAATGAACTGTCAGGCCTGTCTTGCAAAATTCAGCCAGGGCAAGTGCAGTCTGCACATGGAAAGGAACAAGCCCTTGCTAGAAAACATGCTGGCACTGCCCGGCAGAAGAGATGCCTTGCTGAGAAAGCCTGATGGGCCCTGGCAGAGTGAGCTGAGAATGAGCAGCAGCAGGGTGCCCTGGCAGCAATGTCCTGAGTTGTATTAAGAGCAGCATAGGCAGGAGATTGAGCAAAGTGATTATCCACCTCTACTTGGTGCTTTCTGGATTGTGTCCAGTGCTCTGGGTGTAATTTGAGCCTCCAGTGCAAGAGATTGGTCTTTCAACAGTGAGCAAGTTCAGTGGAAGGCCATCACATTCATCAGGGACAGGAATATTTGCCCTTTGAGGACAGGTTGAGCAAACTGGGCTTTTTCAGCCTAGACAAGAAGTGAATTTGCAGGGGACCTAGCAGCAGCTTCTAGTACAAGTGAGAAGACAAAGCCAGGTGCTTCCCACTGGTACATGACAGGAGGTGGAGATATAAGAGGCATAAATGGCAACAAAATAGTTTCTAATTGGATGTGGGAACAGTAAAACAAAGAGGTTGTACGGTCTCTGCCTTGGAGGTGTTTAAGACCAGACTGGATAAAGCCCTGAACAACCTTACCTGACCTCATAACTGAGCCCGCTTTGAGAAGGCAGGCTAAGACACTTCTGAGGTTCCTTGTGACCTGATTTATCCTATTAGCATATGTGCAAGTCGTGTTTGTAACACTAATGAAAGCTTGGAGTGTGCTACAGAATGCCCTGAGTTTGCCACTTTTGTCTGCTGAATTCCCTTTTAGGTGCAGTGTGCAGAGCTGTTGGTGATTCTTCTACTTGAGCTTTAGAGCTGGATTATGTTTTTTGATTTTCATTACCTTTGCAAAACAATCTGTAACTGGGTAGAGCAGCGGATAGTGTAATATATAGCCTAATGTTGTACATAATGCTGCATAAAATAATAAATCTCTGCATGTGATGTGTACTTGTGTGTAAGATGAGTACTTTGGAAGTACTTTTACTTAATGTCTTGCTAAACTACCACCATTTTGTTAATTGTTTACTAACGTAACATATTAATGTTATGCTTTTATAAATTTTATTTTTTTGGGTTAGACGTGTTTCTATGTTTTTTAAACTTCTAGGTATAAGAGTCCAAAAGAGCTATAGCTCTGGTATTTTATTTCCCTTTTTTTTTTTTTTTAATTCAGTGTTGTTTGAAGAAGCAGTTTTGTTTTGGAAGTGCAGTCATTTATGCCACTGTGTATTGAACTTACTACTCAAAGTATCGTTCTGTTATGATCTGTAGAGTTGTCCATGTTAAATGTTTAATTTTTAGATGGTTAATTTTTAGCATGCTAAATTTAATTTCAACATGTCGATTAATGTTTGAACAGCAATAGATGACTTCTCCCAAGGAGACTCAATAAGGTGAGACTTTAAAAATACCTAACACTTGCCTGAGGAATGACTTGAGAGACACAGTACTCACTCTGCTTTGCTTTTAAAGAAGCTCTGAGAAAGAGGGGAGCGATGACAGTTGGCATACCTCTGAGGAAGAGGAACTTGATTTTACCCCCAAGGTATGGTGCGTTTACAGGAAAAATGTCCTGTAAAAATAAGGGGTTTGAAAGCAAAATTTCTTTGGAACTGAAAGAAACTGCTGTTCCAGCCAATATTTTTTTCTCTTTAGAGCAATCTCTGGCCTGCCAGCCTTCCTTCTGCTATGAGTTTTTCATAAAGGACCTGTAGCTGTTACAGAGTATGCAGTAGATTTGTAATTTGGAGCAAAAAAGCAGTAGGTTACAAGATAACCACATAGTTTCACTTTTTCTTGTTCGTATGAGTCAGATTTGCAGACCTTAAAAGTTTTTAAGTTACTATTATAACCTATCCTGTTCTTCTTCAAACATTGTTAGTGTTTCCTGTAAATTTGGGGATAGATTCCTAAGTGATAAAGGACATTTATTTATCAAGATCTACAAAAATCCTTCATCACCTAGTTCTCCTTTCCTCAGCAGGTTCCTCAAGAGTGCTCAATGAACAGATGAGTTACTCAAATGGGTCATCTATTTTCTTCTATAAGATGACATTCAGTGCTTGCATGTGATCTCACACTGCATGTTTTTCCTCTTTTTTTTTTTTCTTTAAAATTACATTCCGGTGTTTCATGTGATCTCCCACTGCTTGTTTTTCCTTTTTTTTTTTTTTTTTTTTTGAATGCTCAGGGTTGTACTCTTTTTGTCAGTTACAAGCTCTCATACCTTCTGTTTTTACTAATGATCTGTAGAATTATCAGCTTCTGAGTGATGTCTGGAGCATCAATTCTGTTGCACTGGCAGTGATGTGGAACCTGAGTGTGGTAGTTAAGTCCACTCGGTAATGCTGGAGATGCAAGCATGTTTAGTTTTAACTTGATTTCATTTTCTTGCACTGATTTAAATAGAAATGATACATTTTGCTGCCATGATTTTGAAATTTAGAGATATTTTTTAAGTGTACTTGCAGGGACTAATTTATGCATTAAGTATGGGGATCTTAATAGTTACTTACCTTGTGCACGTTTGCAAGTAAGCATCCTGAAAATGCAGTTTTAAATATAATTGAATTTTACTTACTTGTTACAAATATTAGAAACAGCTTTTTAGAACCGTTATGAACGTAAACATTTTTGAAAACAATTTGCAGAAGGGTGCCTGCACAGTGTGAAATACTTACTGAATTGGATATGAGAGGAGTGTTTGTCTAGTTAGAAGTATAGGATGGAGCCAGCACTATCATAAGGACAGTCTGATTATATTTACTGTTCAAGATTTGACATTAACAAAGGATTTGTTGTTGTTATTATAAAAATTATTATATTTATATTATAAAAAAAATTCTTAAATAAATCTTTATTTACAGAAGCTGCAGAAGCCAAACCTGACACTGTTAATGAATGCTTCACAGCAGTTCAGGAAAAACAGTAAGTTATTTGCAAAAGGTTGCATGATATACTGATATATAAATTAGACTTGCTAAGTAGGTTTTTTGGTTGGTTTGGAGTTTCTTTTGTGATAGTATATGAGAAAAGTAGCATTTTGAAAACACAGCACTTAATAATTCAGAATAAAATAAGTCTTTAAAATGAAGATATTGATCCCCTCTTAAGCCTTTTTCCTTCATCAAGTTCATCCTCCATCCTGCCCTACCTCACCTATCTCCATTTCCAGACATTCCCAAATGGCTCTTCTCTTGCACATTAATCTGATAACATGCCTATTACTGTTTACATAATTCCTTCTGTTCACATGCATTTTCCTTTTTTTTTTTTGTGCTTCAAGATGATAGTGATGGTTCTGGAATTGAAAGTCCTAAGTCGCCAAAGAAAAGTCTCAAACAAAGAATCCCATCAGGTGCAAATGTGAACAAAGGAGACAGTGAAGAATTGTTTAATCAAAATGTCTCAGCTGCAAGCAACCTGGATGAAGAAGAATTGGAGGAGGAGGAGGAAGAGGATGAAAATGACAATGGAGATGGTGATGAAGATTATGAGGAGGAAGAGGAGGAGGAGGAGGAGGAAGAGGATGAAGAGTTTACTGAAGATGAAAAGGAGGAGGAGGAGCTGGAAGATGAAGAAACTCAGTCTAATGAAATATTGGAAGAGGAGAAAACAGAACCTAAAAGGGAAATTAATCAGAAATTAAAGTATTTCAGTAAAGTGAAGCACGAAGGGGATGCTCAGTGGGGAACTGGACATGTCTGTGGTGATGATGAAATAAGTAACGAACACAATGAAAAGGTGGAGGAATCTGTTGATACTCCTGTGTCTTTCATAGCTGGGTCTTGTGAAAGGTTTCAAGAAAATAAAATGGCAGTGTCTCCAAAGATCATGAATAATGAAATATCTTGCAAGTCAGTACCAAAACAAGCTGTCTTTCAAAATCTGAATAATCTTCAAGATACGCAAGAAGGCTGGAACAGGAAAAGCATGATTGAGGAGAAGTTTCACAGAAATGCTGACTCTTGTTTTGCAGACTCTGAAATGACAGACTGGAAAAAAGAGATACCTCAGCCTCTCTTAGATAGTTGTGGTCTTAAGGAGAAAAAGTCAAACTTCAGTGATGGCTTTGAAAGTGGCAGTAATTCTTGGTTAGCAGAAAAAACTCCAGGACCTGAAAGTGAAAGACCAACCTTTGTCATACTTGAACATGTGGATGGTGAAGATACTGAAGAAGAGGAATATGAAGGAGTAGATGATAAAGTCTGTAAACCACTGACACAAGAAAGTGAAAACTTAAATAAGCAAGAAGAAAATTTGAGAGCAACATTTCATTCAAGCACTAAAGTAAGTATACAGGGATGATTCAATCTCATGGGTATTTTCTAAGGGTCAGATAGGTAAGAAACACATGGTAAACTGGATTTCTCTTAATACTTATTTTTCACATATATCCATCTTTTGGTCATCCATTTGTGATGTTAGATAGTGTCTTACTTGGAGTCAAAACAGCTCCTTTCCTATAATATGGTAATATATTATAATATGGGAAAAAAGTCTACTGCCTATTCTTCCTGGAGTCTGTTAAGTTTTTCTCAGTTCTATGTTACAGCTTTTATCTCCCAAGTTTTACTACTATTTAGGAAAATTCATGGTGTGATAGCTGAAAGTGAGGAAACAAAAAGAAATTTGCATGAGATTGAGAGCAGGAAGCTAATGATTTTCCTTGGAGCAAAGTAGAGGGGGGAAAAAAGTAATATGCTCTGGAATGTTGTAATTTAAATGAAACTAGAGTTAGACTGACATGAGGAATTGCTTGTGGAGAAACAGCAAAGATGATGCTTGTTACTGTTCTTTTCAGCTGTTTTGGTTGATCTTTTTTAGAAAGAATCATCTGAACACGAAGAGGAGAAGGAAGGCGCTGGCAAAAAGCTACAAACTACAGTTGTTGAGGATGTAAAAAATCCTGTTTATAATGATAGGCATGAAGTCCACAAAGCTTCAAAAGACAACTCTGGTGAGAGAAATGACTTAGTAAATCCTGATCCAAATTCTTCCTCTACAAATACTAATGCATAGCAAATGAACTGAAATGGTCATTGACTCCTGTGATAGCAAAATTTTCTCTTGCCTTTGAGTCCTAGTGGTCATTGGCAGAGTAGGAAAGCAGATTGTGTTGCTTTTCATTCATTCTTAAAGAACTGAAATTGTAGCATTGTATACCAAGCAACGCGATATGAAGCAAGTGCCGTTCTTGATTTATTGTTATGTTCTCCCTGAACTGATATGAACAAAATCCAGAGATGAAAAAGAGAAGGAGGACTAGAATGCCTTGAGTGACAACAGTATTCCCTTTCATGATGAGTACTGTCACATTGAAAGGTTGTGATTGCTCTTGGTTGAAGCCAAGGAAGGATTTGAGTCAAGTGGAGAGAAAGCTGTTCCAGTGCCTCACCTTGTCCAGTTTTAAAATGTAGGTCTCCAGCATCATACATGTGTGCTTGAAAACATTACCAGCCTAGTCAGAGTAGAGCACTTTGGTACTTACCTGAGGTCTGACAGCAGGAAGAGAAAGCACCATTTCCATTGTCTGTCTCCAGAGAGTAGCTTGTTGTAGTAGATGTTACCAGAACATGTGTAGCTGCTGCTCAGATGCTACACAGGGGGCCTGCCTGGCAGAACCTACTGTATTCTAGTGTTGTGCCTATACCTGCTCATCTACCTGTAAGTGTTTTACCGTAAGTATGCATTTGGCATAGCATAGATAGTCAGAGTTCAGGTTGGAATCAGCAGTTGCCTCTTCTGGGGTGGGTGCCCTCACTGGCGTCCAGCTCCTTCCCCCTTCTTTACATTTATGCGTCCACAAAATTGAATCCTGAATCAGTTTTTCCTAATGGAGTAGCTTAAAATAGAAATACAATAGTATAATCTGGCTAGGAATCCCCCGAGACTGAACCTTAAAATCATCTGGTAGAGAAGAGGTTTGAAATTTAACCCTCTTGAGATAGAAATAGCTTCCGTGTGTTTGGGTTAAGTGTTTGGGGTGTGAGCCTCCATTTTTAAATGGCAATGCTTAGGTGTCTAGCTTCTGGGAAGGGGCTGGCTAACAACTTTGTCAGGGAAGATCTTTTCTAATAGCACAAGAAAAGGAGCCTTGTTTCTTGGTGACTTTTTGGATGTTGGTGTGAGGAGGTTTTGGATAGTGTTTCTATGGTACCCCCTGTACAGTGGAAAGTGATAGTAAATGCCAAATTTTGGAGCTATAGGCTGGAGAGACCTTTACTGTATACAACAGAACTGCAGGATACTGGAATATCTTCCTGAATGTTACCCAAGCGTGTTGGATATTGCCTGTAGCTTTGTCAGCTGTTGTGCATAGCCATCTTCTGATGGAAAGGAAGCAAAAGGAGCTGGAAGTCTAAAGGAGATAACATGATGTGTCTGAGTGGGAAGAAACCCTTGAATAAAACTTCCTTCTTAGTTTGTCATCAATAGAACCTGCGTCTTTGCATGCAGAACTTGACTGATGCGAAAAAGCAGAGTGAAGTACAAACACTCAAGCATCTCACTTCTTATCTTATTTGTAGGTGCTCTTCCAACAGTGGGAGCAGAGGAAGAGGAAGATGCTGAATCTCCCTGGGATTCCGAGGTACTTTTTGTGAAGGATGCAAGGGTTTCCACTGCAGGAAGTAGGAGTAGGATCCAGAATCACTTGGGAGCTTGCTTTTGATTTGGACCCTACTGTTGATAAGGCTTATTTCCTCTTTTCCTCTTTTTGCCGTATGTAACCGGGGGCCCTTGAAATACTTCTGCTCTAGGCCAGCTGCTCAGTTAGGATTGGGATGAAGTTAGGTCGAGCTAATGGCTTGGGTTTCAGCAGTCAGCCTTTGAGTTTGGTTGCTGGTATAGTACTGAAACAGTGAAGTTCCTTGCTGCTTAGAATATTCTGACCTTTTTACAGAGGCTGGCAGGATTGTTGCTTTTTCACCATACAGCCCTAGTCTGCTGACCTGGTCAGCCATTGCCCTTGGGGTCTACAACCGAGATGGCTAGCTGCTTCTGAACAGATCCTCTCTATCTTTTGTAGGTGTACTCTGGCCCTCTTTCAAGTCTTGTTCAACAGAGACACTACACGTGCTGGCCTTATTTGCCTTTTTCGTTCTTTCTCTGTGGCAATGAGCAGGGTCTGTAGCTTAGTCCTCTGGTTCTTGTGA
The DNA here is from genome assembly GCA_013397815.1 of Aleadryas rufinucha. Classification (NCBI taxonomy): domain Eukaryota; kingdom Metazoa; phylum Chordata; class Aves; order Passeriformes; genus Aleadryas; species Aleadryas rufinucha. The sequence goes on from VZTH01000999.1 coordinate 13,055, forward strand.
GAAAAAATGAACTCTTCCCATCCCCTTGTTAAAAATAAAAGGCTAAAATGTTATTAGTTTTAAGGTAGTTGTAAGCTCTGCCTTGCTAATTTTTGTTCAACCCAAATGGCTCTTGCAATTGTGAGCAACACTGTGTTCATTTACCACTGCAGGACATATGCCTAGGGAATGTCAGTGCCAACTTGAATGTCAGATACAAGTTCAGTACAAGTGTTGGACAACTGCAGACCTGCAGCTGTTGGTTCACAACCTGTATCTGAGTTACTGTGTTAATTCTTGTGTGTAGTTGTCCAGTTTGTCAAAGTTTGTCAGTGTGGCAGAATAGTGGTGTGAAGTTTTTGCCCAAGATCTGAAAACAAACACATCTGCTGTGATTTTCCAGTATACTGTGTCTTCATACATTCTTGCCAAGGGCCTTAAAAAACGTTTTTGTATCTCTAATATACTTGATACTATGCTCACAAATTGGTTTAGCAGGAGCTTATTGTATAGAAATGAGTTGAAAATGCATTTGTACCAATTCTCATTCATGTTTGTTAGGTTACACTGGCAGATTCTGAAAGTCCAAGAAAAATATCATGTGGTGTGCTGCTCCCAGCTGCAGAGAGACATGGAGCATGCTCCCAGACTGTTTTGGGGGAAAGTGACAATGGTAACTTCCTGGTGGGCTAATGTTTGTCTGTAAGCATTTATAGGCTAAAGTAAACTTTTATCAGTGTCTGTCTTAGAAATGCTGTCATGGTGTGAGTGCAAACCATACCAGTGAAGTGCTTACTGTTTGTTAATTAGTGCCAGTAATCACAGCACTTGCTGGCCAGTTTGTAAAGGAAGTTCTTTACATTATGTGTGTTCTTTGGACGAGTGTCTAGTGGTTTTGATTCAGGTTCTTGTTTCATAGCAATGACAGTCTATGTTTTTTAGGACTGACCTTTCTCAACATTTGACATTCTTGGATGGTAATGCAGCAGAAGACAGCTATGATCTGGCTTAGCATTTTTGTCCCCCCTAGCTTAACCTTTGATAGCATTTTGATAGCTTTATGTTGTGCTTTGCCTAGGATCCAAAATAGGACTACAAGTACAGGGGTTTTTGCCGAGGATTTCTGCCTGTAGTTCGTGACACTGTCTCTTGAGCATCTTGAGCAAAACTTTACAAGCTTCCAGGAGCTTCAAATGTAGTTGTTAACTATTTGTCACAGAATTCTGCTTAGACAAGAATTCTACTAAGATGAGTTTAGCATCAGTTTGAAAAGAGGGTAAAAGGTGGTTATGATAATCTTTCTAAGGTCTTTCCATACTGCTGGACCACCAGGTTTGCTGAAATTGAATACTGTTTGTTTTTTACTGTTGGTTTGGGGGTTTTTTTAATATAAAATATATTAAAAAATTTATTTAAATATAAAATTTTTGCCATGGAGCCATTCTTAATAATTCTAAGTATTCTTTCATATACTTATTTAGTGAGAGGTCTCAAACTGTAAGATGACTAAAGCAGAAGATTTGAGAAATATAGGTGGGACAGTAGATGGTGTGGGTTTGGAAATGATTTAATGTCGGACAAAATTTTAAAAAATATATATTTGGAACTATGCTATAAATGTAGATTAAAACCAAACAATGTTTGTTTCTATTGTTCCCCTGCAAGCTAAACCTCAACAATCTGATGAACACTGCCTTGATTTCACCTTGTTAGATGTGTATGAGGTTTCTGTGTCTGTGCCCATGCTTTCTTAGTCCCTTCAATGGAAAGGAAAATGCTCCTCAATATTAAGCACTTGTAGAATAATCACAGTCGTAATGCTGTTTTATGATCATTCATTACAGTAGACCAGCTTTGGCTTTGGAAATAATCCTTTTAAAAAGCAGGATTCAGCTCCTCAAAAGGACTAAATATTTTAATCTTGTTCTGTTGACAAGCATGACATTATTGCTTCACCTAAATGGTCCTAGTTCTGTGATAATTATTTTTTAAATCCAAGGTGCGTGGTGGGAAGTATGCATTGTTCTTTTCTTGTATACTAAAACACGTGCTGCATGATGAGGTAAATGGAATGTTCAGTATTGTACTCTTGATGAAGTAATGCTTGTGACTAATACCTAGTTGTAGAAACTACTGATGTTGAATGGAATAAAAGGTACCGACAATTAAATAAAATAACATTTCCTAAAACCTTTTTCACTTCCAGGCTTTTTGGAGAAACCCAACAATTCACAGGTAAGTATTTGTTTGTGTCAGACTGACTACTTATACTGGTCATTAAATAGTATGTAGTTACTTTGAATTTGGTGTTTTATCATTGAATTGTCTTTCATAGCTGAAGACTCCCATATCTGCTTTGGAAATGAATGAAACTTCTCCTAAAAACAGGCAGCAGAAATCAGGTAATATTTGCCTAAAGTAGTTCTAGGTTTAGCTTTTTAATCTTTTAGGAGTATTTAATAAGGCATCTATTTTATGTTTTGCAGATCTATTGCAGGAATTTGATTTAGAAGATGTCGAGGATATTGAAGGTATTCATAACAGTCTCTTTGTAATGTTCATTCTTGGACAGACACATTGTAATTGCAAATCTTTTCCTAATTTTCAATTAACGTTTCTAACGAGGTGTTCTGGAAGCAGAAGGACTACTGAAATATGCACCTGTGCATGTTCGTTCCCTCCTGTAGTCTGTCCTTCCATGATGTAGACTTCCTCCAGCATACATGTTGTCATCTCCCCTTTTCAGGCAGTCCTGAAGATGGAAGAACATTGTTGCCTTGTGTCTTTCGTTCCTTTTCCCTTGTTCTGTGCCTGTTACACAGAAATTTCAAGATTGATTAAACACTGTGTGAAATAGATCTTATGGGCTCCAAAGATCCAAGGATCTTATTTGAAGACTGAGACTTCAAACTCAACATAGCTGCGGTTGAAAACTTCACTGATGGGCAAGACTAAATAGGAGTTTGAGTTGCTTTTGATTACAGCAGTCTTGGTAGTGATAACTTAGGATACTCTCTACAGTAATTTCTGTGGTGCTACCTACAAATGTTCCTCAACCACCAGCACATCTGTCTGTTTTTACTGCTGGTTGGAGCCTTCATCTGCACCAGCATACGGCTTGGTACTGGGATATGTATAAGCGTAAGTGTGAAGTCTAAAGCTCCTCTTGTTGAAAAACAAGGAAAAGGGAAAGATGCCTGTGTTCCTTGTAGAACATGATCCTTAAATAATCCCTAATTATTGCTGTTATTATTGTCTTTAGTATTTATCAGACTATCTGAAATGCATCACAGATATCAAGAGATCATCATAACAATCCTGTGAAATAAGTGCTGTCAACCCACTAATAACAGTTGTGTGTTGTGAAATGCCTTGTGTTGAAATACCCAACATCATATCTACTAAAATTTTCAGAAATTTTACCTAGCAGTGAGGTGGGAGGAAAAGGTTGTTACTTCACACTCTGTACCTTGGGGTTAGAATTGACCTCTGGAGACCTTTATGACTGACTGAGGAGCTCGGACTCCCAGTTCAGACATAAAGTTGTAACTCTGAGCTTGTATCAAATGTTAAGAACCCTTCAAGAAATGAAGGCTTGCAAAAGTACTCACCTACTCACCTAAAGCAGAAAATGCCAGGAAGTGAGGTTGTGCCCTTTTGTATTTTTATGATGATATCTATCTACTTTTCTCCATCTCGCTCACTTTTCTTGTGGGAAGGATATTGTGTCCCTCTTCAGCAGTGAAACTTTGTGTATAGAAAGGCTATTGAGCAGAAGCCATGGCATTATGCCGCAAGACAGGAGGTACAGAGTGATTAAGGTGAAAAACCTCCATCTCTTGTTTTCAGATTTCACACTTGAGTTGCTAAGACTTGTTTCTTTCTGAATACTTGTCACTTGAAAGTGTACAATGTGCCTTCCACAAGAACAGTGACAGTGAATTGCTGCTTCTAGATTGTATCTGGGATTATCTGGAGTCCAATTCTCTGGTGTAACAGAGATTCAGGGTAGGCTGCCAGACTGAGTGACTGCGTCTGAGAAGTTTGTGACCTGCCCATATTATATGGAAATTCTGAGAGAGGGAAGAGTGGAATCCAGTTTTCAACAGTATGAGCAAAATGTTCAGACCATAGATTGTTTCTCAACATTACATAAGTCTGTCTTTCAGTTCCCATCTGCGTCTTCTGCAACAGATGACGCAGCAGTTTGAAAAATACTCAGTCCAGATCCATGTCTAGAAACAGATTTGTTTCATGCATAGAGTAAAGCTGTGGCCTTAAAATATTTCAAAGCCGTGATTTTTTTCATTATTTTTTGTGCACTGCACATATGCACATAGGGAAATTACAATTGGTGGAGCCATGTAACTAGTTACTGTGTAGCACACAGCATTTCAAAGAGAAAGATCAAGATAGCGCACCTTTAAGAAACAGGATTGGTTTATTTGTGACCATTTATAGTGATTTTCAGCAAATTTCCTTTAAATGCCCTGGAAGAAAGCAATATACGCAGATGCATCTTAAATCTGTTTTATGGTAATTTTTTCTCTAAGAGCTCACAAATTAGAGGGGGTGTATTATTTTGTTTTAAGATTTTTCTTGCAAATATTATTCGAGATGCAATCTAAATGTAAATAAATAGTACTAAGTTATAACGTGGTGGTTATCAAAATACAGTTTTCTCACTGTAGGTGAGTACTCAGGATCTACTTTTCATATGTCATCAGCAGCTGAAAAAGAAGATAAGGATGCCATTGAAAGCTGTGGAGTGTGGGTATGTAACACCAAATGTTTTGAATTAAGAGTCTGAATCAATAAATTGTATTATACACTAAAAAGCAAAGAATTATATATTATACACATATAAAGTAAAGAAAACTTACCAGTCAATGAATAATTCTGGAGAGTCCTGTAGATAAAGGTTGTATAACGGCCTGAAGTAAAATGGGATGCAGTCTTCTTATGGTGGAGAAAAATCCTTATGATTATGTTGGATACTTGCTGTTACGCTAATTTGTTTCCAGCTGGTTTGCTTAAACGTTGTTCAGTATTTTTCCTTTTGCATGGTGCTGAGAAACAGTGCAGTCAAATTCATTTTTTTCCCTATGCAAAATGCACATTCAAGTAAAGAAGGAATTTGTCTATAATATGCTGATCTGTTTGATTAAGCATGCCTGGTCTTCCCCTTTGTAAGCAAAGAAGAAACAACAAAAAAAAATTAAATTTCACGGCCTTCTCAATTCTTTCCCTGCTTCTCCAAAATACGTGCTTGTTTGGCCATGTTAGTGAGTGTTTGAAAAGGTTTTTTTCAGAGGGCATTTTAGAGAGGAATAAGGCAGGCATCCTGTTTGTGTTGGGCCTACAACAGGAGAGGGAGAGAGCTGGATAGAGGGGTCTGGAGTGTTCTGTGGCACCTCAAGGGAGAATGGAGCAAATTACTTCTACCCCACACTCAGGTATGATGAAAGATGAACGTGTTTAATATTAACAGGCAGAGCATGGAACTTAGGCCTACTGGAAAGTGGTAGTGGTTGGGCAGTGAACCTGGGGAATGGAGAGGCTGAGATGGACGGTAGCTGGCTGAGGTGCTCCTTCCCTGTTCTAAAAACAGGAATTTTTGCAGAGAGAGGAGGGCCTGGTTAACAAGAGGAGAGAGGGGAGTTGGATGGTCTCAGCCCATTGGGACTAAAGCTGCAGGCATGTATGGAAGGCACTAGGAAGCATATGGGGAAGGAGCATGTTGGGAAAAGTGTGACACATGATGAAAGCAGTCAGAGCTGTTGAGGAGCGGGGCATGGGGTCAGGGACATGAGGAGACTGGGTGGGGTTGAGTGAGGCATGGTATGGTTTTCACACAAGTTTGGGTTCCTGACTTTTGGGATGAGGGAAGGAATGGACAGGTTTCCCTAAGAAAAGCTTTTCTTTGGAGCTTGGAACAGAATTTAACATTTCTGCGTCTTGGGTGAAGAAATAGGCCCAGGTCTCCATGTGGGGGACAGTAAAAAGCTTGTCATGTTCATTAAGAGTGCATTAGCTTAGCTGGCAGGGGATTGTAAAATGCCAAACAGAGGAAGGAGGGTGAGAAAACATTGGCAGTTCCAAAAAAAAATGGTACTAAAGCAATAAAACATGAAAAAATAAATTGCTTTCTAACAAAGGCCACCAGTTAGAAAAAGCAGGCAGGCTTAAAAGTAAAAGCAACCTTAATGTCTAGACAACTCCAATCCTAGAAAAACTGTTGTCTCTAGTAAACCCTAGTAGCTAGTAAGTCCTTTATTTTTAAGAAAAAGGTGAATCAGTGAACCTTTAATTTTGTGTCCCTTGATTTGTATTATAAAAATTGCTTTCAAAATATCTTGATGCTTATTTCTGTTATATGTTTATATATATGTATGTGTGTGTTTATGTTATAGGTTCTGTATTTCTGTTATATGATCGGATGAGTTTGCAACAGAAATTACCTACATTAACTGTAACTTCCTTTTTCTTGGTAATCTTTTTGTCTGTACCTGTTTACTTAAGGATAAATGTATTTTAGAAACTACCAACTTGATAGAAAAAACAGCACATGAAAATCAGACTGATAAAGCAGAAATTTCACGTCAGGAAGCCCTAACAGAAAATGAGGAATCGCACAGTGCTGACAAGGAGTTAAATCTAAAACCTTGGGAAGAAAGATATGAAAGAATGTGGGTTGAAAATGAGAAAAGGGAATTGAAAACAAATTTTAAAAACATTACAGCAGAGCTGAAGCAGTTGTTTGGTGAAAATGAAGCTGGGAAAACGGCTTCCCATGTGGAAGAAATACCAGAAGATGGCTTTGGTGAAGAATTCAAGAGTTCTCACATTATTTCATCTCCTGTGACAGAATCAAGTAATAAGTTAAAAAGCAAAGGTGAATTTGGAGATATTAAACTTACACTAGGTGGAAAAGTACCCAAAATGGAAATTGTCTTTCCAAGTCATGGTGTTCTTCCTGATCAAAATAGCTTAAAGACAAATGTAGAAGATACCTGGAATACAGATGAAGAAGCTGGCATTAATACTATAGATAACAGAAAGGTTTCTCTAGCAAAAAGAGAGAAAAAGAAAATGCCTACTATGGAAACAGAAGAGAATGATAATGGAAATAGTAAAAATGCAGAGGAAGGTGCTGCTTACTCCCTGAGATGTAGCTTAAAATCAAGTATTTTGGGTGACATTTCTAATATTCTGTCTAAAATAAGACCTGTTTGTGCAAGTGATGAAAATGCATGTTCTGTTACAGAAATGAAACTTAAAAAATACTCTGGATTTAATGATGATGTTCCCAGGGACTGCCTTATCAACAGTAATATAGGAGAAACAGAAATCGAAAGTCTTCTCGCTAATGCTCAGGAATCGTGTGGCATGTTGGAAAGGAGTCTTGATGAAGAGCTAAAACGAGATATGGAAAGATTTAAGAGTAAGGTAGGAATGCTGCAAACAGTATTCCTGGCTTTGGAGAAAGAGAAGGTACAGCTGCAAAGAGAGGTAGTTCACCTGCTACTCCTTATTGTTTAGTCTTTCTCCATATCAGTGGTCCTGTTCAGCTATTCATCATTAAATGAAGATGCTTTGTGCAAATTGGTTGTCTTAATGAAAATACAATACTTATGAATAAAGAGAGCAGTGGAGAGTTGCCTTTTCCCCCGTTTTCAGAAAACACAGAATGCATTATTGTTCCAGTTTAACAGTGTGTGGCACTGAGTTCCACATTGACTCAGTTCTTCATTGACATTAAAAGAAGTGCCCACAATTAAATCAATTCTGATTCTGAAACAAAGAATGAAAATAGCTCCTGAACAGGGTCTTGAATGAACTTTTCATTTGCTGTGCTTTCTGCATGGTGTGTCTTCATTGCCGTTCACTAAAATTCCTGTTTGCTGTGAGTGGAACTGTTCCTGCTTGTGGGTTTGGAATCTTCTTCCCTGCCACCCTACCTACCCTCCATGGAGGAAGCAGTAGCCAAGCACACTTCCACTTGATTTTTTTTATTTCTGCTTTTACTACTAACATTGTGCAGTCCTTCTAACTCTTTAATCCATCAGTAATGCTTTTACATTTTTGTTGTTCGTGTTTTAAGATACACTGTTTTTTTCTTTCTAAGGACTATATTTCTGTTACACCATAGAATCATGAGTGAATCTGAAGTACTTTCAATGACAATACACTTTGTAATGTAATTGTTGTGAAAATACTTGTCTCTATTTTTTTTTTTTATTTTACACTTTTTCAGAGGTAAACCCTGAATTATTCAATCTTGGATATTGTGCTTCTCTTTTATGGAAATGTTGGTTAATACATGAAACTTACCTTTCTTTTTGTAGGTTGAGAAGGAAAAGAGCAAAGAAAGATGTTTCAATACGCAGACAGTGACAAAAGAGGAAAATGTTGATAAATTAAATACACCACCAGGCAACATTACTCATCAGCAAATGAAAGAAAAGCTTACTCTAAGGAAGAATGACTGTTTGAAAATAGAGGATGAAAATACTACAGAAGAAAAAGTCAACAAGAATTTTTCACCTGAGGAGAGGTCAGGAATTATTAAAATGCCAATGAAAGTGTATTGTGGTGGTCAACAGCTGGCCTGAAGGCCTCACAATAATAATTAATCCCATTTTATAACTCCCTGTTTTATAACTGAAATAATTAAGATATAACTGAAATTATGTAAGTACCATGACCGGTAGGTTATGTAATCTGACCAGTACGGACTGTTGGAGAGCAGGCCCAGGCCGCTGGGGACGCAAGCAGCTGTTGGCTGGGTGTCAACTGCTTCAGCCAGTAGGGATCGACCGCACGAACCCTCAAGGCTGTATAAGTAGAAGAGGACTCAATAAAGTTGGGTGTTGTGCATGATCCTAGGTGTGTCGTGTCACATTCCTGCCTCCGACATCAGGCGACAAAAGTGTAAACTAAAGACATGATCTCTAATTCTTATTTGTTGCATTACTTAAGTATCTTTTAGGTTTTCTAATATTGTACTAGTTGAAGCCATTTCTTTAATGCTGAAAGCCATACTGAGTAGTCCACTGCTTCACAAACACTTAAGAAATACACATTTTTTTTTAGGCAGAGGGAAAAAGTATTACCAAATGAATCTCAAAAGTTTGAAGGAGGCGTTGATACTTTTTTGTCATCCTAAGCAGGAGTGTTTTTCTGTCTGTCCTTCAAAGGAATCCCTCCTCTTAATTCTTCCTCTAATGTGGATATAAGATACTGCCTGAATCTGGTTCAGGTTCCACATTCCCGCCTCATTCTTAGGGCAAGGTTTTTTAAATACTTTTAAACACTCAACAATCCTCAGAGTTAAGTCTGTGTTTTATCACAGATATTTTTCATCTCAGTTGTTTCTGGACATCATCTTAAGTATGTCTGTTTTAAAGAAATATTTTCTGTAAAGTTATTCAAATGGTGATTTTTTTTTTTCTTTCTGTTTTATGTAGTGAATTTGCCCTGAATCCTGAAGTTGCAAGGAAAAGTAAAAGACAGACTTCAAAGCAGAAGGCTAATTGGCAGATGAGCTCTTCCAGTGGGAATAATTTTCGAGTACTGGATAATAACACTTTCAGAGAAACATCTCGAGAGGAAGGAAGGTACTGAATATAAGGAATGTTATAAGTAAAACTTACTTAATGATAAAAATTGACATAAAGCTAAAGGTAAGTTTTTTGTAAACCTGATGTGCACAGTGGTTTTTGTTCCTTCATGTGGCAGTATGACCTGATGTCTTTTGTGTTCCAAAACACATCTTTTTTGCTTAATGTGCTTTGAACATCTTAGCCAAGTTCATTGTAAAGACAATGTGCACAAGTGCTGAAAAATTACCCAAAGGTCAGTGTATATGTAAACATATATTTTATATTTTTAAAAGGGGAGAGGAGAGACTTATAGAAGAACAAAGTTGCTATTTCATCACATGCATCTTAGGGATTGGGTTTGTTTTCTTTTTATTTTTTTTTCTTCTTTATGTCCTGCCTTCTTGCCTACCTCAAACTTAACTGTAGGGGGAAAAATGAGAAACAGGAATTGTTGACAGGGTACAAGCACTATTCAGCAATAGCTAAAACACTGGTGTGTTGTTAACGCTGTTTTGGTCAGAAATCTAACACACAGCATTGTGTGGGCTGCTCTGAAGAAAATTAACTCCATCCCAGTCAGCCTAAGTACACTAGAGAATCCAAAATTACAGTTCTTTGACCTGTAAGGGAAAGAGTCTCAATACTGAAGAGGGCTAAACCTCTGGTACTAAACAAGGAATGCACATAACTAAGTATCTGTATATCTCCATGTCTGTAGCTGTATGATTCCTATCACTTTGAGTGAACAGTTAATTCAACTATTTGCTTAATATCTTGAGGAAAAAAGTAATCTTCTAATAATGGTGATACACAGTTTTTTTCCAGTATTCACCTACCTCTAAAAGAATTCTTGTATTAAATTTTACTTTTATTCCCTACTGAAATTAGGTTTTCAGAACAACTTTAGATATTGTTCATAATGCAAGATAAACATTCCAGAACTGAAATACATTTCTGTTTTCCAGACCTGCAGCAAAAACAGCGAGTGAAAAGAACAAGGTATTATAAAATTAGTTTCTTGATAAATAGTTTTATCAGCTTTTAATCACTTAGATGGGATCAATCAGGTATGGACTGTGAATGAGAGAATGGGTCATTCATGCACCTGTAATATTACATAGTTGTATACAGTAAATACTGTGCTATTTTTAGGTCGGCATACAAATGGATGTAACTGATGACCTTGATTTAACTCACTCATCTGACACAACTTCAGAGGATGTCGAATTACCAACATCCACCTACAAAGAGGCTATGTTGCTCTTAGAACAGCTTACTGTGGATCATACAGGTATGTTCTAAAGTCACTTTCTCCTCAGATGTTACAAGTTTCTCTTTTAAAACATGGTTTCTTTGTATGCACTCCTAGGTATCTTAGTTTATTTATATGGAAGATAACACCTCCCCACTGCCCCCTTCATCACTGACCTGGGTGTGTACAGAACTGTTTTTCATATTTGTTTCTTTTTCCTTTGCCTGAGTGGTGGTTTTGTCTTCTCCTAAATATATTTTTCTGAGGTGCCACCAGCATGGCTGAAAGGCTCACTGTGTGCAGTGGGTCAGTCCATTGTCTCTATCTGGCATAGGGCAACCCCTGGCCTCTTCTCACACACAACTCCCACTGCCTTCAGTCTTTCCACTACCAAAACTTTATCACCTATACCAAATCAAATTTTACACATTAGAAAGTATTTATGCATATGTGCAGCTTTGTCTTTTCTTTCTCAAAATAGGTTCTGCTATTTTACTGAAAATTCAAAACATACTTCTTAAATATGAACAAATAATAGAGCATGAAAAAAATCGGTATGCAGCGGTCTGGAGAGAAGTAAGAAAATTGGAAAGTGAAAAGGAGGAATCAAAATTAATAGTGGAAGAGACTCAAGATTTGAAATCCATATTGGCTCATCAAGAAGTGGAATGGAAAAGTGATATCCAAAGCCTTAAGTATGTAATCTTGTGTTCTGATAAAGTGTTACCTTTTGAGTGTTAATGTGCCAGAAGGTGCTGATGACACGTGATGGATGAGAAGCTTCTAGTCTTTTGATTTTGTGTATTTTGGATCCCATGGGCAAGTTACGCTACCAAGAAAGCATGTAATGTCAGGGGAAAAAAAGCAAACACCTGGATATTAGCGCCATCTAAAATTGTCTGGATGTTGTTTTCACTTTTTTTTAATAGCAGGAGAAGAGAACAAGAGAGTTTTTATGGGAAAATGGAATTTACAAGAGAGGTGATTTATATGAGATATGTATGTTTTTGTCTTTGCAGTTTCTGTTGGTGTATAATATTAGAAGTTCAGGTAACTCCACAGAGTGCAACTCAGGAGTGTTTAGAGAAGCATAGAGTGCTTATTTGCTTGCATCTTAGCTTATTTGAAAAGTCAGATTCAGGCTTGCCTCATTCTCTACAATCCTGAGCTAGACTTGGATGATGTGAGGTTTTTAACTTCTATTTACATCACTCCAGACAAGAGTAGCTAGTACACACCATAGGAAATTCAGCAAGAACAAATGCAAAGCCTTGCTCTTGTGAAGGAAGGTCCTCTTGTGATGATATCCTGAGGATGGCCTGGCCAGGGAGCTTGCTGAGAAGACCTTGGTGGTCTTGCCAGAGAGCAAGATGAATGTGAACCAGTATGAGCTGGCAGCTGAGAAGGCCAATGGCAGCAGATCAGGAGATGGGAGTGATTATCTGCCCCTACTCAGCACTTACTGAACCACATCTAGAGCACTGTGTCCAGTTTTTTGCCTTCTAGTACAAGAGGGATCCTAACTGATATGTGTGAGTTCAGCAGAGGGCTAGCAAGCTGGTCAGGGAGCAGGAAAACCAGCCCTGTGAGGAGGGGCTGAGGGAACTGACCTCTGAGTTGTGCCTCCTGGTATGTGGAAGAGGATTATGAGGAAGACAAAGCCAGTCCTAGCTTTGCCTGAACTGGACTCTAGCAGTTTGTCATGGTTTAAGCCCAGCTGGCAACTACACCCCACGCAGCTGCTCACTCACTTCCCCACCAGTGGGATGGCAAGAAGAGAATCAGAATAGTAAAATTGAGAAAGCTCGTGGGTTGAGATAAAGACAATGTAATAGGGAAATCAAAAGCCGTGCACACAAGCAAAGCAAAACAAGGAATCCATTCACCAGTACCCATTGGCAGGAAGGTGTTCATCCATCTGCAGGAGAGCAGGACTCCATCACATTTAACAGTTACTTGGGAAGACAAATGCTACCACTCTGAACATCCCCCCTTCCTTCTTCTGCCCACTAGATATACTGAGCATGATGTCATATATCTGGAACGTGCCTTGTATCATTTGGGTCACCTAACGCAGCTGTCTCCCCTCCCAACTTCTTGTGCACCCACAGCCCCCTTGCTGGTAGGGTGGTAGGAGAAGCAGAAAATGCCTTGTTGCTGTGCAAATGTTACTCAACAATAACAAAACCATCTGTATTATCAACTGTTTTCAGCATAAATTCAAAACACAGTCCCATGTGAAGAAAATTAACTTTACCCCAGCCACCATTTTTCAAAATTCTTAAGTATTTATCACTTGTGAATGATTAATATTTTCATTCTTAATGAATTATGAAAGCAATGTTAGCCTTACACTTAGAGAAGCTGTTCTTTTTGTGAAATTACCCTAAAAATTATATGTAAAGCTTTCTTCTTTGCAGTATAAACCATTGAAATACAAGTGTTACTGTCAGTCTTTCAAATGATTTATTAGTGGCTGCTGATACTTGTTTTTGCAGAATTTCTAAAGCAGATTTTCACTTGCCATCTTTGTCTTTATGTTAATACTATTTTTTTTCTTGTTGACTGTTGCAAGGATATGAGAAAAAATACTCAAAATAATTGTGAAACACGAAACTGCTTTTTTGTTTGGGTACTGTGGGCACACCATGAACCACTTCTTGCCGTGTTGGTGCTTATTGCTACTTGTTTCAGTTAGTAAAGAAGTTGATAATCCCTAAGGGTTTCTCTATAGATTATCTTCAAAATCAAATTACTGTTGTTTCTCCTAGATGTAGATCCTTAGAGGTTTAAAACTATTTTAATCACATTAAACTTAAACCCTCTGCATTCCTAAATATATTTTTGAAAATTGACCTCATTCCTGAGTAAATAGAAACTGTATGCTTTTTCTATGGTCAGCAGTAGTTTAAGACTTATGAAAGGCTTGTTTAAAAATTGGTGGGTCTGTCAGAGAGGTAAGTGATGTGCTGCTTCATCAGCATTACTTGCAGTCACTGAATCTAGAATATGCAGGCAATGCTCACCATATTAACAAAATGTGTATTAATCATAGTCAAAAGTTTATGTTGCTTTGACTGATAAGACAACAAACACCTCTTGATCAAAGTGTCTGTAATATGAAGATGACTTCTTTAAAAGTAACAGAAATGTGCATACCTCGGTATATTTACCTAGATAAACTTTCAAGTGATAAAACACTCAATGGTTTATTTCTATATATTGTACAACTGATACCATGGATAATGGAAAGAAGTTAGTATCCTTTAAAAAGTTAAAAATTAGAGTAAAATATAAAATCAGAAAATATTTAACATTTTTATGGTTTTAGTTGTTTCTGCAAGTTCATAGTGTGGAATATCTAATTTTTGTATCAGTGCTTTAGTTTCTCAACTGTTCTGTTAAATCCCAGATTTACTTTGAAACAAGAAGAAGAAGAGAGGCTCAGAGTAGAAACACTATATGAGAAAACGAGAGAAAAACTCAGAAGGAAAGAAGAGCAGTATTGTAAAGCGATGGAGGAGAAACAGCAACTTGAGTTACAATCAAGGAATTTAGAAATGGAGTTAGTAACACTGAGAAAGCTCTTCAAACAGGTATATTAGATAATTACTTAAACACTTGTCTTATTTCCTGCTTCTCTTTAATTGGTGTTGTATTCCAGTATGCCTAAAGAAGAGGTACTTTGTTCATGGAAGAGGCCTTGGGTAACTATTGCCAGATTTTGAGAACAGTTGATTTCCAAGTAATCTGTTCCCTTTTCTTTTTGTTTGTATTTCAAAGCCTGACTTTGAGTTATTTTTCTGAATTATTACAAAGTATTCTGTATCTCTTCTTAGTTTTTCTTAAGAAGAAAATTAAAATTTATAGATGGAGTATCATAACTGTGGAAAGCAAAAGTATTTACAAGAATAAAAGGGAGAATGGGAAGATGTTACTAGCTTTGATTTTTCTGAAGGTGCAAGTAGTTTAATTGTATTATTGTAGGTTGAAGATGAGCGTGATGAAACACAGAGGCAGCTCTCTCAGGAAAAGAGTGCCAGAGCCCTGCAAGAAGACATTTTGAACAACCACCTTTGGAGACAAAAAGAACTAGAAGAAGAGACAAGAAGAACTATAGGAAAAAGTTCAGATGTAAGCAGATTTTTTTCTAATTAATTAAATTTCACCATATTTGTTCTAAGGTCATAATAAAACTTATGTAATTTTTTCTGCTTCTTGACAGATATTTTACAGTTTACCAGTGTAAATGTTACTGTACAAATACCTCTTCTGTTTTCCCTTATGTCTTTAGAAGTTCTGGAAAGCAGTATCAGTGCTGTATGTACTTGAACTGCATGTACAAGTAGAAAACTAAAAGAAAACAAAATTTACACCATTTTGAAAACTGTCTTGTTTTCATTTCCTCGACATTTTATCATCACTTTTAAGGTTTCTAGCAGTGAAACACCTAGCTACCTACATCCAGACTGACCAGGAAGGAAGTTGTTTGACACTCAGTCTGTGTTCTCATTACTTGGGGTTTTTTAATTACTTATTCCCTTATCAAACTTAGTTACTTGAAGTATGAAGTTCTTTTCCACCTCCTCATATTGAAGTTTTATGAAGGAAGATCAGCAATGAATTAAACTCTTGATACTAGTTCAAATAATTGAAGGAGAATAAGCAGTCATGAACACTGTATTAAAAAAAAAAAAGTCTTGAAAAGTTTACTGAATTTACTAAGAATGTGAAATTCTTGGAAGAATTATTTGTTCTTGGCTGTGCTGCCCAATAAATATAGGGTGAATATGTTTACATGGAAAAATTTTTGTATAATAAACAGACACTATACAAGGGTCTTGCATTCCAGGGATGATTCAGCTGTATAGCTAACTTTCAGTAACGCTAAAAAAAGTGTTAAGAAGACATTTAGAAAGGAAAATACCCTTTTAGCCTGGTAAACAGAGATTTTACCTGTGGTAAACATAGATTTTACCAGATCGGTAACACAGCTAAATTAACCTGAAAGGGAATATTTTAAAGGCATGCACACACAAGAAAGCACTGACATTTTAAAACCTTTATACTTGAAATATTTAAAATAATTGTATTTAGTTGCTGGTTTATGGAAAAAAAGATGTATATTTGGCATGTTTATTTATGGATACATTAGACTTTCATTCTGTGCATGCCTTGGACACGTGCACTGGTTCTTAGAGTAGCTTATGTGTTATCTGAAATTTCACTCTCATCTTTCAAGTCATGTTGCAATGTTAGAAACATTAAAATGCAGTTTAATGCTGAAGTGGTTTTGTAGATTTATTTCCCACCTGGATATTTATTCATGTTCTCTGTCATTCAGGAATCCGACACTGAGAGAGAAAAGGATCTGTTGTACAAAAATCAGTTACTGCAAGATGAGATTGCCATGCTAAGACTAGAACTTGATCAATTAAGACTTAGGCGCCAGGAGGAAGAAGGAAAATATTTAGAGGAAAATGAGACCTTGAAAGAAAAAAACGAGGATCTCAAAAAGGAGCTTAAACTGAATGAGGAAGCTTTAACACAAACAGTTTTTCAGTACAATGGACAGCTGAACTTACTAAAGACAGAATCCGCAATGCTGACTTCCAAACTTGAGCAGACAAAAGAAAGCAAAGACAGACTAGAGACAGAAATCGAATCATTTCGTTCCCGTTTGAACACTGCTGTTCAAGAACTTGAACGTCACCAGTCATCAAAAAGTGATGTCGAACGAACATTTCAGAGAGAACGTGACGAATGGCTTCGCTTGCAAGACAAGCTCCATCATGACCTCTCAGATGTGCGAGAAGCCAGCAAGAGCTTGTCTCAGCAGCTGAGTAAAGCTGAAAGCAAAGCTAATAGTCTAGAAAATGAGCTTCACCAGTTGAGACAAACACTCAGAGAAAAAACGTTGCTTTTAGAAATGACACAAAAAGAATTGAGTCAAACCCAGTGTCAGGCAAAGGAATACGATCATGCTCGGCAACTTGAGAAAGACCAAGTAAACAAATTTATAATAAAGCAGGAATCCATGCAGGAACGATTGGCCCAGCTCCAGAGTGAAAACCTTTTGCTCCGTCAGCAACTGGAAGATCTGCAGAACAAGGGGATCATCAAAGAAAAAGTAGTGAATGATGTGCAAGATCGGTTTAATGATATTTTCAACAAACTCAGAGCTGATACTGAAAAGCAAGTTTACCTAGTGGAAGAGAGAAACAAGGAATTAAATGCCAAGTGTATTGATTTAAGAGAACAAGTCTTCAAGTATGAGACTGACAAAATAGAGAGAGAGGTAAAATATAGACATAGAGCAATTTAAAGTTTTCCAGTTCTTGAAATTCTTTTGTGTTTCTAAAGTGTACCAGGTATAATCTGTATGCACGGGACTAGATAATGATGTTTTGTTCTGGTTTGTTGTGTTTCTCTTGAAATTGTGGAAGATTTTGGTAAATGGGATGTTACTGCTCAGATCCGAGCAGAGAGCAGAAAAAAGGTATCCAAGTCTGCTTTGATCAAGAAAGGTGATTCTTCTCTAGAATTTTTTCATCTCTTTTCCTTAATCCATTTTTTGCCCTATAGAATCGGTTTAGGTATTTGATGATTTTTTTAAAGTATTGCACTGATGACACAAGTAAGAGTGATATGAAAGGAAGAATGATCCAATATGTGACAGTTGAGAAATGAAGATGCAGATGAGTGAATTGTGTGAGATGGACTTAAAACATTAAGTTCCTACAAGAGGAAAAACATTGCTTCTCCAGAAGTTGCTATCAAAATTGAAGAGTATTATCGTGTCTAGATGTTAATTTATGTATATTCTGGGGGCTCTAAGGGGTCTGCCTGGAGAATGCATCATTATCTGTGTTCCTAGGAGTAGGTAGGGTATTCTGTAATGATAGAGTATTCTGGCCAATTTCAGGTAGAGCAATGACTTAAAAATTGCTTTACCCATTTTGTTTAATCTCCCTTACTTCCTAGAAAATAAGAACTAATACAATTCAATATATAGGCACACTGGTGTAAGGTTTGTCTCCTTTAATGATTTGAATAGTGATTTAAAATTACATTTCCTTCTTCCTAACAAGTCCAGAATCTTCGAGTGAGGTAAATATAGGCATGTGTGAGAGAACTGCTTTATTCTTCATTTGTCAGTTACGTTAAGGTGGGTGTGGGGAGAGAATTCCAGCAATACTGTCAGTCATTTTAATCTGTGAATTGCTGTGTATTCTTCATACCAAAACAACAGTTTTCCCTCTGAAAATACTACATCTATATAACTGTATGAACTATACAGATTTTGGTAAGCCTAATATGTCAGTATAAAGGCAGTTGTCATTCTAAAACTTACTAAGACAGCTGTAAGAGGATGTGATTCAACAGTCTTAGAGTATATCTAAAAAGAGCTTTTAGATATATGTATTCATTTAATTAGATTTCTAAAATGTAGGAGTGGAACAAAAAATGATGGGATACCAAGTCCTGCCTTTGGTCAACAAAGTAGTTTCTGCAGTCAGACTATGGTTCTTGCATCACAATAGATTTCTTTGGATTATGTTAGAAAAATTCCCATGATTGCAGTGCATGCTTATGCATGGTTTCAGGAAGAAGAACAATACCTGGATCTTTTTTATATATTAGGAAACAAATCCTCATGAACAGCTGCTGAGAGTTTGGGGGTGCTCAGCTGAGAAAGATGGAGAGGTGATTGTGCACATCCCTTCTGGGTGACACAATTTCACTTGAGTTCAGTCAAAAGACAGATCTGATTGTATAATCAAATAAATCAAAGTAAAGGCATTTTTCATGTTCTTACAACTTTATTCATGCTAATTTAATTTTTTCATTAGGGCATGATCAGACAGCTGCAGCAGGAGCTTGCTGATGCTCTTAAAAAGCAGTCTATGTCAGAAGCTTCACTCGAAGTTACTACGCGCTACCGCAGTGACCTGGAGGAAGACAAGCTGCACTTGCAAAAGGAATTGGAAAAGGCTAAAACTAAGGTACATAATGTCTATAATTATATGAATAAATCTTAGGGTGGTTATTAAAAGTAGGATTGGATGTTGTCCTAAAACCCCAGGAAAAAAATTCAACAGGATAGATTCAATGATGTGTGAATCAATTGCATTGTTTTATAAACTTGGTGTCCATGTCCTTGACATGTGGACATTATGCCCATAATTGGACAAAATTTTTTATTCGCAAAGGTGCTTTGCACAATAAATTGGTGTGTCTATAGCTTGTTGCCTTTGGTTTAGCCAAGCAGATTGTCTGATTTCTGAAGAACAGTAGAAGTACTGGATTGCTGTGTTTGGACATTTTTATGCTGTCCTGCTTTCCCCCTATGCCCACTCCTCCTACCCTGCCCTGCCACCAGGTAACATGTCAAATTCTGAATGCTTTTGTAACTTATTCTGCATTTTTTCCCCTTCTTTGGCCCTGCTGTAATTTGCCATCCTTAAATGGTTTTCCTGCAAGGGAAGTATAAATTATTTCTGAGTTAGGGAACACCTTTCATAGTGTTTTTCCAAGAACTTGAGGTGAAGAGTCCTTGGAGTTCTAAAAGAAAAATCNCTTCGGAGACTAACACTACTATAAAACAACTGGAAGAACACGTGCAGCAGTAAGAGAGAACACAGTGGGGCGAGGTGTCTGTTGCTTGCAGGGATTGGCTGGAAACCACAGGATGGCTACATAGCCTTGTTGCATCACAGCAATCGTTATGGTTTTGAATGATGCTCTTGATTTTTATTATTTTGCACTGTTGTTTTGGAATTGGTGCTCTGGCAGATGTTTATAGTAAGACCTGTATTTCTTTTTAAGCCTTGAAATTGAAAACACCAGATTGGAAGCCACTGTCCAGCAACAAAGCAACAGGNCTTGAGGTGAAGAGTCCTTGGAGTTCTAAAAGAAAAATCATTTAAAATATGATCCTTATGAGAGACTTGTGAAGTCACTACAGACAGATGAACTTCCTTCTTCATGTTTTCATGCAGTAGCAAACGAGTGANGGGGGAAAATTTTAAGATGAGGTTTTTCTGGAGAGCCTAGGGGAGCTCAGTTCCTGCATTTATTTTTAGCACGCAGTGGTTAATTTTAGCTCAGATAAGGTGCTAACGTCTGTGGCTTAAATTTCGAGGTTTTGTTGTTGTTGTTGTATTTGTGTTGTAGCCAGTAATTTAGGCTTCTTGTTATGACTATAGTTGTCAATTATAGCTGAAGGTATTTTGAAAATCACTACATGTGATAGTTGAACTTTACGATGTACTGACACTGTCAAGAGAAGTGGAAAGGTACTCACAAATCCTTCCACTTTGATTAATAGGGCATGATTTTCAAGTGCACTGGGGATGAGAAAAGCTACTCCTGCCTGTTTTCACTGAAGATTCTTTAGATCCCTAATGGTGTTTTCTCTCTCTCTCTGCACCAAATGGTAGAGGTGATGATTGCTAACAATTTTGCAGTGGCATCAAACTAAGGCCGTTTTGATCATTGTTGCTGGGTGTAAATAGTGTAGGAATAAAGAGGTGAAGAGGTTCTATGTAATACTTATTTTTGTCAGTGAGGTGTAACTTCAATCTAGAAAGTCATAGTGTGCCTTCTTGCTTCTTGTAATATATTTTCTATAGGTTCATAACCGCCTGGAAGACTTGATAACGAGCTTACAGACAGCACAGGCAGCTGCAGAGGACCACCACAAGCAGGTACATGACAGCCTTCTGTGAATGACTGTTTCAGTCTTTGAATCTTTTGTGTGTAGGTAGTTGGTGAAAAGATCATGTGGGCTGTGTAAGCACACAGCTGTTACAGACCCATCTGGTTTTAGGGCAAGGCACCCTCAAGGGAAAAGGCTGTAAATTTCCTCATTTCCCTGCTGCTGTTTTGTATCTCTGTTGTGGTGTGCAAGATACTTGTGTTCATCAGTGAGATTCATCTGATGAATTCTCTTTCCCATCCCACCTGCAGGGAGTGAGCAAGTGGCTGTGTAGTGCTTAGCTGCCTACCAAGGTTTAAGCTATAGCAGATGACTGATGGAGTGGATGTTGTGGACAGCTTGGAGATCTGTGATTGAAAGCTGAGAGAGGAGACCAGACTTGAGAGATCCATATTATCTTTGCAGTTTTGTCAGAGCTTGTCTTGAGGCCATGTCAGTTTTTGTCATAAGACCGCATGTTTTACCTCCTCTGTAAGGACACTTGAGAAAGTCATGCACCCTAAGGATTCTTTTTATCTAAGACTTTGTGCTAAGTGTTTTGTGACTTTCTGTAGCCAGTAGACATCTCTTTTTTCCTTTTTTGCTTTTGTAGTTGTCTTTTTTTTTTCCTTAAAAAATGCCACTAAAAGCATCTAGTCAACTTCCAGTCTTTATACTTGAACTGAATCAGCAAGTTCTGTTCAACTCAAATGCATCTGTTAGGCAGATCTTTGTCCCTTTAGGTAGAACTATCAATACCATTGTCAATTTCAAAACATTTTCTTGCTCTTGGGAGATGTACAGCTGTTACAGAAGCCATGAGGGCAGGGTATTTTCTGTGGTTGGCACTAGAAATTGTTACATTATAAAGTATGTCATGAATTCTGGAGAACCTTTGGAAGAAAGCTGCAGAGTAGTTTTGTGTGTGTGTTTGTTATTCCCCAAAGTTGCAACCTCATCTCATCACCCCTATAGCATTCATTGTTTTTACCATCTTCAATTTCTCTTCTTAGTTAAGTTTCCCAAGCTGTGTTTTACATTCCACATTAACATTAACCACAGACCTTGAATGGGGAGAGGAGAGAGTTTCCATTTAAGTTAGAACTTCCTATTGCAGTGTTTTCTTTATGGTCACCTTAGTTTCTTCTTCTGCCACTGTTGCTTTTACAGGTGCAAAAGCAGAATGTGCTGGCTCTGACATCAAAGGACTTGCAGAGCATGTGGGAAGAGCAATTTAAGTCAAGATCCAGCCTCGAGGAGCGTGTTGCTCAACTTGACAGGGAAAAGGCAGACCTCTTTGAGCAGGTAAATCCAGAAAATTCTCCAGAGACCTAAGCCAGTACCTGGGAGAACCACGTTAACCTTTTGGTCAAGTTCTTACACAAAGAGCATTTTTTTATTACCCCTGCCATTCAGGCTCTGGATATGTTGTGATTTGTGGATCATCCAGGAAGCAAAGGAAAGCTGTCTGGGTATCTTGCGTAAGTTCTGGAGTGATTCTGTTTGGAAGAGTTCCCAGTGTGGTTTGCATCAGTTGAGCACATCAAGTAGGGCTGCAGTTCCCCAGTTCTTTCTTGGATTTCTTCTGGCCATCTTCTGACCCCTTGTTTTCTGGGCAGGGTTGAAGCATTTAATTTTTCCAGTGCAGTGCATGAAGGAGCAGCAGCATGTTTTCAGGACAGTGGATGCTTAAAAACCTTTCAGAAAAACATACTGAAGGAATTCTGGGGAAATGAACTAGTGCTTGGGAAACAAGAAATAACTGACAGTTTCAAAGGTGCAGTCTTTCCCTCCTCTTCCATAGACGAATAAAGGAAGTACAAAGCAACTACCGCATAAGTAAATAGCCACAAAGAAGAGGTGGAGGTAATGACAGAAGGGAATAGGATGTTGAAAAATTCCCAAAGATCAAATTCCTCTGCCTGCTGGTCAATAAAGATCCTGTAAAAGCTTTAGACTGATCTGTATTCTCCCATGATAAGCATACCTACATAATCCTTGCTATGAGTTGAGAACTCCTGAAAGTAGTCCAGCATCTTTTCCACCTTTGTTTCAGTGGAGGCATCTGGTTTTGTTCTTCAATATTGGCCTGTTTGCTGTGAAACTTAAAGTGGAACTTGGCTAACAGATGGAGATGGACTGCAGCTTCTCTGTGGAGAACGCTAGAGACACATATTGCACCTAGCAATTGTTCTTACGTTTTATGTGTGTCGTGTCTTTCCTGTTTTGAAAGTGTGAGAGTGAAAGAAAGAAAGTGAAGAAACTGGTAGAGTTGAAACGCCCAGTTGAACTCCGTCTGGACCAAGAAATGAGAAGAAACTTAGAATTGCAGAAAGACTTCAAGAGGTATGGCTTTTTGGTATGGTGAAGAGATATCCCTGAATAGAAGTCCAGTTTTATGGAACTTTAATGTAAGGATAGGTATACATACTCTATGAGCAAATGGAAGTCTCATGTTAGTCCCTCAAGGTCTGTCTGTGCATGAGGCTATACTTACAGCAGCAAGAGGAATTGCCAATCCAGGTTGCCCTGCAGTTCTCCAGGGCTGGGGAAGGATGTCTTCTGTTCATCATTTCAACTGAAATTTGGATGCTCCAGGGGATTTGTGGCACAGGAAAAGCGGGCTTTTTCTCAGCAATTCCTGGTACTGTCAAGTATGTTAAAGATGAAGAAAGCTATGTCTGCACTACTTACTTGAGAGCATATGGAAAAGGTTGCTTATTCCTGTGTTTCATTGTTTTACAAACTGATTTGCTGTTTAGGTTGAAGAGACTTCTCAGTAGAGCTACAAAGAAAATAAGGGTGTATGAGGAGAGAGAAATGGAGTCACAGCTTAATTTGAAGGGAGAAATGAAGAGCAGATATTCTGAAATGGTCAGTGAAGTTGATAGATTGAGAACAAAGGTGAGCTCTGCTTAATCTGGGATTTGTTTGGTTGTGGTGTTACTTTTCAAACCTGTGTGACGCTTTCCCTACATTTCTTGTCATGTTGATGACTTTTTTCCTTGGCTGTATTTTGGATTTGATCGATCCCTCTCAACGCTTTTTCTACTGTTAGAGAAGTGGGTGACTATAACCAATACCGATGTAGTTGTCCTTATGGGTAAAGATGCAATCCTTAAGTGCAAAGCAGCATCTGCAATGGTACAGGAAGGGCAGACTGTCCTGCAGAGGAAGGGCAAGCCAAGAGTGGCAGCAAGGCTGGCAGCGTCCGTGACCTCACGGGCCAGGGAGCCGTCCCACAGGCGCTCCGCAAGCAGAGCACAACGGGTCCGGTGACAGCAGGCAGGGTCAGCCAAGAGCGCAGATCCCCAGGCCGGGCCTTAGGGACGGGCAGTTCTGCCGTCCTACCAGGACGTCACGTCCATGGGCGAGGGTCAGGGCTGAGAGCAGCGGGCCTCAGCTCAGGCCCGGCTGCAGCGTGAGGCTGTGGCAGCGTCACCTAGGTCTGACAGACGGACTCCTTCTCTGGAAGAGAGGAGAGGAACACTGCTGTTGATCGCCCAGCAAGGACAACCCTTGAGCCCTGTCTCGGGCACGAGTTCAGCCAGAGGCAGCTGAGACTTTCCTTTTCTGAAGAGTGTTGTTGCTGCGCAGGCTACGATGAGGAGAGGTGCCATAGGAAAAGTGCTGTAACTTATTGCTCACAGGTAGCTGTTTCAGGACATCTTGGCATGGGGACCCAGAAGTATTGTTGCCAGAGATGTTTTTGAGGCTGCTCTGGCTGTTCAGTAGTAGCACGTAACCTTTATATACCTCTCCGCTCGTTACTCAGATTCGTTGCTACAGAAGCCGCGTTTCAGACTTACGCTCGGCTTTAGAAGGCATCGTTGTAGAATCAGTTACTGCCTTTGCAGTGACTCATTTTTAGTCCAGAAGCTAATAGCATTTTTGCATGAAGAACTGCAAAAGGATTCCTCAGGTTCCCATCCTATCACAAATGATGTGAAGGCTTGTTGGAAAAGAAGAGCCCGGTTACATTAAGTTTCTAATACTGAGTATGCAGATGATAAATACAGTCTCCATTGCCAACCCCTTTAGCAATTTTAACAGAATTCACTGCCTTTAGATCCCACTGAATTTCTTTTTTTTTTTTTCCCCCCGTGTACAGGTTGCTGAACTTTCTCAGCAGCTGGACATGGAGTCTAAAAAAAGCATGCAGCTAGAAGCACAAAACCGGGATTTGCGAGAAGAGATGTTTACTCTGCATGGGAACTGTGAAAAACTGGAGAAGAGCAAATGCCAGCTGAAAGAAGAGGTGGCAAAACTCCAACATCACTTGGAGACTAACATGGTGGATCACAGCCAAATAGAAAAATATAAAAGAGAGGTTGATGAACGAGCAGGCCAAGAAATAAGACAAAAACTACAAGAAGTCAATCTGTTTTTGCAAGTGAGTGACTTTCTGATGTGTGTCTCTAGGCACTATGGAGACTTTGGCTGCGGCCATCGCTTTTTAGCGTTTTGCTTTGGGTGCCCGATTCTGTGTGTTAGCGATGTACTTGTGCCTGTGCCAAAGGGCAGTGGGAGAAGGGAGTGTGGTTGGGCAGGAGTGCTCTCATGGTGTGTGATGTGCCAGCAGGTCCCCNTGCCTTTAGATCCCACTGAATTTCTTTTTTTTTTTTTCCCCCCGTGTACAGGTTGCTGAACTTTCTCAGCAGCTGGACATGGAGTCTAAAAAAAGCATGCAGCTAGAAGCACAAAACCGGGATTTGCGAGAAGAGATGTTTACTCTGCATGGGAACTGTGAAAAACTGGAGAAGAGCAAATGCCAGCTGAAAGAAGAGGTGGCAAAACTCCAACATCACTTGGAGACTAACATGGTGGATCACAGCCAAATAGAAAAATATAAAAGAGAGGTTGATGAACGAGCAGGCCAAGAAATAAGACAAAAACTACAAGAAGTCAATCTGTTTTTGCAAGTGAGTGACTTTCTGATGTGTGTCTCTAGGCACTATGGAGACTTTGGCTGCGGCCATCGCTTTTTAGCGTTTTGCTTTGGGTGCCCGATTCTGTGTGTTAGCGATGTACTTGTGCCTGTGCCAAAGGGCAGTGGGAGAAGGGAGTGTGGTGGGACAGGAGTGCTCTCATGGTGTGTGATGTGCCAGCAGGTCCCCGAATCAAAAGCTTGCCCAAGGGAGGTTTCCATTTTGCACTGCTTGGGGCTGTCTCTGTCCTCTGGTCTGCTTTTCTCGCTGTTCGTGCTTGAAGGGGTTTTGCACCTTGCAGCTGTCATGGCCAGACCTACAGGTCCGGCTTTGTCCTTGTAGTGGGGAGAGTGCTCAGAAAAGAAGTGCCTGAAGTCACAGGTGTGGAGATGGGGAGGAGGTGAGGCATCCTGCTAATGCCTTTGTGGAATCCTGTTCTCTATACCCTGTCCTACAGAGATAGTGCCCTTTCATCGGTAGCTTTCAATAGCAGTACAAATTTGGGCTCCTTCCTGAGTGAAAAGAATTATTTACCCTGCTGGTAGCTCCAGGGTTCTGCCTTGATTGCTGATGGTAGTGAGGAGGCACAGCCGCCTCTCTGAGCCAGGCTGGGCCCTTGAACGTGGGTACATGCAACTGACAGGTGGGGAGAGTTCTCTTGTTCTTTCTGGTGGTTGAAGGTGCACTGTCTCCTTCAGGCACAGGCAGCCTCCCAGGACAGACTAGAACACATCAGAGCCAGTCATCATGCTTCACTGAGAAACCAGCTAAAAGACAGAATTAGAGATCTTGAATGTGAATTGGACAAGATAAAAAATACCCAACAAGAGAGTACTTTTCCAAAAGAATGTGCTCAGGCAGAAATGGAAAAATACAAAGAGCTGTATCTGGAGGAAGTGAAAACTAGACGATGCCTAGCAAAGAAATTGGAAAGGTAAGTCTATGCTTTTTTTGGGCTGGTAATATGAGACTCCTTTTTCCTCATGCATATTTCTTGTTAATTCCTCTTCTGCACCTGGCCAGCATTATGTATGAAAGCCTATGACGGCATATTTGTGGTGAAAGTACCTTAAGACCCTTCCTGTTCTGCAGGGCTTCATTTGTCTTTAGTGTTTAGCAGAAACACCACTGATCATGGCATTAACAGGATACTTTTCGAGTTGATGTTGTTTTAACTGGCAGCTTTTTTTGCCAGTCTCTATAATCGCATCCTCTGTACAACAGAAAAAATTAATTTCATGTCCTTTATTGTTTGAATAAGGGTAGGCCTGTCCGAGAACAGATTTCTGTTCTATGAAGGAAAAATAGAAATGATCTTTTTTGGCTTCTGTTTTAGCAGTGGCTCTGAGTTTTGAGCTTTCCTTGGGAAGCGGGGGACAGTGTAGAGTTGTCACGGAGGTGACGTACCTTCCAGAAGAACCTATGTAAACACATGGCTTTCACAGAAGGCTTTGAAGCCCTCATGCTGAGCAGTCCTAAAACGTTGGTAACACTTGCTGCTCCTTGCACCTAGTGTGACTTCTTAGAAACAGGCCCTCCAAACAAGCTAAGGTCAACTGCTGTGCTATTTTTGGAGGCTCTTCATCTCAGAAGTCAAATAATAGTCAAAGACCTGGAGGGTAGCTTTGGGAAAGTCTTATTACCAAAGGTAACTCTTTATGTGCTTCCAAATGTTTCAGAGCTAATGAGCGACTTGAGGAAGCCAACACTAAGCTCCTCCGGGAGCGCCACAAAAGCAAATCTTTAATCACAAGCAGCATTGTTAGTGGAGGTCTGGCTGCAACTCCAGTTCTGTATTCAACTGCACTCGGACATCTTGGCAACAATTCGGGACTGAACAGAAGTCTCAGTCTAGGAGGAAGTTTCCTAAGCCCAACTGAGAACACAGTATCCTCAAGGAATAGGGTTGCAGCCTTTGTGGCCAAGGTAAGCATTTGAAATACTGTTCTCGACTGCTGCTGAAGAGTAGCCATATGCAAGGTTCTCCTTTCTAGCCTGAAGTTAGAATCCATTTATTGTTCCATGCCATCTTGTCTAATAGGCCACAGCAACTGCTAATCCTCAGAAAAGTGCACAGCTGTACATTGAAAGGCTGAAGACTTTTAGTCACCAGGGTTCTAAAAATTTTCAAGAGGATCAAAGGCCATAAAGTATTTAAGTCAAAGCAATGAACTGTGTCATGACATTGTTTTACAAGAGAAACTGTGACAAGGAATACTGGTGCATAGGGAGTTCCCAGCTAAGCTCAACATGAAATTCCAATGTATGGTTTGGCCAACCTGTTTAAAATGGCTAACATCACGATGAGTGACAAATCCAGTCAGACATCTCTGAGACAACTTTTTCTTCTTCCTTGATCTTGACTCCAGCAGTTTCTTCACAGAACTTGCTTTAGTATGTTAATACCAGCAAAAGGATGCGTCAAAAATAGGATGATATGAATGGGATGGCATAACTTTGCTCTTTATACTTCAGTGCAGGACACATACTACACATAGGAGACATTTGTTCTTGTAGTTCCTGCCATGTGTTATTTCATGAAACAGTAAAACTACCTACTCCTTGACAAGTCTTCACAGCTTTCTGATTTTGCAGCAATGCTGCAACCTCTGTAATACCTCTGGTCCAAGTATGCCCTGTAATTAGCAGTCAGCATTATAGCACATCCCTCACAGAATGCTGAACATTGTACCATGAAATGTGAAAACCCCACACCAATAGCTGTAATCAGTGGGAGACCCACTTAACATGGGATTGAGGCATTGCCAGGCTTCTCTGTCGAGTCATTGTGTTCTGTTGTCAAGGGGATATGACAAGTATTTGTTCACTTTTAAATCCATCTCAGTTCGGTGGTCCCCCCTTGTTGGAAAGAACCCATTTAAACCGTGTGTCTACACAGAGCACCTGTTTTAAGCAAAGAAAGCCAAGAGAACAAAAAGGACCAAAGCAGTGTAGGAAATGCATAACTGTGGCAGTTGCAGAGATGAACTTCTCTGTGTAGCTGTGAACGCTCTTTTGAGGGCAGGGAGGTGGACAGACATTACTGGAAGAACTCTGTGAGGTCATTAGTACCATCTGCAGGAGCTATTCGGCATGCACGCACTAGAAAGGAAGGAAAATTCAAAGACCCACTGCAAAATGGAAATCAAGAGGAGACCAGGAGGGGTGGGGAGCACAGAACAAGAGAGGGGAAGAAAGGACAGAGAGATGGGAGCAAGATGTTAAGAAAGGCAAAAGAGGAAACCATTCCTCTTCTAGGCAAAAAAGCTGCCCTAGGTTAAAAGGAAAGGCTTAACAGTTGTGCCTTTTTTGGAGAAGAACGAGGAGAACAGATAGCAAAGGGAAAAAAAGTGGGAACTGCTTCTTAGGCTGAATTACAGCAACAGTTTTCAGGTAGTACTTTCCATTTTCGTTTTCCAGAAGGCATTGGAACTCTGTGAATCTCAAAGTTTTGTCAGTATCAAGATAGACGCCTTCACGGGTTTACTGCCTTCTGTTAAGTATGTTACAGAAATTAAATATTTCTCCAGGCTATTTCATGGCCCATTGTTTTATACAGCTGCTAATACATGTATAGTTCAAATTGCCATATAGGCCTCTTCAATGTTTTGTGAAAAATGCTTCCAAACCCCCTTGTGAAAAACATTTGAGCTGATTCCAAGATAAGTCTGCATTAGATCTGAGAATGGTGATACTGTTCCCCCTAGGTGTCCTGACTTCAACAGCACCCACAGAGTTTCTGTCCAGAGCATGTGTGTCTGACAGCTTTGAGCATACTCTCAAGGAAATTGTTGAACAGTTATGTATGACATTTTCCCAGTCTTCAATTACTGATGTCCAGAGGCGATTTGCTTCTTAGTTTTGGGGCCTTCTTCTATACCAACATTTCTCCTTCCTAGTGCAGTTTTGTTGGTAAGATTTAGTCCCCTGGAGTTCTCTCTGCTCTTGATTACAACCTACGGAGACATTGAGTTTGCTGTCATCAGAGGAGCTGAGGATAATTCACCCTCACTATACACAGTCTGTCTTTCTTGGGATTCCCTTTGAACTCTAATGCTATATCAAACTCTGAAGTCTTCTTCCTCAAATAAGGGCGAGTCAAACAACTGCTATATCCACAGAAAACGTACCTATTTCTTACCATTTCAACCAGGTACTCTTAAGAGAAAGCTGGAAATCTCAGCAGGCCAGATTTCTCTCAAGTAAAGCAAAAGGCTGGTGTCTGGGACTCAGATTTCCTTCTGTGAATTTATCCTCCCTCTTACTAAACTGAGCCACACATTCTGTTGTGATACATCTTCCTGAAATCACCAGTTAAGGAACAACTGAGACTAATTGTCATGGCACCACCTGTAGCCTCAAGTACCTCAATGTTCAGTGTATTCAGGAAAGTCTTAAAACCTGCTCTTCCCTCTCCAGCGCATAAATAGGAAGTACTGTTGGTGGTCTGTGTACCAGAATTTGGAAGCTGGGGCCTTAGTGCATAGCCCAAGGCAGAGAATGTCTGTCTGCTGCAAGTGTTGCAAGAAGATTTTAGGACTCGAGGGCAGTTGTTATATTTACAAACTGTCAAGCTTCAATCCTAACAGCTGTTCCAAAGGCTGCTGAAAATGAATGTGCGTGTCTTGACGTGGAAAAGAATAATGAACTCTGCTAGCTGCAACCAGTGTGAATTGGTGGATTTATGAAACCAGTTTCCCTACGTAATGTGAGAAAGGGAATGCCGGCTCTCTACGNGTAGAAGATCCAGCTTACTCTGTGCTCCAGAAGCTCCGTGGGTAAGTAGTAAGTCAACATCACTTCCTGAAACAGAATTACTGAGATGGTGACTGCTGCAAGTGACCCAGCGTGTTACTGCCTGAAGAGCTAAGCACTGAAAAGTACCTGCTGAGGACACAGACACCGACTTGAGGAACAGTGTAATTTACTATAATGTAAAACTGCGGAGAGTTATGGAAGGATATGCTAAGCTAAGCAAAGCACATAAGCATTAGCTAAGAATTACAAAGGACAAGCTAAGCAATGCACCTAATGATTACTACGAAAGAATGCCTGTAGTGATTAAGAAAGATACATCACCAGTTACTCCAATACTTTACCATCGTCCAAGTCTGAGACACCTCAGCTGTGGGCGGAAGCTGTCACAGTGAAGGACTGGAGAACCAAGGTAACTGGGAACTCCTGTGGTGCATCCACCTTGCAGGCCGTGAGGCTCCCCCAACTTTGCTGTGACAGTAGCCCAGCTTTTATACTGTTAAACAAACAAGCTGACATAATTTGT
Source organism: Aleadryas rufinucha (assembly GCA_013397815.1). Classification (NCBI taxonomy): domain Eukaryota; kingdom Metazoa; phylum Chordata; class Aves; order Passeriformes; genus Aleadryas; species Aleadryas rufinucha. Next base: position 43,800 of record VZTH01000999.1, read on the forward strand.
AATTTCATTCTCCTGTTGGCTTTCTCCCAGAGCCTGGCCTGGGCTCAAGGAGGAACCAAGGGAGTTGACTTTGATCCTGTACCCCCTGATTAGGCCAGATGTGGCCTCATCCAGTTACCAGATGCAGAAAGGTAAATACATGTTCTGCCAATAAATGCACACATATATCAATCCTTGGTAATGAGCAAATAGATACAGATAACATTTGGTTAGAAGGTTTGTTTGTAGGTCAACTTTGGCTCCGGGCCTATTGTTCGGGCCTCAGTCAGGGCCTGTTGTTCAGGCCTTAGTACTTCATGGCTTCTCCAGAGGGCTGGGGGGCAGGAGGACAGTGGAGACACTGTCAGAGTCCTCAAAGGTGTATTTTCATTCATAGGCCTTTTCACTCCTTTTCAGAGAAATCCATGTGTTGGCTTTATTTCCACCTATTTCTCTTTCCTTGGGTGGGGATGAGAATCACAGAAAGGTTACTGGAATAAATAAGAGCCAAACAAGACTTTTTTCCTCTCTTCATTCATCCACACGTGTTGCAGAGGGTCCTGTGGACCTTCTGGTCATTGTGAAGGCTTCATAAACCGGGGAAAGTCATTTCTTCCAACACCTCAACTACTCTGGCTTTGCTTAGGATTAGTCCTGCTTTAGGTTGTCTTTTGGTCTAGGCCTTAGATTTCCTGCTTCCTTCTGCTACCCATGTCTTATTTTGTGTTCTAGGGGGTTCCCTTCTCCCCAGGATTTTACTGCTGCTTCAAAAACGCTTGGGGCTTGGGGACATTTGTTCTTTTGGCACCGCTGAGAAGAGTTTGGCTCCATCTCTAGTTACTCCACCCACCAGGCAGTTAATACACACAGACAAGGTTGCCTGAGCTTTGTCTCCTCCAGGAAAGAAACAGTAACAGCTCTCTCAGCCTTTCCACATAGTCCATGTGGTACAAGGCCTTCGGCATCTTCTTGGCCATCACAGGCCATCATCTCCATTTGGGATGCTATTTTTAGGTTTTATCACATTTTCTGTGGGATGTAAGAATGTTTTAGGAGTTTTAACAGTTACATTTGGGTCATATTATATCTTAACTGTATATTTGATGTATAATTCTAGGTACAACAGGAACTGGATGAAAAAATCACTAAGGAACTGAAAGAAGGTAATGTGTCATTGCATTAGGAATTTTCTTAAGGAAAAAGGTGACTGTTTCTAAGTCTCGACAGCTTTCAAGCCATTATTTTCAACTTCCTTTGCTAAGCATGGAGATTTTGTTCTGCTAGCTTTCCAGTTTTGACTTGAGCGTGAAAAATTCCTGCTTCCCAAAATATTGCATAGAGTGTTATGCACTTGCCTAGAAAAAAACAAGTAAAAAGAAAATTCACCCGCTGCCCCACACAGAAACATTTGGCTTAAGCTGAAGTTGCCTTTCACTAGAGTTCATCTCCAGCAAAAACATCAAAGAAGCCCCCAGATTTTTATAGATCTTTAGAGACTTCAGCCATCCCTTCTTCCCTGTATATGAATTGCATTCAGTACTAAACCGTTCCATACACGTTCTCCGCTGTTAGATCTTGATTTTTCTTGCTATGATTCATGGCTTGTCTTTGTAGCTTAGGTATTGCAGTCGTGCTTTGAATAAGTAAGAAAAACACGATCGGGGACAAAAGACAGCCTTTCTTTAGGAAGAGATCGTTCAGTAGTGTTTAGGCAAACACGAGTTCAATGCTTGCAACACAGAGCATAAAGTGCACTCTATAATTTGAGGCCAGACGTCCAAAGAGGAAATCCACCTGCTTCATGATAGTTGGTCCTGCAGAGTCACTGCTTTGCAGGGACTGCAGCTGTGTAGTGGTAGTGTTCCAATCAAGCACTGCTTTCAAAGTTTAAGGAAAGCAAAGACTTCAGATTGAAGAGCTCTGCAGGGGCTGCATTAGGAAGCACTGTTAAGGACCACTGGAGTCTTGTGTGGAGTCCCAGAAGATGTTTCATGTGTAGCCTCCGGAATGTCTATCACTAGCTTTAGAAATGCTGTTGACTGATAAGCAAATGTGCACAAAATGTGTTTCTTCCTTTGCGTCCAGTTCTTCCCTTGTTACGTGTCCTTGGAATTTTAAAGTCTCGTTCAGGTTTGCAGATTCTTGGGTTAAGTAAAAGGTTCTTACAGTGCCTTATTTCTCCTCGTCTGCTGTAAAAGTAACATAAGGAATCTTGTGTCCTTTCCCCCCAGCCACTGCTGAGCTTGAAACTGGATGTGCTGGATCTTCAAAAAACCTTCATGTGGACCAGGATCCCCTTAGCAGAGCAATAGAAGAGTACCGTGATGTTTTAACCAAAAATTACATGATTTGAATTAAATGGTGTGGAAAGGCTCTGGACATTTTTTTGATTTTACAGAGCATCTCTGGTTTCCCTTCTCCCCGATTCAGATGCAAAAATGTGTTCATTGTAGTCTGACTCTAAGCTCTAAGTCTGTTAAATGGATGTCATGCCCAGTGCACTCATCTGTTGGTTTTTTTTCTGCATAGCTGGCTTCTTTTGCACTCACAGTAAGAAACATATCTGGTTTTTCTGACCAGGAGATTGACTAGTCTGGATTCTTGAGCTTGGTAAAACTGTCAGAAATGTTTCCTATTACAGTAGCTTCATTATGCCGCTCGACTCGTGTTCTGTGTTTTAACAAAAGCATTCCCTTTATTCTGTTCAATCCTTTCACTCAAAGTGTTTGTAAGTTCTCCAGTTTTATTTCAATGCTTAGGACATCATTTGATGTACTTTGAGCCCAGTGCTTCAGTCCTGATGCAATGACTAATTTCTGCTAATTAACTTATAGTGATGTTATAAGCTGGAGAAAACAGCACTTTACATTGTTGTCACTTTATGCGACATAGATTTAAAATGACTGTGAGTGTGTAGTAGTGCCAAGACTTGTTTTATGGTCTTTTTGGTATGTTTATTTTGTTCACAGAATGAGCAAGGTTGGAAAGGACCTCTGGAGGCTACTTGTTCCAGCCCTCCTGCTCCAGGAGGACCACCTTTAGCTGGTTTCCCAGATGTGTGTTGGATTTTGAATTCCTTCAAGAATGGAAACTCCAAAGCCTCCATGGGCAACCTGGGCTCATGATCAGTCACTGTCACAATACACTTGAATATCATGAGGGATATTCAAACTCAGTACCTCTCATGGCATTGGTGTTGATTTCTATATTAAAAATTGCTGAAGCTTCAGACTTTTGCAGCTCTTGCATCAACACCTGTGGTACACCTGAAAACACTTCCAATGGGAGGGGGAAAAAAGGAACATTAATATTACCAACTTTCCACAGTACTCTCCAGAACTTGTGTGATAGGATACCCAGTCTTTATGTTGCTGCTAGCAGCTGATGATATGGTATCAGTAGCCCAGATGTGGTGGAAAGTTGATAGCAACCATATAAGCAGTTTTACTTATTTCAGGGAGTTACCTGTTTTTAATTAAGATGTGAGTTGTTATTTCCCACCCGCAAAAGTCACCAGCATAGAACACCAACATAGAACAAAGTCCCAGTTCTGGAAAAGTGAGAATGATTGTACTGAGATGAATCAAGACTGAAAGAATTTTAGGGTTTTACCCACTATTTCAAGGACTTGAGTTAACAGGTAGTGAGAAAAGCATTAAATGCTGCTCTGACACTCTTTATATGAATACATTTTTGTGAAGCTATTACACTGTATTTAATTGAACTTGTTATTTAATAAACTTTGCAATCTAGGACATGACTTTGTTTTATTGTTCCCCTTCTTGACATTGCTTTCCACCCCTTCCCTACTCACAGAACTCTCCAGAGCTCTCCTCTGCTCACAGATGCACTTTGCCTGTTCTCCTGTGAGAGACTGGCCTGCTATGAATGACTCAAACACTCACCCCTTTGCAGTAACTGCCCAGGTGCTGCAAGAGACTGGACTGGCTCAAGCAATCGGCTGGTGCTTGGCTAGTGATGCACAGAGTGACCTCCCCAGTGCAGGTGCACACCTGAGGCTACCAACCAGGTTTTCAGATAAGGGAAGAGGCAAATCCTGCAAAGTGGGATAGTCCTTACAGTGCCGGTGTCTTTCCTTACATAATGACTCAGCTGTGAAAACTCCCCTCTGAAATACCATGGGATGAAGGTATTCCTCTCGGCTGATGGGCCATCATTGATTGAACTATACTGGGTAAGAGACAGCTGCAACATCTTAGAAGATGTCAATGACTCATGGAATGTCCCATGATCCAGTAATACATCATCCAGGGGAATTACAGGGGGTGTTTCCACCTAGGCTCAGCATAATATAAACCCCATGGACCTGGTGTTTTGTAGACTCTTCCCTCCCCACTTGATGGATACAGTCTGCAATCACCACATCAACAGGACTGCAACCGCCAACAAGAAGAAAACCAACAGGCTGTCATTGGAACATATGAGGTGGTGATATTTCTGATGTTTATCCTGTTTCTCAGTCTCTCGCTGTTCTCTCCCTCCCTCCACTTCTCTTTTTCCTATCTCTCTCTACCTCACATTTACTGTTAAATAAAAATCAGTATTAATGACTTTGGCATATGGTCTCGTTTGTACCTTTATTCAGGCAGAGGCTTCTCTCTAAGAATTTTAATAATCGATCAGATCTTAACAGCCGGAGGCCAGNGGCATTGGCAGCTGGGGTGCGCAGCTAAGGAGAAATCCACTCCTTCTCTTGAAGGTCTATCTCCAGTGTCCCAGTGAGGACTTGGTGACCTCAGGGGGGCTAAGGCTGTCAGGGGAGGCTGCTGAGGACTGGAACGTAGGAAATATCTGCTTGGTCTTCAAGAAGGGCAAGACAGAGGAGCTGGGGAACTACAGGCCAGACAGTCTCATCTCACTGCCTGGGTAGGTGATGGAGTACATTCTTCTGGAATGCCATTTTTGAAGATGTTCGGAACAAAAATGTGATGGGGAGGAGTTGGCACAGGTTTGTAAAGGGGAAAATAATGCCATGCCCATCTGGTAGCCTTCTATGATTGAGTAATTCAGTGGACAGAGGGAGAGTGGCGCACGTGTCTTTACTTTAGCAAGGCTTCTTTGGCTTGCACTGTAACAGTCACATTTAATTTTTGGAACTTCCTGATCACTTTCCAAAGGGAAAGCAACTCTGTTTCTTAATTTCCTTGCTAAGGTATTTTAGAAACCCTTTCAGGTCAGTAGCTGCAGACAATTACTAGATTTCATAATTCAGTTGTACAGAATATATAATCTGTTTCAGGAAATCTCATTATGCCAGTTGCTCTTTCCTCACAAGAAATGATGTAAGAAGTTGCCTGGGTTTTCCAGTCTTCAAAATGTTGCACTGAGTTGTGGCCACAAAACATAATTAGTTTTTCATAGTTATTTATTAGCAGAATAGTGGCTTGAACAATTGATTAAAGGCTGTTTGAGTAGTGCTACCAGAATCCTCACATATCCACTCAGTGAACCTCGGCCTCTGAAATAGCCAGGATCTGCTTATAATTCACTGACCTCTGCAGTTCCAACTGCCTCATTAATGCTTTGCAGAGAGAATATAACTGGTATCCTGTCAGCATACTGACCAACTGTTTTCATCTCCTCTTTACCTTAGAGGCACCTCTCACCACCCTTACCTGGATATAGAGATAAACCACCTGTTAATAAAACCAAACAAGCTACAAGTTCCCTTTGCCTGGAAAAGCCAATGGTAAATGCTTCTCTACTGCTGGCTTTTGGTGAGAAGTGAAGGTTATTGACTGCTGGACAAAGGAAACTGAAAACGAGTGTTAACATCTAGCATATCAATAAGGGAAAGTCTAGTCAGTTCATTAACTTGAAAGATGATTTGTTTGTTTTCTTGTTCAGCAGTGAAAAACCTGTTCTGAAAAGTGGATGGCTTATACTTGGTTTGTTGAAAACAATACCCTGAAAGTTGTGCTGCTACCATGTTACATGACAATACACAGGGTTAATCTTTACCCTGAAACTCCCCTAAGCTTAAACAGTACTCTAGCTGAAGTTACTATAATAGCTGGCTATTCTACTACTTATTGCCTACGATGAGTTATTAATCATTACTTTTCCTTAATCACTGCTATAGGCACAATGTGACATCCACAAGCAGGGAGCACAGTCCATGCTTTGTTTGAGATAATTTGGACCATGTGAGGTACTATGAAAACAGCTGTGTATTGCAAATGACAAGGACAATTTTCAGTTTTTATCTTCTCATCATTTCTTTTTAACTGTGGAAACAGAGTAAAAAATCTGCTCCTACCTCAGACGCCTATTACCAGACATCTATAGCAGCACCTCTATGTACAATGGAGCTCTAAGCATCTTTGTTAACAAAAAATGCCTCTTTCACATTTATAAACACTTGTGACGCCTGCATGAACACTGCTGTCAGTCCCCTTCTTGCCACTGAAGTGCCTACTGTCGCAGCGTTAGAGAAAAGTCACCTTTTATCTCCAGTTGTATTACCAAAATCCTGTGCATACAACTACATTCCATTTTGCAAGAATGGATACACAGTTACCGTTGAACTCAAATGCTCCTCTGGAATGGCTTTTCATTAAACGAATCATGCTTACATAGTTTTAGTGCATCAAGGCAAAAGTAACACAGTACAAAGCTAACAGTCCTTTCACAGCAGCTAGGTAGCCACAGCAGAAACTATTTACCACGAAATTCTGAATGACATGGGCACATTTCAGCTCCCTTTTCCATACAATTCTTCAACCAACCTAATCAACAAAATGCCTTTGTATTTACTCAAATTGTTTTATGTTGTCCTCTACTTTTCAAGAGTTGCAGGGCTGTAGCCTGGGAATGCATGAATATTTTGAAGAAGCTGGGTTTTAAAACCTCGTTGATTTCTTGGAATCTACAATAGAGCCAAGCCTTCTTCCATTAAGGAAAGGACATATTTGGGGGTGAGGGTTTAATGTTTACCCATCATTTTTTGGGCAAAGAAGCAGTTACTTTAAATGGGCTGAATTTAATCTCCTCTCCTAAATGACTGTATTGCTTTCCAACTTTATTTCTAAACAAAATCCTGCAGCTTCATTTTGCCATCTGGACCTAAGTCACTGTGAGAAAAACCAACTTTCATTCTGAACATAGAAGACAAGATTGTGTCAATGTTCTGGGCATGCAGTCAGGAACAAGCAGATAAAAATATGTACCAGAAGTGCATGGAAAAGAGATTGCTCACTGGCTTTTGTAACTCGCCTGTACTTCTCTATGTCTAAATTATCCTCACTGATTAGGCCTTTTTGGGTCCTGTAGTAGAAGCTTTGTCATCATAGAAGTTCCTCACTTCATTAAGTTACTAAGGCTCAGGTGGCCCATGGCAGAGAGCATGGAAAAGTCAGTACTTTCAGTACTTTCACAACTAATGCTCAGCTGCATAAAGGCCCAAGATGATGGAGGGCATTGCTCGGGCACACCTATGTGTTGAAGAGTGGCATTAACAGTAGGGTAGCCTGGTAATTCCCTTTTAGCTAAGGGCCATTCTGCCAGCATCTGCACTTTGCTGTTGAAACTCAGAAAAAGCATAATTAGAACCAAACTCAAAACTATTGACAGATGCAGTGTGGTTGTAAAGCATTGTACGTGTCTTATCCACAAATGAAATGGATACATACAAACATGTTAATGTTTGTCTTTCTTACTGCTTTCTGTATTGGCTGGACTTCCATAAAATGGTGAAATCAGAAGTTACAGCATAAAATTCAAAATTACTTGATGGATATTACAAATGATGCAAGAAGTTAAACTAGTCTCTAGACAAATCAGGAAGCTGTCCCCTTCACCCACATAACGATCATCACTTAAATTATAACAATCACTGTTCAATTTCTTATCAGAGACTGTTTCCACTCGGATCCTGACAATTTTAATTGAGTGTGAGCCAATGACTTTTCAGGGAAGCTGTCTTGAAAATCAAAAGTGCAATTCCAGGGAGTGATCCTAGCTTATTATCGTTACACAAAATAATCTTAAGCCTGTCTTTCCGAAGTCCTTGACCAGTTGCACTTCCTAGATTTAAGCTGCACTTACGCCTGACTCTTGTATCCAGGATGAGTTAGGACAGCCCATAGAATGAAACTTGGCAAAAAGCAAGAAGGCTGCTTCCGTTCAGGACTGATGAGCACACATGTTCATAGATTTTGCACTTGCAGTTTAATCATGGAAATCATTCTGCACGCTCCTACTGCTAATGATCTGATTGTTAGGAGAAAGGCTGGCCCCAGTCCTATTGACTGTTTACATCCTAATGTGCTGTTTTTAAAATCTGTTTCCAAACTAACTGAGGTTCTATTGTGTGATATTTCCTCCACAGCATCACACATTTCCAATCAGCATCAGCTCCTTAGCCATAATCACTTCCTGCCTTGGCTTCTGTTCAGTCCTGTAACTCAGTGCAAAACAGAACTCCCGCACATTCGGTCTGTATGTATGATATGGTACAGAGGAGGTGGTATTTACATGGCAGTTGGCAAGAAATGGTTTTATTAATTGGAAGTGCTACAAACCAAATTTGAAATGGTTCTAGATAGCTATAGGGTTTATTGCTGCATGTTTTCTCCTGGTCTTTTGCATGCACATTGCTTTGAATACGTTTTTGACAACCTATCCCCTGTATCCAAGGGGCTCTACATCACATACGTTCATCAGTGCGAATGCTGCTGATCCCAGCCATACACCACCAGCAGCTCTGACCAGTTTGCAGAAACATGGCAGCATTTGTGTGTGTACAGGTTTCCATCTGCATCACAGAGTTGAAGTCTGAAAATTACGCAAGTGAGAATTCCCAAAAATTCAAGCACAAAAATACAAAGCAATAACCATAATTAAAAAGTAACATTTTAGGAGAGGAAGCTTCCATATAAAATTCCAGTGCCTGAATGTATTTCTGAGTAGAAAATGTTTTCTCACAATTTTTCTTGTAAGATGAATGATTTACACGGCTACAATAACTGTATCTGTGTTTAAGAGAATTTCAATACAATCATCACTGCTGTAAAGCCCAACTTTGTTCACATTCAACAGATTTCCATCCTAGTTACTTTTATTTTTTATGCATTAGAGTACTTCAGATCTAGCTTCTTCAATTTCTCCACCTGAATAATTTCCACTCCCATTTCTATGCAGAGCACTATAATCATCACTTCTGGATTTGACACTAAAGATAAAATAAACCCAGAGTATAAAACAACAAGATGGCAGGAAAGCCATTAAAGAGGTTTTAGCAGAAAAAAGCAGTACATGCACATGTGCTTGTGCTCCCTAAAGTAATGAAAGGCTTTCATCTAAAATTGCAAGTAGTAGGAAAGAAGTTGAGCATCGAGTGAAATTTTCTGGCATCCAGCGGCACTGGTACTGATGTAAGGCTGAATGGCAGCAGCACATTGTTCCAAGCAAGTTCCAGAGCTCCTGGAATGTGCTGCAAGGCTCCAGGAAGGAACATATTACCAAGTAGATAAGTCCTGCTTTTAGGGCTAGCAAGCAGGTTTTGGCAAAAGTCTGAATACTATTGTGATTTCAGCTTTGATTTTCACCTGCGTCAATGGAGCTTTTATTTTCTTCAGGGAAAATGCTGCTGATGTAGGAAACATCAGCATTTCTGCCATTACTGTAAAAATTACAGGAAAAAAAAGGCCCCTAAAAAGGACCCTAAAACAAAATATAGCACACTGAGAGAGGCGATCAGGAACGGAATTTCCAGAACAAGTACCCAGCTCTTTACTATCTTCTGTCATATATTTTTAAGCTAGGTCTGCTACAAGTTTTCCCTCCTTCACCTCAAGAACCCTGACCTTCTGGCACATCTGGGTTTCACAGTTATTCGTCCATGAATACTTGATACTTGAAGTTATAATGCCCTATTATTTAAGCAACAGAGAAGCTAAAACTAATTGATATGACAGAAGTTCTCTGGCTACTGCAACTTTCACTTAATCCACAGATTTATTTTCATTATTCTTATCAATAAACTGCAGTTCTCCCTGAAATAAGCAGAAATAAGAATCCATTAGTAAAAATAAGTAGAGTAGCATACACAGGTGCCAAAAATGTATCACAGACCAAATATAACTAGTAAACACAGATCATCTTGGTGTTTTCACTGGCATAACTCACATTCACAGTTTCCAAGACTTCAACTGAGGCTTCTCCTTCTTGAGAAGTGCCTTTGTGGTCATTGTAATTTAGTTCCTAAAGGAGCAACAGCTCATGACCTAGTATTGTCATGTTAAGGTGGAATAAATTAAATCCTTTCATACCAGTGCATGGAGAACACAACCCTGGTATTTAAGGACAATTTCTGTATTTATCTGCAGAATAAAATTCTTAGCAGAGTGCAGAAGCATGCAGCAGAGGCTAAGAGGTAGAATTGTGTTGCCATGGGTACAAAACATCTACTCAGGCACACAGATCTGGTGTATTTGCTATGAAAGTAGTATGGCAATGGCCATGAGATAAATGTATCATACCATCGACCTGCACTTTATCTTCAGTTCTAGTACAGTGTTTGATGTGTATCTCAGCTGTTTACTTATAAAATGGATTGAAGAATAAACACTACCTCCAGGGCTAAGGACAACAGGCTATAGCTGATAGCAAAGGTCAAGTTGTACAGAAATTCTCAACTGTTGGATTACATCCTCAAAACAGTATCCGTGTTCCTTCAGTCCAGTACAGGCAGTAACCCGCTTGTAGGCCATGCAATACCTGAAGCACTTTGCAGCTATGTGAAAGGGACATGGAGGCACTTAACCTGGATTGCAGTTAGAGAAACTGCCCTTGGACCACAGAAGGTAGCTTCTCTGTTTCTTCATGCACACCAAATTAATTTACTTAATCTCTTTATAAACCAGCTCATTCATTTCACTGGAGGAATCCTTTTCCACTCCTAGTCAAGACCTGTCCTTTCACTCCAAGATCTTTATTAAACAAACAAAAGGAGGAAGTTACCAATCTATGACAATGCAGGAAGCTTAATGGAATATGACAATTACCTCCAATTCAGCATTACTTCCTTTTGTCCTTAGCATCATCTTTCTCTGCCCTTCTCATTTTTGTATAGTTGGTTTATTACTCTGCAAGGACTCACTGGATTTTATTGAATATCACTTGTTATTTACTGAATGTTTAATGTAGGCTCATTGCAGAAAGACAGTTTCCACAAATACCTTTTTCCTATCTCAGCAGGGCTCTTCATGTACCCCATGGAACCAGCTGACAGTCGTAAGGCACCAGCAGTCAGAACTCATTGGGAGAGCCTTCAGTTCTGAAAAGTTCCTTTTTTGTTGAGAGTACTTTTCTCTCCAGGAAGAAAAAAGCAAAGGCTTTTTGCAGACAATACTACTCACCTCCTAGGAGAAATTTGCTTTGCTACATCTCTGCAATCACTGGTAAACAGAAAAACCTTCACCCCAGCCAGCTGGCACACAATGATTGGCATACCCTTGCTCAACACAGAACTATTATCTGTGGTGCTCTTTTCCCATTCCATCCAGCCCTCTTTCATACCCCTTCAGCACCTGAGGAGTTAATTTTTCCTCTCAAAAATTCAGCTCTACTTTATTTGCTCTGTTTTACCTGTTTACTACCTTCAATGTGCTTGCAACACTCACTGCAGAGTGGGTTCCCCTAGCGTTAAGACACACAAAGCCTTCCCATATGCTGAGCTTCCACCCTACTCTTCCTCTGGGGACAAACACTCTCTTCTTCAGAATCACTAATACTAGGTCATCACTCTATGTGCGCTTTGTGGTTTCAAACCCATTGATTTTTCCCATCTTTCTTCATTTATGAAAACAATGACATAAATTACTCTCATTGGCTATCCGTTTTTTAGCTTGGACTGTGGTATAGGCTTGATTCAATGAAAATAACTTTTTCAGACTGGTTATAATTCAACTTCATGCATGAAATACCATTTTATTGAGTGATTCCTCTGCACCATATACTTACAGGGACCTAGTCAGCCACTACAGCTTAGAGTACCTGAAAGTTCACAAAGCTGTAATTGCATCTTACAATTTTTTAAAGAATTATCAAGTCCTAGATTTGCTTTCAAGAAATCCCTTCTGACTAGGTCTCCTGGCTTTGATCCCTTCACCATTACATCCAGAAGAGGCTTTGGTCAAATCCAGACCAAAGCCAGTGACATCAAATCAAAAGAAATGTTGGAGCAGAAATTGAAACAAAACATGAGCATAAGCCAAAAATCACAACTGTGAAAAGCTTTACATTGCTGCTAAGCATGAAGGTAAGCAACCTCCATGGTGTCAATTTTAAGGTTTTAGACAGAACTTTGCTTCTGAGCAGGCTCCATGTTGGCAGAGGTGAGCTACTGCCCACAATCCCAAGCAGCCATGAGCTGGCCATCCTTTGTCTATCTCATTGCAGAACAGTCAATTTTACAATCAACTGCATATCATCAACCCATTTGGGCTTTGCACAGTCAGTTTTTATCAGGATCCTTCTCTAAAAGGGAGTTTATTTTTTTCAGTAATCCCTTGAGAATGCCCTAGGTTTAGGACAGCCTGTAAGTGCAGACATCTTAATTTCTTCAAGCTGTAGCTCCACACCACCCTACACATACAGGTTCACAGGCTCAGAAAAGTAAATGCAACAACTGAGGTCACCCACTTGAAGGAAAAGACAGGGTTTGCAATCTGTGTTTTAAACACCTAACTGTGAAACTGTCATTTTCCAGATCATGGTTTTCCAGCTTCAAAAACTGGAAATTCCCACCTGGTCAGTCCCTTGATTTTACTGATCAACTTCACTGCCATTGTTCCACAGCTTTGCATCTGAGATGAGCACTTCAAGGTCAGAGAAAAGTAATTACAACTCACATCAGCAGCTTGTATTTTAAATCCTCAAGCAAACACAGGACCAAGGAATTCATTGCAAATTATGTGTTTGAGGTAGATGGTCTCCATATGCATTAGCATTCCATGACTAATCTCCAAACATAATTTTTCAGCTATAAGACAACATATTTCCATAGTTTTTCCAGTGCTTCTAAAAGTATTCAATCCATGTCTTTCAACTATAACTCTCCTAATACATCCAGCACTAAGCAGTGCATTAAAAATCCACTCATCCTGACTCCACTCTGCCTCTGCATTTTTTGCTGAGCTCTAAAATATGTAATATAATAATCTGCTTTATTTTTTCTTTATCAATACAATTCAGCTCCTATACTTTCCTTTCTCTTGAGGCAGTATCAGCATTTCAGTAACGAAAAGGCTTTTTTTGTTAACTGGTTAACGAAACTGATTGATTCTTTTCACATAATGAATTATAGCCAGACTTAGTACTCACTTTTGGTAATCACAGAAAAATCCTAATTTGACTTATTCAATGTCTGCTCAGCAATTCCCTGCAGAAATGTGTACAGAAAACAACGCATTACTAGAGCACAAGATGGATAAAGGCAAAAAAAGGGTTTGCTGGGCTTCACATGCTCCACCAAGAACCATCTCAGAAAACAAACTGGAAGCTACAAGAATTGTGAGACACATTTTATGGAGAACAAATATTTTCACTTCAGTGTATTTGGTTTCCAAACAGTGAACTTGCAATGAGAATTACCAAATCCTACTTAATATTAAAATCAGTATAAAATCCCCAAATATGCACATTAAAATTCCTTTTATGTTTGTTCTGACAGCACATTTATATACAGAGGAAAAATACTAGACCTGTGGGACACAGGAGAATAACAAAACCAGCTTTGCTCAAGAGTACAGACTTCTTCATGCTGATGTGGCCTCAAACACACTACACTGCACAGAGCCTGTCCCACTCAGCTTGGCTGTGGCTGACGTATAAGAGGTCTACAAGTGATCATTGTTACGTGGGATCCTTACGTTCAATATTAAGGCAAATTTCGTTCAAAATAAAGAATTTACCTACCTAAAGTACTTCTGTGTCTTCTAAACTACATTCTAAGACAGTGGTTACACATTAGCAAACACACAAATCTCCTTCTGTAGATCTTACCCAAATTTTGAGCAACACAACAGCTGCTGAAAGGTGAAGATAGAGAATGAGTTGGTCTGGAATTTAATGGGCTTCAGACAAATATCTGCATTTGGGTTTTTTGTTCCTGCTCAGAAGTCTGTTTCTCCAATTTGTCTGCAAGGATTACGGCATTATGAACTCCTGCACCTCCAGTATAGTTCTGGTGACTGAACAACAAGGTCTGACAAACAACGAAGTAAGTATTATGTGCAGAAGTCATTAATTTGACTGTGAAAGATTTTAACATTCTTCCTTTCTACACTACAAACACAAAAGAAACCCCAAACAATAACAAAGAACAGTTTTCTACTTACAGCCAGAACTACATTTAGAGATGGATAAACTGACTGTTACACATCTATCTTCAAATAATCCTGGGTTAACAGGAAAAACCTTGGTTTACTTTTAAGAATGAGATCTTATTTTAAGAACAATGTATATATACACAGTATCAGGACGATCACTGATAATCATTGCATTTCCCAGTGAAATTATACAGCATGAAATCCCAAAAGAAATTCAATGGAAGTATCTTTAACAAAATGTAGAAACTTTAATTTACATGCAAAACTACAATATATTCATAATAAAAAACTCGTGACTAAACAAATTAAACACAATTTGTAAAAACTGTCCACATTGCTAAATAGGTCTGTACAACCAAAGATTTACAAAGTCCCTGTGCATTTTCATCTTTTTAGTGTACAACTGAGTTTAAAGGTTCTGCTCGAATATTCCCCAAGTCAAGAGCTGAATCTGTCTCTTCATCAATTTCACCAATCACAGCACTGAAATAAAAAAAAAAAAATCAGGTTATTATATGTTGAAATCAAATCACACAGTTCTAAAACAGAAGCTGTATTTTATCTTCTAACAACTTGCTGTTGAACTATACCGACTTTTTCTGATTGATGCTACATATTCCATGAAAACTAGTGATACACACTGGAATGTCTGGAAGTACTTTGTACCATGACTGTTTCTTTCCTTTTATTTTTCAACAGCTTCCCTATTTCACAAGAGCCCCCTATTTTGAAGCTACTGTTTTTTATCTGTTGGTTCTTTCTACTTCTTCCTATAAGGATGCTGAATTTCAGCATGTAGAAGAGTTGCATGAATACAGAATTATCACTTGTAATAAATATTTGAGTTTGTTAAGATTGCAAAAAAAAATTGTATTTCACAGAAGCATATTTTGAATATATTTGAGTAATGTAGCTGCATGATGATGTTTTTCATCATACATTTCAACTGTATGATGAAACAGTGAAGTAGTAAACAATTACTTGTCATTTTATACACATTTTTACTATCTGAATGAAAAGCTACTGGTAGAGTGGCATGCATAGTCCCACCTTTGTACATGTGTCAAATTACTTTTCCTTAAAAGCTTAAGTCAAAAGTGATGAACGCATTCAGAATGATCCACTTTCTCAATGATGTTAGATAAATGCACCTAGATATCAATTTAAGCCTTGGCATTTTGTTGTACAGAAGTATCCATTAGAATTAGAAGATGAAAATTCCTATCCAGGCTCATGTGTTGTTCTCGGCAACACACTCTTCTTCCTCACTGTGATAAAAAAAATCTTACTTTTGCCATCAGTTTCAGAATGCTGCTACAAAAGTAATCTTCCTAGCTGGCCCACTCACCAGGCCTCTTTCCACTTCTCTTGTAACCCTCCCAAGGGTTTGGCACATCAACTAGTTTTCTCTGCACTCTATGAGCTTTTACCCTCATTTTGTAAGGGAATTTTACATCAAATATCAACTCATACATTTGACATGTCACTACACTGGCTTCAACACCTGCTACACTGTCAAGTCAGAACCTTCAAGGATTTTCCAGATTATAAAGTGCTCTCTGTGAACATCTTCCCTAAAAAAAAAAAAAACCACCAAACAAACAAACAAAAAAACCCCCAAAAAAACAGCAAGCTGTTGAAAGTCAACTTTGTATACCAGATTGCTGACTTTCTGCACACAAGTTCTATCTCACTTTTTAGTCATTACTCTATCTTTTCCTTCATCATCTCTCAGCCTGTCCTTGTAGGAGAGATGCTCCAGCCCTCAGATCATCTTCAATCTCAATATTATGAGGCAATCACTTCTGTAAAAGAAGTGTAGATGTTTGCTATTTAATACAGAATCATAGTCATTTAGGTTTGAAAAGACCTGCAAGATCGAGTCCAACCATTAACCTAACACTGCCAAGTCCACCACTAAACCATGTCCCTAAGTACCACTTCTATGTGTCTTTTTAATACCTTCAGGGATGGTGACTCAATTTTGACAACACTTGCAGTGCTACCCATAGATACAAAGATTCAAGGTGTCTGGGGCTATCAAGATTTGTACAGATAAAAAAACCAAAAGCCCAAAAAACATATATACACACACGAAGTTTGTATGAAAAGATTTAAGCAAGAACATATTATACTTACACATTATCACCTCTTACAATGTATAATCCCAGCACTACCTGCTCAACTCCTTGTGAAGAACTGAACACTCTTTCATGGCTTTCATCCAAAATCAAGTTTATGGTCTGATCAAAACCTTTGAGCGTTCCCTGAAAAAAAACACACACAAAACAAAAAAGCACTCCAATTACCCTTACAGTTTTTCATCTTTGCTTTTGAGGATATCCTAAACATGGTGGCAAAACTAAGGTACAGAGAACAGATGTTCTATTTAGGTTTTATTCTTTGGCTTAAACAGCACAAAATTTTAAAAACAATAATCTATTTAAGAAAAGTACACATATATTACTGCATGTTCATGCTAAAAGGCACAAGCTTTACCATTAAAAGAAGTAAATTTTCCATTTTATCAATGATGGTTCTCTAGACAACTAATTTTACTATTTCTACACTGGTTTTTTGTATGGAAGTTTCCAGAAAATAAATAAATAAATAAATAAATAAATAAATAAATAAATAAATAAATAAATAAAACAAAGAACAGAAGAGCTGGATTCTTATGGTCAACAACATCGAAACCATTCCCAACAAGCAATTTTAAGTGATAGCTCTTTGAAGGAGATTAACTTGTATTTACTAATTTATTTTTTAAAAATCAGTTTAAAAAATACAGGATTTTAGTGCTACTTCAGTGTGTGTTTGGAAAAATGATAACATAAAAGTTACCATCGCTAATTGATTAAGAAATTCAAGCTCACATAAAATAGCCCTTCAAAGAGTGGTAATATGCAATTATATTATCTAACAGTGAGTCATTTATACCAACTCCATTCAAAGCTTTATGACTGACTTCAATCAAGCAGATTTGGTGGAGCCGAAGTACTTTTCTGTTTTCTCTTTCCAGAGGCTGCACAAAACTAAGTACAGACAGAAAGATACAATCCTCCTGCAATGACCACACTATTAAGTTATACTCAAAACACAAAAGAGTAAAAGATGGGGGAAAGCGATACAAGAAAAAAAACCCCAAAACACAGAAGCAATAAAACCAAAAATATTATACAGTCTAATATATTAAGTTGGCCTATCCTCAGGTTTTCAGGTATAAACAAAAGACCACAACAATTTTCCAGCAATTCTCCAGCTGATGTTTTTTTACAGCCATAGGGAAGAAATGGTTTTAGCACGAAAGTTGAAGAGCTTACAGAACAAAGAGGACATTTTAGATGGAAACTAAATTACTGAACAGAAGATGAATACATTTTTTTGTGCATTCCCACAGAAAAAGCCATTTGACAAAAGGCCAGAGCATCTGCACACACAAATTTATCAATGGAAAAAGGTGACATGCAAGAACCAGTAAGTGTTTATAAAATTCTTTTTTTAAGCTTTATGGCAATTATTCTATACTATGTAATTTAGAAGTGTGAATATGTGAGACTATCCTAACAGAACTTCTTTACTGCCACGATGAAAAGTCTTTATGGGGGAAAATAAAATGTTAAAAAGTGTAAGTCTTACCACAATCATTCTTCCATCAGAAGTAATTACTGCAACAGTACCTGATATTTCATTAAGGAAATATTTAGTTGTATTGGAAATAGAACCATTAACATTATCTGAATCATTCATANCTGATCAAAACCTTTGAGCGTTCCCTGAAAAAAAACACACACAAAACAAAAAAGCACTCCAATTACCCTTACAGTTTTTCATCTTTGCTTTTGAGGATATCCTAAACATGGTGGCAAAACTAAGGTACAGAGAACAGATGTTCTATTTAGGTTTTATTCTTTGGCTTAAACAGCACAAAATTTTAAAAACAATAATCTATTTAAGAAAAGTACACATATATTACTGCATGTTCATGCTAAAAGGCACAAGCTTTACCATTAAAAGAAGTAAATTTTCCATTTTATCAATGATGGTTCTCTAGACAACTAATTTTACTATTTCTACACTGGTTTTTTGTATGGAAGTTTCCAGAAAATAAATAAATAAATAAATAAATAAATAAATAAATAAATAAATAAATAAATAAAACAAAGAACAGAAGAGCTGGATTCTTATGGTCAACAACATCGAAACCATTCCCAACAAGCAATTTTAAGTGATAGCTCTTTGAAGGAGATTAACTTGTATTTACTAATTTATTTTTTAAAAATCAGTTTAAAAAATACAGGATTTTAGTGCTACTTCAGTGTGTGTTTGGAAAAATGATAACATAAAAGTTACCATCGCTAATTGATTAAGAAATTCAAGCTCACATAAAATAGCCCTTCAAAGAGTGGTAATATGCAATTATATTATCTAACAGTGAGTCATTTATACCAACTCCATTCAAAGCTTTATGACTGACTTCAATCAAGCAGATTTGGTGGAGCCGAAGTACTTTTCTGTTTTCTCTTTCCAGAGGCTGCACAAAACTAAGTACAGACAGAAAGATACAATCCTCCTGCAATGACCACACTATTAAGTTATACTCAAAACACAAAAGAGTAAAAGATGGGGGAAAGCGATACAAGAAAAAAAACCCCAAAACACAGAAGCAATAAAACCAAAAATATTATACAGTCTAATATATTAAGTTGGCCTATCCTCAGGTTTTCAGGTATAAACAAAAGACCACAACAATTTTCCAGCAATTCTCCAGCTGATGTTTTTTTACAGCCATAGGGAAGAAATGGTTTTAGCACGAAAGTTGAAGAGCTTACAGAACAAAGAGGACATTTTAGATGGAAACTAAATTACTGAACAGAAGATGAATACATTTTTTTGTGCATTCCCACAGAAAAAGCCATTTGACAAAAGGCCAGAGCATCTGCACACACAAATTTATCAATGGAAAAAGGTGACATGCAAGAACCAGTAAGTGTTTATAAAATTCTTTTTTTAAGCTTTATGGCAATTATTCTATACTATGTAATTTAGAAGTGTGAATATGTGAGACTATCCTAACAGAACTTCTTTACTGCCACGATGAAAAGTCTTTATGGGGGAAAATAAAATGTTAAAAAGTGTAAGTCTTACCACAATCATTCTTCCATCAGAAGTAATTACTGCAACAGTACCTGATATTTCATTAAGGAAATATTTAGTTGTATTGGAAATAGAACCATTAACATTATCTGAATCATTCATATGTAATACAGCTTTTATGAGCCATTAAGAGCCCAAAAAGCCTATCAGCAGTTTGTTTTTTTTTTTAAAGCAGCATGGTTGATAATAACATTTGACAATACATAATTTTTCATAAACATCTCCTTTAAAGTTTCTCTTCACCCAACCATGGACAGTCATACACAAACATGAAAAGCCTTAAAAAAGAATAAACATTTGAGCTCACCTCTCTTCCCATTACTAACTGCACTGCCTCAAAACTGACACAGTTTTATAAACACTTTAAGTCCTTAAAAAACAGCTCTGCAGTGGCGATCTCGGGGCTAGCATTCTGCATCCGTTCTTTCAGAAGATCTGATTATCCCAATTCGATGATCATATATTCATCATCTTGACTAATTCTGCGTTATTATCTTACTGTTTGTGAATAAAACTGAAAACGCCCATGGGTAACAAGAAGCACAAAAAAATAGCACCAAAAGCGTTCCAACAATCCCAACTCATGGGTTTTGAGCAAATGATGCAAAGCTGGTATCTAAACGCATGTTAACAGCCCTTTAAGGGAGCAGGCCCACCGCGAATCTCGTTCCTCATCACGGAAAGGGCAATGCTCAGCTCGGCAGCACTGGGTGTTGCAGAGGACCCTATTCTCTGGGTAACCTCCGGCCTACAAGCCAATCTCCTGTAAGGAGACACCGACACCGCCAACACGAACGGGCCCAAGCACCAGAACCGCGCTGCCACAACCAGGCCCACCCTCAGGCCCCGCTCAGGAGGGGAGGCCGGTGCCCGCCGCCCCCTGCGCCGCGTGTCCCGGCGGAGGATACGGTTGATGTAGTTCTCCAGCGCGGAGGTCATGGCGGCTGAATCTCACCGCGAGGCGCCGCCACGTCCGGCGCGCGCCGCTGACGTAGCGGCGCGCGCAGGCGCACAGCCCGGCAGCGGGGCCGGGACGCGAGCGCGGGGAGCGCGCATGCGCAGGAAGGCAGGAAGCGGCAAGGCGATGCGAGAGGGCCGTACCAAGGAGCGGTCGGCGAGAGTCGCGCGGGGGGGGCTGTGGCGCCCCCTCCGCGCCACATGGCACCGCCCTCAGGGACTCCCGGGAGGCGCGGGGCCGCGCCCAGGCGGGCCCGGCCGGGGAGCGGTGGTTTGGCGTGCGCCGGGAGAGGTCATTCCCTGCGCGGCCAAGGGTCGATCTTCGGGGCCGTGCTGCCTGGGTGCAGCGTTTCTCTTCTCAGTGGCCGCAGGCAAAGAGTTGTGGTCAACAGCTCATTGTCCACGTGGAGACCAGTGACGAATGGTGCCCCTCAGAGGTCGGTACTGGGACCGACACTGTTCATCTTTGTCGGTGACATGGACAGTGGGATTGAGTTCGCTCTCATCAGAGTTGCTGATGACACCAAGCTGTGTGGTGCCATCGACGCGCTGGAGGGAAAGGATGCCATCCAGAGGGATCTGGATAGGCTAGAGAGATGGTCCCATGTGAATCTCATGAAGTTCAACAAGGGCAAGTGCAAGGTCCTACATCTGGTTCAGGGCAATCCCAGACACACCTACAGCCTGGGTGGAGAGGCAATTGAGACTAGCCCTGGGGAGAAAGACTTGGGGGTGGTGGTTGATGAAAAACTCAACATGAGCCAGCAGTGTGCACTCGCAGCCCAGAAAGCCAACCATACCCTGGGCTGTATCAAAAGCAGTGTGGGCAGCAGGTCGAGGGAACTGATTCTCCTCCTTTGCTCTTGTCAGACCCTACCTGGAGTACTGGGTACAGTCCTGGTGCTCCCAACAGGACGACGTGGAGCAAGTCCAGAGGGGGGCCGTGAAGTTGATAAGAAAACTGGAGCACCTTCCTTATGAAGACAGGACGAGAGTTGGCAATGTTCAGCCTGGAGAAGAGAAGGTTGCATGGAGATCTCATAGCAACCTTCCAGTATCTGAAGGGGCTGTACAGGGAAGCTGGAGAGGGACTCTGTCAGGAACTGTAGTGACAGGACAATGAGTAATGGGTACAAACTGAAAGACGGGAAATTTAGAGGGGAAAGCTAGATATTAGAAAGAAATTCTTTACTGTAAGGATGTTGAGATACTGGAATAGGTTTCCCACGGAGGCTGTGCATGCCCCAACCCTGCCATTGTTCAAGGTCAGGTTGGGTAAGGCCTTGAGCAACCTGGCCTAGTTGAAGGTGTGCCTGCCCATTGCCCGAGAGGTTGGGACTAGATGATCTTTAACATCCCTTCCAACCTGTTAATTTATATGAGTCTTGCTAGTATGGGAGCCATGCAATCCTCCCTTGGTTTCCTGTGGGCTGCTGGTGTGAGGTAGGCAGGAGGGAGGCCTGACTGCTGCCCTTCTACACAGCCACCAAGTCCCACAGAGCTGCTTGCTCATTCCCCAGTCAGTGGGATTGGGGAAGGAATCAGAAAGATAAAAGCTGGAAAACTGTTGGGTTGACACAAAGGCAGTTTATTAGGGAAATCAAAAGTTGTGTACACAAGCAAAGCAAAATAAGAAATTAAGTCACTGCTTCCCATGGGCACGCAGGTGTTCAGCCATCTCCAGGAGAGCAAGGCCCCATCACATGGAATGGTGAATTGCGAAATCAAACGCCATCACTCCAAATGTCCCTGCTTCCCTCCTTCTTCCCCCCACTTTATATACTGAACATGTCATATGGTATGGAATATACCTTTGGTCACTTTGGGTCACCTGTCCCAGCCGTGTGTCTCCTGCCAACCTCCCACACCCCCCCAACTTCCTTGCCATGTGGCAGCATGAAAAGCAGAAGAGGGTTTGACTCTGTGCAAGTCCTGCTCAGCAACAACAAAAAGAGCTCTCTTATCAATTCTCAGCTCAGCACAAATCCAAAATACAGCCCCATACCAGCACACCTGGAGAGCCTTGCAGCAGGGCTGTGGGATGGGTGCCTGGGGCCAGCCTTGCAGAGCTGCTAAGTCCCAGATACTTTCTGTAGGAAGTGCTAGATGGCTGGGTATGGGGAAGATGAGGGGTAGGAAAGGTGGTTTTGTTCTGCCTGGATCCTGTGCTTGCATGCCATGGCATCAAGCCACTTGCCTGGGCCCACACTGCAGTCTACAGGTGCTGCTGCTTTAAAGAGAAATGCAGCGGTCAAGCTCTGAAATCCAAGCAAAATCATACATATTTTTTAAAAAATGTGCAGCGCCAAGTAAGTGGTGATTCTTTTGCAGAAGTTTGGATTTTATGCTTACATTAATCTCCTTTCTATAAATGTCAAAATGGCAAAAAGAATGTCCTGGAGGCACTAATGGTTTTTAAATTTTGTATAACTTTAGCTGTCAATAGCATGATTGTTATTGCCTGCTACACTTTCTGGTCAGTCTACATGATGCTCAGAGTGTTTCCTTGGTATCCCTGGAGTCCTGTGAGGTAGAGTGTATGGCATCTGCTGGTTCAGTGTAGGTACGGACAGTTTACAGGACTGTAGGAAGCTGAACTGGTACTTCACACAAGAAGAAGTATCTCAGGGAAATTATGCTCAGATTCAGTAATAGAACGAAAGTTAAGCTATGGAACTGTTCCTGATGCTGCAGCTGTCTGCCTGTGGGTGATAATGTAATCATTGTTAGTATGCAACACACTTTCAGGAACATACTGCAATATGTTGTACATACAGACATCCTCTGCATTGCAATACAGTCAAAGCCATGAATGTACCCCTCTAATGGCATTTAATAATTGAGCAGTCTGTTGCAGAGATCTGAAGTCTCACACAGGTACAGCTTCTTACAACAATCTGTCTACCAGGCTTTTCAAAGCAGGAGATCAATGCTGTTGTTTCAGCAATGCTGCTCAAGTAGTCTTCATGGAGTCACATTAAAATATATTTTCTTCAGGCTGCTTTTTTGACAGTACTGGCTCTTTATTGCACTGAATGTCAACCTTTTTAGATGTAACACCGTGCAGGAAATACTATTTCAAAGTATTAAACAGCAGGCCATTTCCAGTCCAGCATAATGTGAAAAGAAATATTACATACCTTCTGGATTTAAAAAATTGTATTTATTATAAGTTCTTGACCTCAGACAGAAAATGAGCTTGGGACTTAAAATACAGAATTCCCATTTTTGTCAGTTCTTGGATGAGACTGAGAAAACATAATCTCTCAAGTTTCTCAATCTGTCAGTAAAGACAGTGATTTTGATGGGCTTTATATAATGGTCTAAAATAACATTAGCTCTGTGTAGAATCAGATTAGATTTGCTGAAGCACTGAGTAGATATTCCTAAAACAAAGCTCTCACAAATAATTGAAAAAATTGGGGGAAATTAACTTTCAGATTTTTTTTTTTTGTTTTTGCTAACTTGATTTCCAGGCTTTCACCAGTGAATTTCAAAAATCTTCATTCGTTGAAATACTGAGAACACATTTTTTAATAGCTGGAAGGTATAATTAAGTGTTTAAGACAGAATAAAAATTCAAAATTGTCTACTCCCAGTTCTGTAGAAGAAACACTGAATTACTTGACACAGATGAGGTACCAGCCTTTGTTCTCTTTAACTGATAGAATGCTATAAAAAGAGGTCTCTGATCACATAGCAAAAGATTCAGACACAAATTAGGCCAAACTGATGTTGCTTAAAATATCTCAATTCTGTATTCCCTGATTTCCATGTGTCTGCCTTTCAACTGGAAAAACAATTTGTGGTCTTTTTAAATTTTACTATATAGATCCTACTTAAGAATTTAGATTGTCCCTGTCAGTACTAGTCCGACTTCCTTTTATTTCAATAAAAGGGACAAATTGGCAAGAGGTCCAAACTGGGACTTGGTGTCCAGCCCATGGTTTAATTCCTGCAGGGAATACAATTTCTGGAAAGCAGAATGCTATTTTTTTATTCTCCTAGCAATGCCAACTGTTTTCTTGCACGTTACAGCCATCTCAACCACAGGGAAAGCAAAATTAAGGGTTTTTTAAGGCAAATTAGCCAGAAAAAACCAAAAGAATAGTTGTTTTTTGGCACCTCTGAAGGTACCTACACCAAAGTAATCTCTGAAGAATTTGTCTAATGGCTCAGCCTTTGTCAGAAACATGATGAGATGTCAGAACAAAATACTTTTGGAACTGGGCATTACATAATGCTCATCCTCTTAAGCTTTTATTGTAAGAAGCTTAACAACTGCCACTAGTGGTTACATGAGGACTGCAATAATTATTGTATATTTCATGTAAGATGCTAAAGGGTTTTGGTGTGTGTGCTTTGACATTTTCTTTTTCATACTCTTCCTCCACTCTGTAAAGAGACATTCTCAAAGGCCAAGAACATGAGATCATTGGGATACAAGGATGTAGGATGAAATCTTAAAAATACTTGCAGGACATTGCCACAATACCTGATCCCGAGGATCTCTGATCCATCTGTTTATATTAACAGTGTCCCTGAAAACCGGGCTTTTTAAAAAATTATTTTTATTTTATAAAGGAGGATTAAAACCCAAAGAATAAGGCCAGACTCCTGAAGTCCGGTGCCCAGGCTTTGCCAAACCAGGTGCTTAACGACAGTTAGCACCCTCAGTATAAAGGAACTCTGAAAGGAGAATTCCTGGCTTCATCTACTCTTAGGCTCTTCCTGAAGGCAGGCGGCTCGGCCCTTCTTCTCACAGTGCTGAGGTTCGGTCTTCTGTTTGAAGGCAGCACTGCTCTTATTCTCTTCTTACAAAACACCTCCCCCCGCAAAGGAAATGGAGAACTCTAATTGAACCCTGTATCTTTTTTGGGGAAAAAAAATATATTGCCTGCCTCTCCGCTTCAGGAGTAAGGTTTCGCAGGCTAAATTACAGCCTGGGGGCACAATGTTTGTAATTCTGTGTAAGCTGTGCCCCGTGCGGAGAGCACACGGGTTCCCGAGGGAAGGCCCGAAGCTGTGGTTCGGCCGCTTGCCCAGCAGGGGGCGGCCTCCGCTGCTGCCTGCGAGCCTCGCCCGCAGCCCGTGTGCTCTGAGGGGAGGGAGGGAGCGGCCCTGCGCGTCTCAATTCGCGGGCTTGAGCCTCAGCAAGTCGCCTTGGCCTCCTTCACATAGAAAAATAGTTTTCTACCAGAGAATGAGATGCGTTTCCCACTAGAGATGCCTGTGTTTCTCCAGTGCTTACAAAGCGAGCCTAGTGTGACTAACTCAGGCACGGACATTTTAGACCAGACACGTTTTTTTCCTGGTGACCATATAACATTGGCAACATTTGGGATCAGAAACCTGTAGCTAGCAACCTTTTGCCTGTTCCTTCCCTTCAGTTGCTGCAGAGCTGCCCGTGGGAACGTGCTAAGTAATAACAATGCCCATTAAGCTCTCAGTTGAAGAAACAAAAGACCCTTTTAAAAAAGCTTTCATTTTCTCTTACATTGTTTAGATATAGCTTACTTGCTAATTATGTTTACTCCTGTAATTAGAATCAGTTTATTTCTTCAATTGATTCTCCATACGTTAAGGTTGCTATGGGAAGTGATTGCTCTGTTATGCTTTCTGCAGAATATGTGACCAACCAGTGTCTGCACATTTCCCAGCTTCCTTAAAGTCTGCCAGGGCAGGAAGGAAACCCTGCCATGGTCGTTGTAAGGTGTATGTGCAAGCAGTTGTGTGCAAAATTTTTACCTAGCCTAAGGCTGGTAGAGTGGCTGAGTGAATGCTTTGTTGCTAGTCATTGTATATTGCTTATCAGTTTTACATCTCCTAAACCGTGCTAGCTTCTGGTGGCTGTGCTTTCCTTAGTTACTCAGAAATAGCCTGGTTTTATAGAGCTAGCCATGCTGAAGGGTGAGATGGCTTTGTGATGTTCTCGTGAGAAGAGGGGCTTGCCCGCTACTGCTGTGCCATGGTATGTCAAGCCATGTCCCTGTCAGATCAGATGGAGAAAGGTGCAAGACTTACTCCTCTGGCTTCTTTGGAAGCTGAAAATCTAGTATAATCACCTGATGACTGTTGGAACAGGAGCTTTAAAGAATTTAATATAACAAAACCCCCAAAACTGGTAATATCCGTCAGCCTGCTCAACGGAGAATTGCATCCCTTGGTTGCTGCTCAAGAGAAAAATAGCACCTGAGGTAGGGAATAATGGAGTGGTACATACTAAAGAAGAAGAACCAGGCAGTATGTACTCCACATAAGAAAACTAAACATCCCCAAATCCCACACATTTAATTTACTTAATCCAGTAGCCTAATAATTTCTGTGACTCAAAGTTTTAAATCTCTCTGATTTTCACCTACATGCCCAGAATGTCACTTCATAAAAAGAGCTTAGCCCTTTAGCTTGTCTTTACTTTATACACACCCAGGCTGGCTAAACGTGATTGATTATGTGTTCAGGAAAAACAGAAACATCCCTTCACCTTTGCTTTGTTCCTCTGAATCTGTAGAGACTATAAGGCCCATTATCAACAATGCAAGGACAGATTTTTTTTTCTGGTGGCTGGAGAAAAGTAGCAAGATCAAATGACAGGGGTTTACAATGAAACAACTGGAAAATATCATAGAAAGTTAACAATCTGAAAAGGGTTGGTAGATTGTGAATATGTTACAATGCATTAGAAACAAATCTGTAGCATGAGGTCTCAAAGTACTTTTTATTTATCCTTAGAAACTCATTAACAAACACCTGATCTAAATTTTGTTATGACAGCAACTGCTGCTATGGGAAACATTAAAAAAAATTTTTACTCGAAGTGCTCCTTTATATGAGAAAGTGCATATTTTCCCCAGCAATTTTTGCTAAAATATGCAAAATACCATAGCAATCTTAATGGCAACATCCCTACTTAATGTGTTAGCATAAAAAATAATTTTGCATGTTTCTTTTGGCAGGAAGACAAACTCTTTTCTATTTTCCTCCTTTTTTTTTTACTGAAGAAACTGATAACAGCTGTAGAAGTTCAGTGCCATTATTCTCTTAGCTAAGAATTTTAGGGGATGTTACGAACTATTGGTAGGAAAAATGGCATTGCTAATGGGCCATGTACCTTCAACTAGAGAATAACAGAGCAAATGGATTCTTGTTTTCAGTTGCTTTAAGCAGAGCATAAAGACAATTCTGTTGAACATAGAATAAATAATAAGCTTCAAGTAACTGACATTTACTAGTATGTCATGGAATCATTTTTACAGTCATAGCTGAAATTGCATTTGCTAAATGGCTTTCATGAAGCAGGCTTTTCCTTCTGATAGATTCCCTACTTCTCAAAGTATAATTCATCTTCCTGTAAAAGCACTGATCTTAATTTTCAGTCTGCGTTAAGATGACTAGATCTTCCAGTTTTAATTATAAAGTCCTTTATCTTAATACTCTGCAGAGATGCCCATTTGACCCCATTCCACTTCTTGTTTCATTTGCTCTGTGGCACATAATCACCGTGTAAAAGGAACAGCACATGGTCAAAGGGCTCTGTTCAGAAGTGACTTACATGTTGCCTGCTGCCAGAAATAATGTAGATTGCACTAAAAAAATCAATATATTTCTGCTTTGTAACTTATATAGCATCATTATTTTTTGAAGTAGGTTATCCGTTGTACCACAGAGCAGTCTTTTGGCACTAGGACCTTTAAACCAATCACGGAAGTAGAGAAAGACTATACTGCAGGTTTTGTCCCACTCAGAACGGGTGTTGGAATTCTTATTGGAAATGTCAGTGAAAAACGATCAATGGGAGAGGAAGATAAATAGGACTACCTTCTTTCCTTTAACAGGCACTGTGTTTTTTCTGATAAAAGGCATAAGACCAAAGGGCAGGAGGAAGCTATTTTTCTTATTGGTAGGCTATGCTATGAAAAGCAAAACTTGAAGCACAAGAAACAGAATTGCAACAACAGAATGAAGAGAGGTGGCACACGAGGATGGCAGATGGTATGCTTTCTTCAGAGCTTTGAAGCAGGCTGTCTGTTTTGTCATTATTTCTAGCCTAGGATTTTGCAAGCTACTGCTTCAACTCGGTATTTTCTCTTATTACTTCCAGGATCTCCTTGGTAATCACAGCTGTCGTCCTTGCTCACTGCCAGAGTATGTTCTTGTACTTTTAGGCACTTTCTTCATATCCTCTGGTTCGTGTTTCTGCTGGCACTTGAGATGCCTTCTAGTGATGAGTCTTTTTAGCTGTTATTGTTCAGATACTGAGGTTGGTTAACTTATGGGGAGAAAAAACAGCTTCAGTGAGATATTTTGAGCTTTACTGAGCACCTTGCTTGTCCCAGCTGTGATGGCTCATGATTCACTCAGGCAGGCCACTGACACCAATGGCAGGCTCAGCACTGAGGCCTTTGGTGTGAAGAAGATAACTCTATATGCTGCACCCTGGAATCTGTGCTGCAGCCAGCACAGTGCTATCTGGCGGGAAGGAGGAATTCTGATTACGGGGATTAACAGATGTAAGAGCAAGTGGCAGCAGAAGAAAGCCTTTTGATTGGTTTTCTGTTTGTACAGTTAGTCCAAATTGGGGAACATCTTTGTAAATAAACAAGCAAAAAAAAAGCCAGGGTTTTGGATCATGGCAAGATGGAATTTTGTTGTAACTTCTTGTTTGAAGAAATACTGTCATGGGTAAAGCTTTTTGTTGGATGCAGATCAGCTTCATAGCAAGTTGCACTGTGCATAGGGTTTTTTCCGCTTTTAATTGCAGAAAAAAATTTGTTCTTAGATTACCGTGATCATGTTTCCAAGGCTTAATTGTGGCTCTGGAGTGATGGATGGCACAGGTAAACTCATACCGTGAAATTTCTGGGCCATTTGCATTGATACATCTGAGGCCTGAAAGTACTAGTTAGTTTTTGCAGCTCTATGGTGCTATAGTAGCTGAGGGGGGCAATGGTGAAAGGCCTTGAGAAGTGTCCTTCTGTTGGAGTCTTACCTGCTTACCTGGCTCTGGTGTGGAAGGGTTACCATCACTGCACAGTATCTCACATGAGAGAAGAGCAGTGTCTCAGAGAAGCACTGTGCTAACCACTAGTAACTTCTGCCTTTTCATTATCATCCACTGTGCTTTTGCATTACTGATTAACACTGTTGAAAGCCATCCCTGCTGGTGTCTTATGTTCGTACTGAAAAACACTTAATGTATCAGCCACATCTAATTGAATAGCAAGAGGAATGAGTGAAATACCATTTATAAGCACTCCCTTTATAGTCATTGACAAAAATACGTATGTCACTGAATATTGAACCCCTCCTGAAGGCCTCAAATTTCCAAATATAATGCTATTTTTTTGTATTTTACTCAATTTCTGCTGGGTATGGTGCTGCTGTTAATGTTCTGGAGATTCACATGCTTCATGTATTGTAGGGACTAAAAGTATTCTTTCAATTTAGTTAAGTATTACCATGTCTCAGAATGATTGGTAAATATTACTCTAATTATGCAGTAAATCTGTAAGTTGACCTGCATAGATGTTCACTGAAATAGCAAAATTTCTTTTGAATTCAGTGGTGGAACTATAAATAGAAATTAGCTCATTTTTAAATATTGGTATTACAATGACACCAGAAAGTATCAGTCAATATTAGGACCCCATTATGCTAAACCCTCTACACATGCATGTGAAGAGGCACAAAAAGTTTTGGCTACAAGTATTTTGCATAGTGAATAGCCAAGAGAAGGTGCAGAGGGAAGAAGGTAATAATGTCTCCATTTTGAAGCCCTTAATAACATGCCTTAACTTTTGTTCAGCCCAGAAGTGGTCAGACACACTACATGATCCTTAAAGCTCCCTTCCACCTGAAAATAATATATTCTGGTTTATTCTGTAGTATTTTACAGACAGAATGCAAAGAAAAGCAATTTTCCTAGGGCTGCTGTGTTCTACCAGTAGAAAAAAAAATCAGATTTCTGAACTATGTTCTAGGCAATTTCTAATAGTTTATTTTGCAACACCCTTTTGGTCTTTGAGGAAGGTTCCCCTGCTTCCCCCTCAGCATATAATGTGATGCAGAATATATAAGATCATTCCCCATCTTGCCCCGTCTCATCTCCTTTCCAGAGACTCCAGTATTTTGCTAATCACCTTCATTCTCTTTCAGCCTCAGAAAGAGAAGTTCTGGAGTGGAATATGGATGCTACATGTGATGTAAGTAACTATTATCATCTTCCTCACCTACTTGTCTGACTTTAACTAATTAAACAAACAAATAAACAAAAAGATAATTACATGCATCTGAAAGAAATCATTGGAATGGAAATAATATTCATTACCATTCCTGGTGATAATGGCGTGACATATTAGTGTGTTTATATACCTTTCAAAAAGGGTTTGTGATTCTTTTATGTCAAATAAGTGATGGGGCAGGTATGACTTAGGCAGAAAAGGCCACTGCAAATTAAATCACAGTATCAAGATAAGGCTGTCATTGTGCAAGTTTCTGCTGCCCTGAAGCTAATGTGCACAATCTGTTTTTGCAAGTGCTTTCATATTTTTGTTCTTTATTATGAACATATACAGCATGTAAGTGTTCGTAGTATTGGCTGACTCTGGTATTTTGTAGTCACGATTGTGGTATTTAAACAGGAGATGATCTGTTCTGCACATGGAAAAGGGGCTGTGTTAAAGAGGAAATAATTTTTAAAAGTGTTGCTGTTTTTTGGCAAGAGGATGTTATGTTTATTTCTCAAAGAACATACTCAGTGTTCATTATGTTCATGTACAAACCCATGATGATTTGAATCTAATTTCTATTCCGTACGTAGGAAGCATTATTACTGTGTTAGAAATGCAAGTATGCTATTAAATTGCAAAATTCTTACATGTATATAGTCTCATCTATTTCTTTTTCAGATGTAGTATAATACTACTTCCCAGTTTCACTCTAGGAGCTGTGATTCCTTAGATTAAATGAGCAATTTCACTTGCATAGCAACTTTCATAAATAATGGAAGTCTTTTTATAAAACTTCATCATATTGTTAGTATCCAAAATGTACTTGGTATGGTAAAACAGCACATTGCCATTGGTTAAGAAAATTCTTTTCAAAGAATTTGCCTGGCAGTGATTTTTAAAACACATATCAAGACTTTCTGAAAATCTTGAAATGCTAGCATGACACAATTGTATTATGAAGATGTGTTTGATGAGGTGAAAGCAATGAAGATTTGAGGGGAGTGAGTATTGATGTTATCTCCTGAATAAATTAAGAATCAATAAGTCTCTTGATGGAGAGCAAGAGTCAAGGTGAAGAGGAGAAGGACAAAACAAAAGAGGCTGTAGAGGTGAGAATTAATCCAAACAATGCTAAGGCAAGGAGGAAGTACTTGCTCTCTGGCTGAGATCTTCTTTAGATTTGGTTCCATAGGATATGATGGAATTGCATAAGGACCTAATTCTGAGCTCCATGGTCAAGGCACTCATTTGACATAATAGAGTAAAGGAAGCTCTCTGAATGCGATCTAAAGATAGGTAAGTACATAGTCATCTTTTGTTTCTGTTCAGCCATTTTGGTAACTTCTGTTTCTATTCAGCACCTTTAAGTGAGTAGTGCCCTAGGCAAAGTTTCCTGCCAGCAGATGGGTTCTCCAGGGGGGTGATACGGATGTCAAGAGCTGTGAAAAGTTAGGCGGGATGATTGGACCCTGAAGGAGTCTTAACACTCCCTTTCACTTCTCCCTGCCCACCAACTTTAATAAACCAGTGCACAAAAACTGTTTGGAAAACAGCCAATTCAAAACAAAACTTTTTTTGTGTCATTGTAGTTACGTGAATGCTAGGCAACACCTGCAATGAAGTGAGCTGTGGAGAAGATATTGTGTCCTTTCAGAAACATTTACTAGAGTTCCATTAAAAAAAAAAGGTAAAAAGTCTTCGGTAACAAGTCTGGCCTAGAAACTTTCCACATCAGCTTTCCATGATGGTTTCAGAATAATTTATGTTGACAAATTCAAGTATCAGCAGAAACTGTGACTGCCATAGCTATAAGGTGACACCGTGTGATATCATGGTGATAGCACTGTGATACCATGGTGAAAAAACACACAGGAACCTCTGTTACACTCGTGTGAATAGGTGTGCAGAACAAAAAACCCCCACTGAATGTCAAAGATGTGATTCTGTCAGAGGTATTAGCCCATCTGGTCTGAGATGATGACATAAAATTGTGCAGCATCTTTTGACTTAGTAGGTCTTTGATTGTTGATGCTTTCTGAAGCTGTGTGCCAGAGTATCACTGTCTTTCAGTTTATTTAAAGTGGTGGATGGGGAAGACCTATCACCCTTCTTGTGTGTTCTGGCCCAAGCTTGTCCTGGAGAAGACAGTGAAATGTGTGCACATTGGCTATCATGTCACCCCAGGAGGTACATGTAATCCTTATCACATGTACATCAGTAATTCCTTTCTCTTCAGTGGAGTTTCACTGCTATTGTGAGGAACATCATCTACAATTCCTAACTGTTGGTAAGCAACCAGAAATTTGGTTTCTATACATGAAACAGTAGTTTAAAACAGCAGATTCACTAAGTCTTTGAATATCCACAGGAAGCTTGATATAGAAGCCTCAGTTTTATGGCTTTAAACTTTATAATTTTAATGTAGCCTTATTTCTAAAATGGATTTTATTCACGTTACCACTGTGTAGTAATGTTTTATGGGCATTGTTAATTCTTATCCAGGATTACAAATATGCCTAAGAATGAAATGGAAGTAGATGTTACAGTATTAATTTATGTATTTTTGGAAAACATCAAAGTCACATAACCTTATGACTTATGATTTCATTTAATTATACGGTTCTGCATTTTCATCTTCAAAGAAATCTGCAAACAATGATTAATTAATCCTTGCAGCAGGCCTTTCAAATAGGTAGGTAGATGTAATTAATCCCATCTAACCAATTCCTTGCCCAAGACAATACATTGAATCAATATTTAAACTAAGACTAGAGGTCATTCTTACTCCGTGGTCATTTCACTAAACTAGCTGTTCCCGAGTTTCCTAGCTGTGATGGTTTAGATGGACATATGTTTTGGCCTGCATGAGATCTTCACTCTCTGTCTTCCACCTCTCTGCCAAAATGCTTCCTGTCCCTCTTCCCCTCAGAAATTACTTCCACTCCAGTCAAGCCACATGTGGAGTGTTCTACTTTTCACCTCCAGAATCCCGTACCTGCCTTTTCCTTTCTTATTCATATCACTCCCTGACCAAGTCCTTGCACCCACAGTCCTCCTCCCACAAGTCTCCTGTCCTCCCCGTGCCATTGCCTGTATAAGAATGGCTTGTCTCTCGAGGGCATTCGGAATCCCTAGAGGGTCTGCAGGGTCTGCAGGGCCTGCACAACCAAGACTGATGCTCACAAACTAACAAAGAACAATACTGATATTCAGAACTAACAAAGGATAATACGGGTATTCAGAACTAACAAAGAATAATAGGTTTATAGAAAAGTATAATAGCCCCTTGAGCCATATATCCTTGGGGAAGTAGATACAAATATATTATTTGGGGAAGTAGATATATAATATACTAACATATTGACAAAGCACAACAGTGCTATTGAAGAACAATAGTTCCTTGAGAGAACAATNATTGCCCCTCTGGAGCCTTGCTTCTGTGCTTGAAGTGCATATAGCATCCCCTAGTGAAGGAGCATCTCTCTTCCCCTGCTCCTGGCTCCACCCAGCAGCCATGAGGAAGCTCTGCTGGTGTAGCTGCTTTTCTCTTCTAGCTGGCTCATTCTTGTGTGGTGAGCAGAGAGAATATTGAAGGTAAGCCTTGCACTGTTAAATAGCACACACTATTCTCAGAGACCATGGCCCATACCAAGGTGCAGCCTGCATTTCACATGTCTGTTGTTCTAGGTTCCTGAAAGGCTTTGCAGCACATTGAGAGTCACAAAAGCAGTTTATAGGGTCAAGGGCAGGCATTGTCATTCAGGTAATATTGATGTCTAAGGAAGTTCATGAGTGTGGAACCAAAGAGAAGCTTATGCAGTAAAAAAGAATACTGCTTGCCTTGAACATAGACTAGTGATAATATTGATTGGAGTGAGGCAGGACTGAGCACCATAGTGACCAGCAGGGATCGCAAAATGACAACACTTGTCTGTGGCAGACTGTGATAATGTCCTGATTTGACAGGAGAAACTAATTCTGCATAGCATGTAGTGATGGATGTGCTACAAGAAAAGAGAGGAAAAAACAATGGAAAAGGAGGTTCCCATCTCATGTCATCAAAGACTGACATGAAAACCTGAGAAATAGTGCCAGAACCTGGACTTCCCACTGTGCTGGTGTTAAAGATCTGGTCAAATCTTACTTGGCTGTAGCTTCTCTTACCTGGTAGGAAATAAGAGTTAATGTGATGTATCCTGTAACTTTAGATAATAAAGCCACATTTGTATTTGTGCTTTGATGTAATATGTCAGACTAGAAAAGGTATTCACGATGACTATAGGGAGTCTGCTCCCCAACAAATTAGTGAAGGGACCAGAAATATTCCTGCAGGCAGCTGATCTGACTGCCCTTAATTGATATGCCAAACATTTTTTGTACTCATAATTTCCTTTACTTTATAGAAAATGTTATGTCTTCATGTGGCTGCAGGAGAGAGAAAAGAACAGGATATACAGACAACCTGAAATTCTTCAGCAGCATTGCACACTAGCTAAGGATATATTCCAAACCTGATGCACTATTGCAAAAACTCTGAATTATCTCAGTATTCCTAAAGTGTAATTTCTATGGGTGAGACTGCATAGCAATGTCTTCTGCTTGATTCCATTTCCTTTAGAAAAATGTTTGATGCTCTGCCCCTTACTTTCAGGCTCTCTGCAGCTAACTAAAAGGGCAGATAGCTTCCTAAAATAGATAGCCTGACTCAACCACAAATTGACTGAGCTGTGACATAGAATTTTATGTGGTGCAGAAGGTCAGATAGAAGATCATAATTGTCCTGCTTGGCTTTAGATCATTGGATTTACTCAGGTACTAAGTGTCTCCATTCAGCATGATTCAAGAGAGTAAAATCCAGACCTCTATAAAACAGGAATTGTCCATTCAACCAAATGGAGAATGGCTGAGTATAGACATATGGCAAATTAATTTTTTTCAGGCTGTTGATAATCTCAAAGAACATGTAGTAACAGAACAAATCAGCATGTTGGTGGAGGTTCCCCCGCCACCCACAGTGGCTGATATTTTGGGGCATATAAACAGGAGCGAATTACAATAACACGTCCCTTTCAATCTGAGTAATTTTCTCTGAAATCCAAGATGACTGGATAAAATAATTATATACTGCAAATACATGCAGGGGAAGGCAAATCACTTAAGGACTTGTCTTGGAGGAAGTAACTTAGTGAAAATAGGAAGGACTGTCAGTTTCCTGACATAGTTCAAATGTTAAATGACAGATAACCTGGGATCACCTAGACTAGATGGCAAAGCTTTATTGTATGATGCTGTTAATGAAATCCTGCCTCTTTGACAATTGAATTAAAATAGTTTTTTCACAGCAATTTTGAAGGTTGCTGTTTCTGATGTTTTCTCTTGCACTTACATGACTCTACAAGTGCATAAGTTACATAGAGCAAATGTAGTGGTGAAGATTTGATGCATAAAACCTTGAAGGAAATTTTCTTCTAGTTTAGGAATGTTTTTTTTCAATTTCTGGAATTAAGGACCTGAGAGCAGCTGATAAGCACAAGGCAAAAGCCTAGCCCCACTGAAGTGTTACCAGGTACTTCTCCTGTAGTGAACAGAATCCTTTGAGATGATGACTGCTGAGATGTATTTGGTGTTCTCTGTCTCTCCTGAATGGAGAGGGGAAAATAAAATGTTGTCTTTTCATTATTCAAATTTTGCAGGCAGTTTACTGTGTTTAATGAACTCTTAACAGCATATGGAGATGAACACTTCCCACCCTCTCTCCACAGATCTAGCACACAGTAGTCACTTGTTCTGTATTTCTGTGCTATGTAAATAGCACAAATAGCTATATGTCTATAGCTACCTCTGCTCATAGAAACACAGCCCTCAAAACTCAAACAAAGGTCCCTAAAGGCTTCACTTTGCCAAAGGTTAGATCTGTCTCCTCCTCTCAGGCCAGGACATGAGAGACTGACTGGTGGTGCCTTCTCAGCTTTAAACCAAGCCAAAGGCTAGGTGGTAAGCAATAAAGTCTTCTGTCCTTTCTGTCCTACAGCAAAGACCAAGCAAGACCATTATTCCATTCTGTGTAGGCTTTCACCTTCAGAGTCACAGAACTCACCATAGAGCTTTGAGGTCCATCTAACCAGAGTGACTTTGCCAGGGTCATACTGGAATTGAGGTACTCCTACAGTACCAGTTCAGGTAAAAGGAAGCATGTTAAGCACTTTCAGTGAAATCCAGCTCGTTGCAGAGAAGACACATCCATCAATAGGGTGCCTCTTAAGGTCAGCTTTGCATAACCACAGCCTTTTGTAGATCTCCTTTTTTGCTTCTCACGTTAGGCATAGTACTTCCATTCCTTCCTTTTCCCTCTTTGTTACTATAAAACTGTGTCCACATTTGTTTGTTCAAGAATATTTGTTATTCAGAGCCTATAGATAACTGCATGGTAGCTTCCGGTCTCTTAGCATAAGTAGTACTAGGGCTGCTCAGGTTATATCAGAGTATGAGCAAAAAACTTTGTGATCAAGTCAGTGGCTAGAGTGCTTAGCGTCAAATGCTTATGCTCGGAAACATTCTTCTCCATTTATACTACTAGTCCCATCTTCATTGTGGGACTGGTATTTGGACAGGTCTTTGAAAATGTTCTAACTATCCTACCATTACTTGGAAACAAAAGGGGAACCTGAACTTTCTAACAACTGAAATGTTTTTCACTGTGAGAAATTGTTCATATATATACACCTAAATATATACAGCTATCTCATATATAATACCTACGTGTATACCTTATGCATAAAATAGGTGTATGCATGTAAATCCACATATATATAGAGTGCATACACTGGCATTGCCTCCAACAGTAACATACTTCAACTGTGGTCCAGACAAAATTTTAAAAATATTTTGAGGGATAGTTCAATGGATTTAAGTTGCCAGCCTTGAGAATTGCTAAGCATGCAAGCTTAGTACACTGTAGAGATCAGACTCTTTAATTATCTTAAGATAATTGAGTGAAAAAAAAAGTGAAAATACCTTAGACAAGTAGACACCTGCAAATTTAGTTTTTGCAGATTAATCTATTCAAAGTCCAGATTTTCAGGGAAACACTTCCCTGTCTTAAACCAATCCTATGACTTACCTTGTGAATTGAAGACTTGATTTAGTTATAAAGAAATCCTCTGCCCTTGTGCTGGGTTGGGCTTCGGTTAGATCAGCTCTCCAAACCTCTGCCTGATCATGCAACTCCAGTGTAAAATCAGGTAGAAACATGTGACAAGGCTTAAGAAAGAGATTGAACTCCTGGGTGGCTATAGGATTTCATCCTCCGTTTCTAGTGCCTTTTGTGCCTAAGAACAACTTGTCTTTCTCTTGATTTTGCCCCCAGCCTGCTTTGTTTTTACCTGCAGAACAGTGCAAGTAGATACCAAAAAGATAGTAACCATGTAACGTATTGCAGAAGTGACATAAGAAATAAATTAGATTAATGCTGCAACCCTTTACTCTGCTATGAATCAGCTTCAGCTCAGCCTGACTAGAAGTTGTTTGACAGTACCTGGCCACCCCTCCCCCCATGAGCCTGGGAAGACCTCTGTCTTCTCCACTCTACTGGAGGTTTGGAATCTCAGCATTTTCTTTATGCATACTGTAAGCAAGACAGAGAATTACCTGCAGAAGATCAAAGGCAGAAATTCCTGCAGTCAAGATGGGTTTTCAACTTTTGCTCCCAGTCCTTGCAAAACTACATGATATTTAGTGATCCAACAAATCTGATACCATAGCCCTGCCCAGGAAATAACATGGTAGGAGATTCTTATTAGGAATGAAGGACATTGGAATACTGGAGAAGAAATTGAAAAAAATGAGGGTATTGTTTAACAATGAAATAAATCAAGCTACTTGAGTTGCCCAACCTTCAATTTCAAACTTTTGTGTGAAGTTTTCAGAGTTTTTGTAGCAGCTTTATCTTGCCTACTGTGCTAGGGGAAGTTAGAATAGTTAGGCATTTTTATAGCTATTTACTTCTCCAGAAGCAACATAAGTCAATTTATATTTTTCATAAATTTAAAATACTGTTGTCCATCTGGGTTTTTTGTCAGCGATGGCTTTAAAGAAATACCTCTAGAAGGCAAGGTGACAGCTGTAAGCTATCTGAATTTTGAGACTTCAGTCCTCCAGATGTTGAGGTTGATGAGAAATTATTAACTCCAGTGGTGCTAAAATAAACCTTAAAAATCCATTCGCTTCCTCAAATTATTAAAAACTCCCCCAAAGCCCTTAAATATGGAAAAGAAGCTATTGCATTTAAGCTAACATGCTATGAATAACTGTTAAATGTAATTTTTAAAAAATTACATATATATATAGAGAGAGCGAGAGAGAGAGAGTTGATCAGCTTCATAAAACACGAATATACAAGCATCACATCATATGTCCTTCTGAAATTGCCTGGAGTTCTCCAATGTAAATAAATGGCAGATCTTAGCAGTTCTGTTATAGTTAAATAAGGTAATTCAACATACAAACAACATATATATACACACACATCTATCCATGCCTGCAAATACATTTACCTCTACATTAACAATATAGATGGAGTGCTGACAAACATGAAAAAGCTGAATTTGATTCCTCATACTGTTTTATTGTTCCCTAGAGCTTCAAAAAGCACTTTAAAAAGTACCTAATGCAGTCCTACAGCCAGAGGCTTAGAGCTTGTTAGATGCCATAAACAAAGCCACAGTGGTCCTGGTCAGTGCTTGAGTGAGAGGCCTCAGAGGCAAGAAGGGAGTCTGTGGGATGCGTGTATTTTTTGCTTTTAATCCTGCTGCTCTTTCAGTTTCCCACAGAAGTTCTTTTATTTCAGTTTGTTCTCATCATGAAACCTTTATTTCCTTTTCTCCTTATATTTTAAAAAGAAAATTGTATACAGTTGGGAAAATCCTAAATTACCAGCTGATATTTTATTGTAGACACTACGTGCATAAGGCTTCAAAGGAAGTAATAAGCAGTGTTTATAATAAGGACTTTAGCATCTGGCTCATTATTTAAAGGATGCTGTGGATAACATTTCAATTACCAAGTTACTGTGCCCTCAACCTGGAGCCTTTTCCCTCTAATTTTGTCCCACAATTGCACATAGCTGTGATAGCACTTTTTTGTTATACAGTATTCTTTGCTTTACAAGTCCCTAAACAGACTTCATGAGGCATAGAGCATGTTGATATAGTAAATGGCTTTCCTCCATTGAGGAAAAGAATTGTGCATTAAGCTTTGGAAAAAATAAGACTTTCAACAAAACTTTTGGAGGCTTCCTCATAGTGGAACACCCTAAAACTTTGAGCTCTTCTTGC
This sequence comes from Aleadryas rufinucha, assembly GCA_013397815.1. Taxonomy (NCBI): domain Eukaryota; kingdom Metazoa; phylum Chordata; class Aves; order Passeriformes; genus Aleadryas; species Aleadryas rufinucha. The sequence continues at coordinate 83,808 of VZTH01000999.1, forward strand.
GTGACAGAGCAGGCCTGTAACTCCTGCCTATCCATACACCAACACCCTTTAAATCCCAAGCCTGGTGTGTCAGGTCCAAAAGAGGTAGACTTTTGTGTCTGATAGGTCCTCTGGGGCAGATCCTGTTGGCCACAAATCTAGCTGAGAGGGCTGCCCTTCCTCTGCACAGCTCAGGTCTCAGAGGAGCTCCAGAACTGAGCCTTGAGGGCCAGCCTGTTCCTGCACAGCACAGACATAGCAACAACACCTCCTAGGGAGGTTGCGAGGCCCCTTTCCTGTGGAAGTGACATCCCTGGGGCTTGGGAAAATGAAATGATGGGCTGTCAAAGTAGGGGTGAAAAGTCAGACACTTCCTTTTAGGACAAAGTGTGTTGTGCAGATGTTATTTGTCCTGTTTGTCTTTTCTCTTTCTGTTGGTCTCTCAGCTAATCTGACTGTTGGTAACAGTGGAGCCATCAGAGGCACAGGCAAGGGGTGCAAATGGAAGCATCATGCTTATGATCCAAGAGGGGGAATGGGATCCCATTTAAGAGACTCTTCTTTATGAAATCCTGAGAGATCTTCATTTGCTGATGGAATCCTGCAAGTGGTGATTGCAGTGCCCCGTGGGGTATTAGTGGCACTGGGGACCAGACAGCTCTTAGAAGGTAGCACAGACCCCAGAGGAGCGCATTGGTTTTGGAAGGCTTCTGTAGGACTGAGTAATTTATTTGATGGATAGCTGCACAGCTAGTATTTTTCTAAGGAGCTAGATCTGTAATAGGTGGAGTATGGCACAATTATCTGGCTTGACTCTGCAGTGGATGAAATTTCCCAAGTTATTTGGGAAAAGTGTTTCTTTAGTTTCTGTGATTTGAAGTATCCTCTATAAAAGCTTGCATCACCACTGTTAATCATGCATATTTGAATAGCTGTGTGCCCAGTAGATTAGGTGGCTACATAGGATAGTGTTATCTAATGATGATCTTTATAGCTAGTTGGGTAAAGTACAGCTAGTCACATTTTCAAAAGAGGTATACACAGACCGATGCATATAAGTATTCTGTGACAGTTTTTCAGTGATTTTTTTAATTATTTAATTTTGCAGGTAATAATTAAATCTCTTTTTGGTCCAGTTTCTCCATTTATCCTGTAGCTGGTGATCTACCTGCTGCTAAATAATGCTGATCACTGGAGTTCCTGACAACAATGCACCAGGGGAAGTGTTCTCAGGACAGAATTCCAAGAAAAGACAGGGGATAATGAAAGTCACAAGACACCTGGTTTTATTTTCAAATGTAAAATTTTGAGTTCAGAGAAAATGTTTTGTCTTTCAGGTTTGCATATTTCATAGAAAAATCAATGGAGCATGAAAAACAGACCTTGGAAAATTAACCAAAGCCCTAATTTTCTGCAAAAGGACTGCTTCAGTAGAAATATTTTCAAGCTGTTAAAAGCACAAACCCCCCTGCTGATTCAATATAGTGCTCTGCTCTGAATTGGAAAAATGAGTGTGGATTCTTAGACATTTTCATACATCTTAAAGACACAAGTCAGGTTCCAGCAGAAGTTTGTCTTCATGCAAGATGTCAGTCCATTGAACTCCACTGAAAGCTCTTACTCCCAGGAAACACCTGGGAGATCTGCTTCCAGCTCTTAACTCTCCTTTTGCTTGATCTCTGTCTGAGTTAGTAAGCAGCTCTTTGCACTTCATGACCAAGGTGCTCCTATCAAATTATAATTGATCCTCGACTTCACCATTTTTATCAGCAACAAAGTGAAGTGTATATTATCTTTTTGCAACACTTGCTTGAATTGAGCAGTGGTTTGCATCAAACATCTTTTATGCTAATGATATTCTTGCAATTGCTTTCATAGTTAATAGTTAATTATCAATCATGACAATCCTGCTATGGGTTTGGATAAAGTATTTCATGCCTCTCTTTATTAACTCTGTTGTCAAACAGCAAACAAAAACTGTGACTGGTCTCTCTTAGTTCCTGTTGCTTTGGAAGCTAGTTACATGTCTTCATTTGTAAATTGCTAGTCTTTTAAAAAAAAAAGAAATTTAAAAGAATCTCGATTTTTTTAAATCTTTCTTTCTTGCTTGCTTCCTTTCTGTATTATCATTAATATGCTATGTCTAAGAGTTCTATATCAAACTGATAGGCTGCAGATTCTGAGTCTTCCCAGTCAGCCTTCTGAAAGCTAATTAACTCATAATTCAATTTAGAGCAGGAATTTATTGGCAGAAAGTCATAATAAGAGAGGAAGGATAGTGTAATGACTAATGAAGTCTTTTTCCAAGGTCTTTACCAGTATTCCTTGGCGACCTTAGAAAATCTCTATGTAAATACCCTTATTTTCTTTTCCTGCATCTGTTTTATCTAGAGAAGAAGTATTTTGATCAAGGACTATTGCTGTACATGAGAATGACTTCAAAGTGCTGATGTCCTGACAGTATTCTTCAAATATGCATCATGTTGCCTGTGAGTCAGCAATGGGCCACAGGAGCTTTTCCTAACATAACCAGGGTATTTTCCTAACATAACCTGTTACTTAAGGTCTTGCAAGTAAGAATGTAGAAAGCATGGAAAAATCTTTCAAAGTCCATGCTAATAAAGTCTCCACTAAAAAATTTTAATGCAGTATAATTGTCATTATTTAACTGTATCTTTTAAATGGCATTTTCATTTGTTTTAAGATGCATCTGTCTAGTTCATGAGACTGAGAAGGAACTTACATGGATATCAATTAAGTCCATGTGATTTTTAAAAATAGTTGTTTTGGGAGATAAAATGTAGAATACATACACATCCATCTCATAACTTTTCCTCTAAGTACATTGTTAAAAACACATCTTTATCTAACATCCAATAATTGCCTAGCTAATGCCAACAAAACTGTTAGGGTGCTTTGTCTTCTGTAGCATACTCGGACATACTGAGTTATTTTTACATTGGAAGGCAGCAGGGAGTCTTATTTTAGTACTACCTGTTCACCACAGTGCAAGATTTCTGGCATTAATCTGAAAAAGGCTGTTTTATTTTTGTCAGGGGTTGAAATGCTTTTGAAAGTTACCAAGCTGACAACTCTGGAGACTGGCATCCCGTTTTTATCTGTTGGATGGGTACTGGCAGTGACTGCTCAAGCTGTCCTGCATTGTTCTGTCGCCATCTACTCCAGGCAGGTGTAGAAGGTCCACCCATAAAAAGGAGAGAGACAACCTTCATGACCTCATGTTGAAAAACAGTAACAATTCTGCAGGGCTTCTAAATATGATAATCTTCTGTTGGAATGACACTCACACCACCATGTTTATTTACATCTGTCATGACTGGTACCAGTTGATGATAATTAAGTCCATTGAAATAAGATATTTTCTCCCTATTTTTTGTATAGTCAATACAGAGGTCAGTTCTGCCAAAGTAAAATTCAGAGCTGGAGCCTGAAGTTAGGAGCAGCAAATCTCTAATGTCACTCCACACTTCCCATCAAATTGCAAAAGGTTGAGTATCCCTACAACAGACTTAAAACTCAACCCACCAGTCTCCCTACAAGCCCTGAAAGTGATTACCTTTAGGCATTCTCCTAAACTACCTGAAAGAAGGTTGTACCGAGGAGGAGTTGGTCTCTCTTCCCAAGAAACAATTGATAGAGTAAGAGGAAATGGCCTCAATCTAGAGAAGGTTTAGATTAGATACTGGATCAGTATCTAATGTGAAACAGGCTACCCAAGGAAGTGGTTGAGTTGCTATTCCTGGGGGTATTTAAAACCATTGAATAGTTTGACTTGGAAGGGTTATTTAAAGGTCATCTAGTCCAACATGCCTGGCATAAGCAAGACATCTTCAACGAGATCAGGTTGCCCAGAGCCCCATCCAATTTGACTTTGAATGTTTCCAGGGATGGGGCATCTACCACCTCTCTGGGCAATGTGTGCCAGTGTTTTACTCATTGTGAAAAAGTCTTCTTTATATCTAATTGCAATCAACCCTCTTTTAGTTTAAAACCTAAAATGTTTGTTCCCATCTTTGTTGTAGGCCCACTTCAAGTACCAGAAGGCTACAATAAGGTCTCCCCAGAGCCTTTTCTTCTCCAGGCTGAACAGACCCAAGTGTCTCAGCCTCACCTCATGGGAGAGCTGCTCTATCCCTCTAATCATCTTGGTGGCCTTTCTCAGGACTCACCCTGACAGGTCTGTGTCCTTCCTGTAACATACATGTGGTAATTAGGGACATGGTTTAGTGGGACTTGGAAATGTTACATTAATGGTTGGATTCTTAAAGGTCTTTTCCAAGTAAGTGATTCTATGAGTATATGATTCTAACCCACAAGGTTCCAATTCTCTCGCCAGGAAACACTGTATAAGATAAAAGTTATATGGATAATGTTGGTCTTGAGAATACACTTTTTCGTATCCAGTTCCCAAAATACTTCAACTGAGGAATGCCTTGGTACTTTTTTTATATTCTGGAGGCATGTATTTTCATTTCTCTGAGTATTGCCCAGGACACTGATACTAATGAGTCACATATTCTTATAAGACTGATATATTTTAATTTTACCTAGATATTCTGAGTTTGTAATACAAGAGAGATTAAATTTCAAGCAAACAAAAGTACTCAATTAAAAAATGCCCAAATAAATACTTGTGCAGGTTTGAAAGCAAACCAGTGAGAGACTCCAAGTCAGAAATACAATTTAATAGAGAAAAGGTAAAATAAATGCAATAGTACAAAAAGCGAACCACTGACAAAGTCAGAATACCACCTGGCACCCTGTCAGTCAGGGTGCTGGTAGCAGTTCAGATGAAGTGGTCCTGTTAAAGCAGTGATCCTGTAGAAAAGAGTCTGGTCTTCATCTGAAAGTCCAGTGGTGGCTCTGTTGTGGCTCTTGTCCTCTGGAAATCCAGTGGGAAAAGGCTGTTGTAGTGTTTGGAATCCCAGTTTATATTCAGGATGGAATGCTTGGTTTCTCCCTCTGTGTGGAGCTTCTCACAATGGGATAATAAGGCATTGATGGGCCCATTAACAAAAGATTGTCCAGAGGCAGTTATCTATGAGCCATGGGCAGGGTCCTTGATTGCCCATTACACAAAGATAACTCCTGGAGGGAGGAGGCAAGGAAAACACTGCCCCACCTGGCTTCAGATGGTTATAGAATACATGCTTTTGAGCACGTCTTACACTGTAACCTAGGACAATACTATTTACTACTGTAAATATTTAATAACAGCCTAGCTACAAATGTTAAAGAAAACCACCAGTTGATCCTAAGCTTGTATCTGGAAGTCATCTAGCTCACATGCCATAGCCACTAACAGTTGCCTAGTCCATATGATCCATATGATGTAGAATTTGCAAAGAGTATCTGCAAATATGTTGCATTCCTGGGCGATGGTATATATGGACTGGAGAAGAGTGCATTTCTTTTTAATCTTTTTGATGATGCCTACAAGGGAGCGGAGGGTACTGGGACTGGGTTTTCCATTGAGATTTCTACCTCCTTTGTGACTACTGATCCTAAACTTTTTCAAGATGGACGTTGATCCTCATAGACTGCTTTTGCTTGTATGGGAATGTTAAAGCCCCTTTTACAGTCATCTCCTCTCTTATGGTAAACATGGCTTGTTTATCATGACTTGTCTAATCTGCTAGCAAATCTTTACTGTAGTGAGAGGTAAAATGCTCTTCCTACTGTGGCATTCTGTAGAATTTGTCCTGAAGCCATTCTGTACAGGGCACTTTATATTTACTGCAGACATGTATCAACATGGGATTAGAGCGGCGTCTCGTTACTATGACTCTCTAGAGACTAGAGGATTTGATGATGAGTTTGGGATGGCTAATTTCCAAACCTTGTCCTTAACTGGTACAGTGATACTACTCCATGTGCATACACATGCTCATTTCTTGCCCAGCAAATAGCTCATTCGCTGCCTGACACTTTTCTTTGTTAACTAGCCTCAATTTTTTAAAGCATCCCTTTCAATTTGCTGCTACAAGGTACATGCAGCCAAGGTTATGAAGCTTTCAGAAGTCTGGGTGTTAGATTGAAGCACATGACATACAAACATCAGACACTCAAGACGACAGCTGAAAGTTGTAACTATCGTAATTACTTTTCCTTTCTCAAATAAGAAGTCTTTATTCCTGTTTAGGATCATTGTACTCACATATTTCACAGAAAAGGTTTTGCTGGTCTTTGAACTGCAAACTCCTCAGGTCTCCATAGGAACATACGTTAAAGGATGAAACTAGATGTTCTTGTGAAAGCTGAAATCTGCAGTATCTGAAAGATTTAGTTCCTAAAAATGTGCCTCTTGATCTGTTGTGAATCAGCTGTCTCAGTCTATCCACTCTCTACTTAAAGCATGCATAAAAGACCCTCAAAATATTTCAAATGTATTAGAGACTTCTTCAACAGCATAACAGAGTGAACAGTATTAAGTTATTCCCTTATAACCATTAACTACAGAAACTTTGAAATTAAGAAAAAACTTACCTTCAGCTTAGTATTCCCAGCAAAGAGATGAACAGCATTCTGAGCATAAGAATCTATTGACCTCATCCACATTTAAGGGCACTTTTCACCTCAATGAGCTTGGCAGAATAGTTAAGGGTTTTTGGTATAAATTATCTCATTTTGTTCCTCTTCCAAGGATTAGCACTTACTGTTCTGGGCCTAAATTCTGGCTTTCTCAGAAGAAAAGTAATTATAAAGTTTTTGAAAAGTATTTAGAACATTATGCTTGTTGTTACAAATGAAAAATATGCCTGGATACACCTAATCGGGTGAAACGTAGTTATACACAAAATGCTTTTGCATGCTGATGGGTGACACTGCAACATGCTGAATGTCAAAAAAATGGAAAAAAAAGTGTTGCCGCAGGATAATTTTTGTCAAATCATAGAGAATTAAATACGCATCTCAGTTTTTCACTTTCGGCGTGCATTTAGCCAGAAGTCACGGGGTAGCAAAAGATGCTGAGTGACACAGAATCTTAAGGGAAAAGCCCAAATGCTGAGAAGAGGAAGAAGAGAAACCTTCACTTGCAGCATGTTCTGGAGCTTGTGAAAATGCAATCAGAGCCTTTCTTCTTCATCTTTCTTCATCTTTTTAAGATCCTTTTAGAGAAGGACACTTTAGAGAAGCATCTACTCTGGTTATATTTTGCTTCTCAAAAATGCACTAGGACTACTTAATTGCTCCATCTGCCTATAAAAAATTTCTAAAACAGAAGGCCTAATGGTTTTTGAACATGTAACTTTTCACATATCTTTGATTGTTTTTAGTAGAGATGAAAAAAACCCCAAATGACCTCTGTGAAAAGAACTGTGATCTCTGTTAAGATCCCTGTCCAAAAGTTGTATACTTATTTAACACCTAAAGAAGGTTGCTATCTCTCACAACATCATTATTAGAGCCATAGACAAGAAATATATTGCTTTCTTGGAAAGATTTCTGCAACAGCATCATACTGTTCAAATTGTAAGTAAAGACATAAACAAACAATATGCAAATGAAAAATATTATTATTTTATGTATCTGATGGAACATATTATTTTTATTTCCAAGTAGTAGGCAGTGAGGTTCAACTCCCAGGAGACCAAGACAACACAGAGGACTGAGACCAGAACCTTAGAAATAGTCAGTTTCTCATGCTGTTGTTTTTGGATTACAACAATATACTTCCCTGACATTTAATGTCTTGCTTTTCTGTCTGTAACTCTTGCTTCCATCTTTACCTCCTGGAATGTATTTTGAGTCTAATAGGTTGAAACAATATTGCTTCAAATTAAAAGGTGATGCTTAAATCTAAAGTCTCTCTTAACAGAGTTTTATTTGAGATTATGCAATTTTTTCAGGTTTAATTGCACCACATTTAGTTTGGTGTTTTGAAATATGATTCACATCACCTTTGTACAGTTAATGTAAGACAGTTTGATAGTTCATCCATCAGCAATCAGAAAACAGAAGGCCAAAGGCCTATATGAACAAGTAAGTAATGCAAGTATGAAGCAATGTCACCATAGCAACTTGGCTTGCACACAGGATGGTATGTTTAACCTTGGGGAGCTCTTAAAAACTCTTGATTCCTGAAATAAGTAAACCCTATGTGGTAATGGGGCTGTGCCTTCAGTGCTATAGCAGTAGATTTGTCTTAGAAATGCGCAATTGCTTTGGCCCAATATAACTTATAAGAAACCAATGATGTATGAGCACTCAAAAAGACATGCCTCATGGAAATCTTCTCTTGCAGTTACAAATGTGCAAGATTGCTTGCTTTTTTGGGAACTGGGAAGGAGTTATCTGTAGAGCTTATTGCCGTAAGACAGAAGCATCTTAACAAAAAAATATTCCCAGGAATTACTCTTACGATTTTATTTAATTTTTTTTGCTGGTCCAGACACACCCTTCTATCTTCACAGTTACTGTGAGCTTTGTCAGGTAAAGAAGGAAAAACATGCATGCTTTTGTGTTTCTCTTGTGGGTTTGAATTTTCAAGCTCCTAAACTAGCTATATGGATGGTATTAATTAATAATGTGAATCTATATGCCCTCAAGTCAGGTAAAAATTGTGTGAATTAGCTTCACTAGAGGGTCATGCTGCTCTAGGCAGCCAATTTTTGCAAAACTGACATTTCAATAACCTTTGATAGGGAACATAGGCGTTTTAGAAGTGTGAGATCATAGGATCGAAATTAATTCTTAGAAGGCACAAACAGTGGCAGGTTTGAATACTGTGCGGCTACTACTTCCCCTCGGCGGTCGGGCTGTAATGCTTCACCATTTCCCCATCTAGCTCAAGACTGGCTAAGATGATAAAATACCCAGGTCAAGAGGCCAGATTTGCTGGAACTGCCTTTCAGGGTGCCTAAATCACATATCATTAAGAGTTTCACAAACCCCTCTTGAGCTAGTTTGTGTCTACAACCCCTTGACACCTCGGTTTCCTGTGGCAAGTTGCCCCAAGTTCTCACATTTCTGCAGAAACAATGAATACTCAACTACCCAGTGTCCTCCTCATACCTCTCACTTTGGCAAGACTTGCAAATGAGGCCTTTCCTGTCTGCATCTCACCTACAGGATAAAAGTGCTCATGTCTTTATATATAAGCATTTTCTGGGGAAAATCACCCATTTGGAACAAGGAAATGTGAAGATCTGTCAGTAGAAGAGACACCTTTATGGACACCTGAAATCCAAGGGAAGATTTAACAGAATAGTCCCCTTTAGCCTTTTAAAGAAATTATCAGCAGGTTTACCAATAATTGAAAAAACAATGGTGTTCATAACATACAAGAGAAAAAGAAGAGTAACTGTTACAGAATTATATTATACCTGACATAGCGTGGATTTCAACTACATAACTAAGAAATATGTATAGAGAGGGTTATGTTAAATGGGTTTTTTTTCTCGCACTCTGCTATTGTACTATTGTTCAGGATGTGTGTTTGTACTATGTTTTAGTACCCTGTCTGAACAGATAGTTTAAAACCCTCCGTTATATTTAAGTGTGTTTTACATTATTTCACAACCAGAAACTGTCATGAAAGTAGAAAAGTGCTGAAAAACAATCTGGTAAATAAGAGAACAAAAAGGAGCATGAATACTTTTAAAATTCCTGCCAGGTATCAAAATCAGGTTACGAGACTAGCTGGAAGTATTTTGTCCACCCCGTCAGTTTCCAAATCAGTAATTTGTAAAGCTGTAGGTTCTTTTAAGATTCATGTCCCTTGCCTAGTGAATTCAGATACCAGAGATTCCCTATTGCAGCACAAAAGAAAGGTAAACTCTTTTAGGAGGGATAAATGTTGAAAATTTCCTGCTTCAAGACAAATACATTTTGGCTCAGCTCTTCAGTAAGGTACAATCCTATTATTTGCTGTACTGCTCCAGTGACAAACTTCTCAGTGGATGACTGTGATTAGAGACTCTCTGTCTTGAGGCCAGAGACATCCATCTGCCCGTCTGACCATCCTGCTGGGACATGGGCTTCTTGACTAATTCAAAAACCTTAGGCACAGTGGAAAGACTGTTGAGGCATATCCAGTCCCTGACGGTGACTCATGCTATTCGTGTTACTCATCCATGTGGGCACTAATGAAGTGACTGTGAGGTTCTGGGAACACAGGGGATGGAGTCCAGGTCACAAGTGATGCTTGCCAATACTCCCATTTGACTAGGCAGAAGCCTACCCTGGGTCATATGAGTCATGAATTTGGATGCAGATCTTTACTAATAACGTCAGTGCTGGGCTTCAACTTCCTTAAAAATAACATGCGGCTTTTTAAAGGTGGAATGGTGAGAAGAGGGAGACTGTGACAGGGAAACTGTATAATTCCAGTGCTCAAGCTGGGAGAAGAACTTTGATCTAGGGTTAAAAAGATGTGCTCTCAGTATCCAGAGGAGTCAATTACAGAGTTTCAAGTACTGTTTGAAATGTTACATGTCATTCACAGTATTGCAGAGACTAGCAAAATGTCTAATCTAGTTCCCAGACTGACCTTCAGCTGCAGATCAGACCATGACTTCAGGTTATTTAACATTATTGTTATGAAAAGTTAAAACTGCTTGCAAAACATTCTCTGAATTCAATCAAGGATATGTAAAACAAATAGCACTGTCTTATAAATTCATAGAATTGCAGAATGTTTGAGGCTGGAAGAGACCTCAGGAGCTCTGTAATCCATGCCCCCAGCTCAGGAAGGGTCAGCTACAGCAAGCTGCTTAGGTCCATGTCCATTAAGGTTTTAAGTGTTATTAAGCTGAAGACTCCACAAACTTTCTGGAAAACTTGTTAAAGTGTTTGGCCACACTCACAGGAAAAAAAAAATTCTCATGTGTTTGTAAGAGACGGTCCGAAAATCCCTCATCTGCCTCACGATCATCGACTGGAACAGAGACTGAGAACCCTAAAACCCCAAGAAGAAAGGAGGACTTTTGCATAGGAGTCCTGGCCTGGCTGAGGTGGGATGCTTGCCAAACGTTGCCTGGCTGAGGTGGGATGCTTGCCAAACGTTGCCTGCAGGTGCGCTGAGGACTGATACGTATTCCCGAGGAACAGGTCGCACTGGCGCCGTTCTTGCTGCCCAGGCGGGAAGGACTGCACCAAAGCGAGAAGGAATGGCCTGTCCTGTACACCTGCTCTGTACCCCAAAACAATGGGCCTCGTTTCCCCCACCTTTTGGCCAGTTGCCCCTCGCCTTTGCCTTCCCCTACCTCCTGGCCGTCTGCCCCTCGCTCTCAAAAGAACTATAAAAGAGACTCTCTGAAAAGACCCCTTCGAGATCTCCCCACGGACGAAGACGAGTCTATTGGAGCTGGACCACGAGGACTCCGTCTGTGCCGTTGGTAAACCGCTTGACCCTAACCCTAATCCCTCTTCTCTCTCTTTCTCTCTTTTCTCTCTTTCTCTCTCCCTCCCCTATTGCACAAATTGTGTTGTTGGCACTCAATAAAGGTGCTTTGATTTTGATTTAAACTCAAAAATACTTGTCCCTGTTTCTTTTGCACCCTGAGATTCAATAAATGAACCATCACGACCCCCGCTAGTACTAGCGGATCGTGACAGTGTTTCAATGTAATTCCCTACATTTTGTCTTGTGATCATTGCCTCTCATCCTGTCTGGAGATGACTGAGAAGGGTCTGGATCCATCTTTGTTACTTCCTCCCAGTGCTTAACTTTTCTGGAAAGGTGGATGTTGGGAAAAGGTGTCATAGACTATAATGCTAGGTACTACCACAGCCACTGTGGTGGTTTACCCATACCCAAGTAAAGTGAGTGCTGAACCCCTTCTTCGTGGTTAGGGAGTGACTGCCAAGAATAATTTTCAGTCATTCACATTAAGAATGTGAACCTTCATGTGGAGTCCCATTTCTTCCAAGTAGTTTTATTAATGATTGAGTGGTGAAGTTGAATTAATATGTTTAGAAGATCTACAAACAATATAACAGAGAAGTTGCTCTTACTCTGATGACAGGATAAAAACTGGAAATGAAATGAGTCTAAAATATTGGACATCATCTGAAATTAAAAGCAGATTAAATTCAACAAAGACATGAAAATAGACATATAACAGAAGTGACTTTACACAGAGAAGGATCTGAGGGTTGTGGTGAATCACAAATTGACTATGAGTAACAACACAGTATTTTTTCCAAGAAAAAATCTTGGTCAAAGATACATTCCTAGGAATATTGCATGCAACCCTTGCGAAGTAATTGTTTTGCTCTGCTTGGGAGCCAACTGGATGTCAGACCAGGTGTCCACTTTTAGACGATGCGTTTTAAAAAAGATGACTTGGAAAAAATCCACGGTATGGTGCAAGGAATGCTAAAGAATTTGGCAAACATAATCCATAGAGAAAGGTAATCCCATTCCTTTAGGCTACAAAAGGAAACATTAAAAGGGGACGTTTAAATCTTCTAGTATTTAAAAAAGATCATTATAAATAGAATAATGGTCACTTGTTACTTAAGGCCAGAAAGGAAGGACAAAAAGAAACTATTGCAACTAAATATTGTAATTTCTAAATTGCATTATTAGTGCAGTCTTTTAAGAAGGAGTATTTTGACTGTTGAAGTACTGAAGTATTTAAGAATATGTGTGAATGTGTTTTATTGGATGTGTTTAAGGACAATTGATACCAGCGCCTGTTGGGCACAGTGCAGAGGAGGGACAGGACAGCCTCCTGTTGTCCTTCCCAGATCTGCATCTCTGTGGTTTTAGGACAATGAGTCTCAAAGTGAGTTATCAGGCAAATGTAAATTCTGGCTCCTAAAAAGAACACACCTTGGAGGGTAAAGGTTCACATTTACCACAGTCTGTAGATAGGATAAGGATCTATAAGCAGGAACAAAAGCCCCAGATATTTTTTCTCAAGTGTCCTGAAAAAATATAACCTAAATTTTTTCTACACGGACCCCCTGGTGTAAATCAGTGTGTCTCCTTTGGCTAGAATGTGCACTTTGTGGAAGATGAATGGCATAAAATTTTTGTAAGTAATTAAATTAAAGGTATCAAAGCAGTGTTCTGAATCTAGCAACAATTCTTAGAGAGACAGAAATCCAACTCTAATTTACCAGCCTGCAATGTAAAGACAAGGTTATTAATCTGGTACATTCAGTCTTTATTAGTAAAACTTAATTACACAGCAAAGCTTATGTGAAGGCAATGACTGCTACTGCTCTCCCACAGAAAATGCAGTTGCAGTGCCAAACCAGCTACATACATGCAAACAGAAGCAAACCTGCTGCTTTTTGTCAGCCGGAAGATCTGAAATGAACTTTGACTAAACTGAGAAGGCACAGGCACCCCTGGGTGTTCCTTAGTTAAAACCTTCCTCTCTTTCCAGCTGGATGGGCTGCACTCAGAGCAGGCAGATCCTTCTCCTTAGTGGAACAGTCACTGATCTCAGTCAGTGTGAACTGGCCACTCATTCTTGTGAATGCTATGTCGTTTCTCACTAGAACTAAAACAATCTAGGAATATAATGTTTTCTTTATTTTTAAAAGTATAATTCCAAATGGCCTAATATATAGTGCCTAGAGATCACATAAAGCATTTTTGTTGCTCAATCTTACAATGGTGTTGCTCCCTTTTGTTAAATTCTGTAGATTTTGTCCCTAAAAGAAGCCATCCCTAAATGACTTACTCCATAGCAAAGTCATTTCAGGGCAATATACAGAAATTTCTTTACCCATACAGTGTAACTTCGTCAACATCTCTCTAAATAATTCCACAATAACTTTGTGGGACAGATTCATTCCTGAGGAAAGCCAGCAGAAGTCAGTATAAACAGACTTATATGAACACCTTTTTTACCACAGATGAATTTATCACCAAGTCCACAGTTGAAAAGTCTGATCCAATAATAAGGCAACTGAGAGTGAAAATGCAAACTTATAATAAGACAAAAGATACTGTCACTACCTGATAAAACCTATGTTAAAAATACTAGTGTTCCTTCAGACCCAATTAATTCCAATAATTACACAGTCATTAAAGCAACAGTCTAAAGGGGAAAATACCTTCGCAGAAGAGTTCATGTGAACAGTTATTTAATCTGCTTTTTAGAATATCTAGATGAATGACTTTTTGCCAAATATAGGACATTTTATTACCAGGTCTTTGCAGTCATTCTACTTCATTGCTTCTCTACCCGGATCATTTGTACTCCTAGGTCTCTATATAAGGCTAGTTTAGAGGGAGAAATTTTATTCTTTCAGCTCTAGGAGAGGCCATTTCATCATTCCGTGAGTGGTTTCACACTATATTTTCCTTACATTATCCAGCACTAAATAGACAACTAGTAATTTCCAGGTAGCCTGTTCAGTAGTGTGTCTGAGGGCTGCTGTCACAATCAGATTTGAACATTCAAATTCTGTCTTATCTCCAGTGTGAACACTTCAGTCCCAAACACAGATCATTAATACCATGTCTGCACTGCTGCCTAGCCAGGAATGCTTGCAGATTTCAAAATAATATGTTCCTCTCACCCACCTTCCCCACTAAGCATCCTAACAGCCCGAGTTATAGACACATTTCTGCACTTTCATTCTCTCAGAAATCTGATGAATATTCATTCCATGTAAAGTGGAACAGTTTGAACAGAAATAATGGGATGCCTCACCCTTGTGCCTTAAGATAGCCGACCTTTTGTGATCAGCATATTCACCTCCAAGTGGGAGATACCAGGTCAGATTCCCTCAGGCAGCAAAAGAAATTTAACCCAAGCCTCCCATAGCCTTGCTAGGACAGGTGGGTTTTATGATCCAAGCTTTTCTTTGCTATATCTTTCTAGTTTGTTTGGCTTAGTTTGTGTCTACATGTAACTCTTGATCCCTTAAATAATATTGGTCATTTATGAAATAAGTATGACGGCCTCTGTGATGCACAGCTGGGCTTCCTTTCGGTGGAAACAGCGTGCATAGAGCTGAGACCCCAGCCCTACCTGAGCAGAATAGATATGTACTCAGACTGAGAAATGTGAAAGTGGTCACTCTTTACATGGTCTGGATGCTGGCATTAAATAACGTGGCATACTGGAATCTCTGGGAGATGCCTCTCTTTCCTTATGCTGTATGGAAGGCACAGCTTCGCAAGCTTTTTAAACTGGAGAAACAGCTAACTCTTTAGAAACGGGTCTGTCTTGCAGTGTTGCCACAACTGTTTTCATTTATAAATGCCTACAAATAGTTTAGCCTGGAATGTTCGTTTATTCCTTTTGCTTTCTTCAACTCTCCTTGCTTGTGTGTGTAACACTATATATACATGTAGGGGAAGAAGTGGTTCAGTTTTGGCACTGGTTTTATGCAAAACCTTTTGATTTCTTGCAGACTACTAACTCAGAGATGTGGATCCTTTATATACTATGATGACTGCCTGTCCCACTGCCAGAATCTCTGCAGACTTGCTGTGATTCACAAACGTTAGTGAACTTCTCTTCACTGCATTCCTGTAGAAATGGTTTGTGCTAAAATCCCACTGTCAGAGATGTCCTCTGCTTTTAGAAATCCACCTAGAAAATCATGTTTCAGAGCACTTTTCAATGAAGAGACCTTTTTATGAAGTTTTATGCAGAGGGAACCACCTCCAGCTGGAGCTGTAAGTATTCACTATGCCTGCAAATTCATCCCCAGCTGTTTCATATTAGATACCCAGAAAATGAAGGAAGCATAACTTGTGGCCACTTTTTGAAAACTGTGGTTTGGATGACCTTCTCAGCACTGTGCAGAGCTTGAGGAGAGATGCAGGGACACAATCCCAGCTCTGGATGCTAGTACTCAGATTTGGAATGAAAGAGGTAGGTGGGGGACAATATTTTCCTGTGGTTCATACCCTTCATTTGACATAGGACAACACTGACTGCAGGCACTGCATGTGTTAGAATGCCTGTGAAAATAAATAGTATATGATCATTGAAATAAAGAATTAATTGTAATATTTTTTATAAAATCAAAATACTCTTTGAAAACAGTAGTAGTCCAGGAGCAGCCCATCTTGTTCCTTCTGAGTGCTGACGTTTCTGGTCAGTATAGGCTAAAGGAGCTGTGGTTACGGAACCAAATGTTGGCTTATCAACTGATCTGGTAATGTAGTTTGGTTTATAAAGGTTCGGGGGATCTGAGAGATGAGCCTGGCCACAGATTAGTTTATGTAGCCTAAACATTAGGAAGTGAAGCAATTATAAAATGAATTAATTTGAACTTTTTTTTCTTTTCTGGGAGGTGTGAGAGTTTAACTTACAGGAGATTTTAATAGAAAAATAATGTCAAGACTCACTCTAAAGCTTACTTTAGGTTCAACAAGAAGAGCAAGTAGATGTTGATAGACAGTGGGGACAGATAAGAATTGTGACTGTTATTGCCTGCAGTAGTGGTCTCATGGTAACCTGGGGTTCAACTTGATGGTAAACTTAATGGAACCAGGGTCGCTTGTCCAGAGGAGCCTGTGTGTGTATACACAGCATCTGCGTGCACATTGAGTTGAAGGCAATGTCAGGAAAGTACCTAGAAACATTACCCAGAGAAGCAAAGCCTGAGACCTTCTGAGGCACTGAGGCAGGAAAACTCCTACATTTATTTATTCTATGCCTAGCAAAGCAAAATTACAAAAGCAAAAAGTTTTGGTTTTTATTTTCCTCCTCTTTTTCTTCTGTGAAATAAAATTACAAAACAAATGTCCCTTTTTCCTCCTTCTTCACCCCCTGCCTCCACCTTCCCCCCCACCCCTTCTGTTAAGTAAGATTGACTTTTATTTGACTGCCTTGTAATTACTTGACCAAAGAAACAGCAATGGTAAAACAGACTTCAGGTTTGGAACAGTCTTGCAAATGCCTTGGAAAGATGTCACCCGGTAGCAGTAGGGGAAGCAGAGATCTCAACAGATAAACCTCTGAACTGAAGTCATATGTTTTTTCTGTGATTCTGATTATTTCTGGTCATTTTTGTTTCTATTTATGCCTTTTTCCCTCCCTTCTTTTAGGAAGCACATGACAATATTCATGTAAATTTGTTACCAAAATAATAAAATTTGATTTGAATTTACATTCTGCTTCAACTTCCTTTTAATAAATTTTGTAAAGTATATAAATTTAAATTAAGTAGCATACTTTCTAGAAGATTTAGAAGATAATAATTTTATTAGAGTTGTTGAGATTATTAGATATGCCTAATAAAATGTAATTTAAGATCTTTGTGAAACAGTATGGTTTCAGTGGCAACTTGACTAAATCAAACCTTGACCAAGGAAAATTAATGTTGGAAAAAACCCATCCTTACAGATACTACTTGATAAATAGGGAAATCTGTGGTGATTTTATATATCACAGGCTGGTCCTGAGCCTACCAAAATAGAAGTGGCAGAAAATAGTTTCAGTGGAGGAGCTGAAAACAGCTTTAGACACTTGGTTCTGCTGGTTGTTCTACTTCAGTGTCATTTCTTGAAAACAGTGATTCCTACAACACAAACAAGCCTTCTGTCCTTGTTTCTAGTGCAACTAACCCAGCAACACAGAGTAAGAAGATGCTGCTGGTACAGCAGCAGAGTGAAAATGCACAAATATTGTTCCAAAAGTAATGACTTCTGATGACTACACTAGATTATGCAGAGAGAAGTAATGAAAAGTCAAGACCAGATAGATGGGGCTTTGAGCAACCTTGTTTAGTGAAAGGAGTCCCAGCCCACGGTAGGGGGGCTGGAACTAGATGATCTTCAAGGTTCCTTCCAACCCGGGCCATTCTATGATTCTATGATACAATTCTGTATAAAAACAGGAACTCCTTTGTCACTTCCATGGCTTGACAGAAAAGAATTGCAGAGCAAACATGTTTAGGAATAGTGTTTTTTCTAATTTGTAGCCCACAAAAAATGCTGTAGTAATTTTTTTGTGAATGTTTGTATAACTTTCGTAAATAATTTGTGTTGCTTCTCTTGGCATATACCTAAACAGGACTATGTAGTTGATGCCTGTCACAATATGACTTTATAAAAGGGAGGTTAGGCTTCTGTTGCAGCAATATTAGCTACCAGTGGGGCCCAGCAAGATTAGGGGTCAAATCTCTTTAGGAGAGGGAGTTTGTTCTTCATACCTGATTCAACTCATCTCAGACAAATAAGAAATGTAATTAAACCTATAACAATAAAACAGTAGTAAACATCAGACATGCAATACTTAATTTGTAGACTGGCTAAAACATGGGCAGTACACTACACTACAACCATTTTTCAAGAATTCCTACTCAAAGCTTAATCTGTATTGCTATTAAGATGAAGGTTTGAGGAATCAGGAAGTCAGAATTACAACTGGAAAACTTGGGGAAAAAAAGGACAAATACATCATTTACACAAATAACAGAAAGGTCAATATTGCAAACAATTACAAAGACAAGGCTGTGAAACATGACAAAGGGATGTGGTGCTCACCATCTCATTATGGGCATTGCCTTGTTTTGCCATAGGTCATTACATACAGACTAAAAAGAGATGGGGCAGAACTTTCAGTAGCAAAATGTATCCTTTAGATCCTGTACATAGTAGAGAGAGCATCATTTCACTGGCACCACTATTAAAAGGTTCATAAGATGATCTGTCATCCGTCTTGAAGAGTAGCTTTTGTTTACCCACACAGAAGAGATGATTTACTTCTATGTTTTTTCAATGTTGACTTCTATTGGTGAAGAAGCACCAGGCAATGACTCCACTACAGAAGCTAAAATGTGCAGGAGAAGGTCTAGGACACCTTTTCTTTGGTTTGCTCTGTGTAGAAACAGACTTGTGTGGCACTCCGTAGAAGATGAAAAATGAGTATTTTCTTAAAAGAAAGATGTCTAATGCTGAATTTGCACAAATTTTAATTAGGTAGAAGATGAACCTTATTTTTATTTTGCCTTTTATGTAGCAAATAAACTCTTTTTGTAAATTATTTTCTATAGATAATCTCCAGCAGACATTAGTGAAATGATTTGAAGAAAAACAGAGCAGGACTGAGCTTTCATCTTCTTCTGGGAGTAACCAAGCAGTACTCATGAGAGATATGGACAAACTGGCAGGGCAGGAAATACTGGGAAACCTAAGCATAAAAGGATATGAAAGATATGGCAGGAGAGAGAAAATTTTTAAGTGGAATGCAAAATTATGCAGAAAATATGTGAGTTAAATTCTCTCAAAGCTGAAAACTACTCATCCTTTTCAAATGCAAATGTTGTAAAGATATCTTCTACCTGAAAAGGTAAGAGTGCTCACTTGCTAATGACACATAATATCAAAAATATTTTAATTCAGTCTATTTGGAGTCTGCTAGTCAGGAAATTGATCTAGGCAGCAACAAAAGTCATTAGAGATATTTACAGAGGTTTCAAAAATAGGCTATACATTTTTACCAGAAGTCTGTATCCGAGAAGGTGGTAGCTAGAATTAACTTCAATTTCCTTGGTGACAGTAATGGCTGAATGGAAGTTTTCCTATAGTGTGGTAAAGCTGGTGCTGAGGTGCAGCCTTGCAAAAAGTTTCACCTTTTAACCCAGTGCTCAAGATTTTAAATGAAGTGCTAGTGCAATTTCTTGTGCTGAAATGTTAAGTGAGGTGTTTGGGGACTTATTTGTATATACAGGGATTGAATTACACTTGAGGGGGAGGGGGTAAATTGGGGTGACAATCTAATTAAAAGATAATTTACAAAAAATGAAAGTTTAAAAATTCAGTGTCTGACTTTATTTGTAACATTCTTCTTCATTCTTTAATTCTCTCTGGCTAGAAAATTGTTAAACCCCTCAAGTTTTTGTTGGGATGCATTCAGCAGGGTGTCCAAATAGCTAGTCTACAGAATTATGTGCAATTGTCAAAATGTTCAAGTGAGCTATAAATAGCCAGAAATAAAGTAAAATAGCTTGCTTCCTCCACAAAGTTGTATTATTGTTCCCTACAGTACTTCATGCATATCAGTAGAGTCTTTCATTATAATAGGATCTCTGTTCCTCATCAGTCAAAAATAACTGGGAAGAACTGGGTTTGAAGACTGCGCTGTGCAAATGTGTCCCTGCCATGTCACGGCTGCACTGTTCACACTGAGCCAGCCCTCCACCTCCACCCTTTGCTGTCACCTCCAGCACGGATGTCCTCAGCTTTGTCAGAACTCATGCAGGCAAACAGATACATGCATATCAGGCTTTTCCATGATCTTTCTTCTCAAAAGTTTCATCAAGTGTGCCAAAATTGCTCAGAGTTGACAAAATTTCAATGTCTTAAAAAAACTGTCGTCAGTTGTCAGACATCAGTGCTAAGACCGTGAATGTGGATCTTGTCCTCTGTAGTGGATCTTCTTAGGATAAGAATAGTCATAACAGATTTTGGTAACACCACATAGATAGCTGCTGCTGCATTCATTTTCCAAGGAACCACGGGCCAGAGGGAGCAGTGGGGGAAGAGGACACTCTCTCAGGAGCAGTGACATGCTGCCTGGCATTATTCCTCTCAGTCTGCTTGGCTCCCATTGGCCACAAATCCTCCAGCTCAGAAATTCTGAAGTCTGACTGAAAGCCTGCTGAGGTCAGAGGTAGTCCATTTCCTTTGAGGGACAGAATGATAGCTTTTAGCACATCAGTAACATTTTTGTGCACTTAAGATTACCACATATTTTGCTAAGTATATTTCAGAGGCAGCTATAGAGGTTATAGATCACCAGCTTTGGATCTATAACCAAGACAAGTTCGTTGCTAATAACACTATGACAAACTTATTTTATTTTATGCTTTTTGGGGGGCT
This sequence comes from Aleadryas rufinucha, assembly GCA_013397815.1. Classification (NCBI taxonomy): domain Eukaryota; kingdom Metazoa; phylum Chordata; class Aves; order Passeriformes; genus Aleadryas; species Aleadryas rufinucha. The sequence goes on from VZTH01000999.1 coordinate 104,560, forward strand.
CCTAATATTTGTCTACTGTGCAGTAAGTCAATGTCACAGTGCATGTGTGTAGGATATAGAGACAACTCAGACTGTTTGCCTCCCTCAGTGAGACTGAGTCATGAAAGAAAAGGTTCCTTTCAGATCTTGCAATATCATTTGTTATTTAACATGATTCTATATTTTGTTTTATAACAAAAATGGTTTTTAATGGCTTTAAGTAAAAGTAATCTCTGTTTGTGTATGGAAAGGTGTGGAAAACCATTTGCCACACTGTGACTAATGCTGAGGGAAGCTGTTTTTGTTATTGTGTTTAAAGAGGTTTATGCAGTAAACTTCTTTGATTTTAGCAATCAGGAAATTTTAGAAGCAGCTGTCTGCTCATGGCAGCTCTGCGTCTCTCTGGAGTTATGATATTCAACAGTAAAACAGGTGTTGCTATGGCAATTAAGCATTTTTCAACATTTTGGTTTTTTTCAGATTTCTTCAGTTATTAATAATTTTCCTAAAACAGTTTGGAAAAATACTGGTACGTTAAAATATCACTTGTTCCTCATAAATAGACTATTTAGAGTCTAATACTTGGTTTTTAAAAGTGTGTGTCAAATATCCCACTGACTCTTATGGAAACATGACTTGACCTTAAATATTTCAATTTCTGTATTATTTCCTTCGAGTATATACTTTCTAATCAGAAATATTGAAAATGCCACAGTTTCTGACACACTAATTCCACCAGGACTTTCACAGGCACCTTGTTTGTGGCAGCACAGTTCAGCTAACTTGGGAAACCCCAAGGTCCGTTTTGCACCTTCTGCCAATGCAGTGTTGTCTTTTGAGGCACTGCAGCACCCGAGCATTGTCATTCTCAGCACACTGTGCCCAAAAGGCTGTGAAACCAGAAGTTCTTGTATGAACAAGATAACTTTGTAAGAAGGAAAAAATAAGAGATTATCATAGAATCACAGAATCATAGAAGAGCGTGTTTGATGGGACCTCAATGGTTGTCTGGTCCAACCTTTCTTGTCGAAAGCACACTCTAGACAAGATGGCCCAGAACTGTGCCAGCTGAATTTTAGAAGCATCTAGTGTTGGGGAATCCCCCACTCCCCTGGAAGATTATTTCAATGGCTCGTTATTCTCATTTTAACAGGCAAAAGAATGCCATTGTCTGCAGTTTTCACGAGTGACATTTACCCCTGAGCCACCTCTGCCTCAGGGTGCCTTTCCCCCATAAGTGACTGGCAGGATGCAATGGAGAAATTCCTCTACATGGAGATCCTGGAGGCATCTCCCAGACTGGAGACTATGTCACTCATCACAGCAGCACCCAAAGCAAAGGTCTCTGCTCCTGGGGGAGACCAGAGACCCCAGAGGCTGCCTGGACACCACCTGGCAGCTCAAAACAAAAGTCACAGTAGCCAGGCACTGGGTGAGGGGATTCCTGCCTGGGCTTAGCTCAGATTGTCCTTTTGGATGTCCACCTTTTCAGATATACCAAGTGGGTTAACCCTGTGAAAAGACAAACTGGGCTGTCTTCCATCTCTTTGGGAACATCTGAGTGGTTAAACATATCTTCAGTCTCCTCATTACTTGGCAACTGCCCTGATAGCTAAGGTATTGTATAGACAGTGATCAGTCACTGCTGCCATTGCCGTTAACAGCAGCTGCTGTTGCCATTTCATTAAATTCAGTGTGTGTGCAGTATGTGCAGATCAGGCCTCCAGATAGGTCTCCTCAGAGGCATGCCTATTTTGTGACTCTTAGGATGGAGATGGAATCTTAGGTGGGAGATGGGATTATATCATATGTTCAGGTCAAGTAAAATAATATCTCTGGCCATTTGTGCTAGCACAGCATTTGGCACCCCAGTAAGTTTTCTTTGGATAAGGCTTAGGTGCAGACAGACTTTCAGGCATCAGAGGAGGGGTCAGGATTTTTTATTTTTGAATCACTGTCTTGAACCTTCATATCTTCTGCTTCAGCAGTGCTTTAGATGCCCAAATGTGTTTTTTGGAACTTGTCCTTAAGGATTTATGAGACCAATTGTCATCTCTGTTTTGCAAAATATGTAGTGTCTATGTCCTGTATACATTTCTGGAGATTTCTGCAGTAAGATGAGACTGGTATAGACAAAATTTTTACTCTTATTTTTACTAATTGGAAATTCTACCTCTTTATTAAGAGCTCAGGGAAAAAAAGAGAATGGTTTGGTGCAAGATCATTCCTCAGTTTGAAAGAAACCTCTTCTCCTTTTCTCTAATAGAGTCACAAGATCTGGAGCACATCAACCTTGAAGAGACTTCAGCCCAACATGATCTTTCCAGGCTGTCTTATTTAACCAAGGACAAAAATTATTCTTTGACACACTATTCGTTCTAGTCTTGCATTTTCAGTGCCCTGATTTTTAACACAAGGTTCCTACAGTATTCTGAAATTACTTTTTCCTGAAATAATGTGTACAGGGAACGTGGGCAAGTACCAGCATAGGTCTTCTCAGCTTCTCCTCTCTTCTCCCTTCTTCAAAATAGCAGTTTACAGTACTTTGTTGCAGTGTGCCTTATAGTACCTCTCATTAGCTTACTCAGCAGTTAAGGATCTACACCTTTAATTACCTACAACCTGAAGGTAATTAATTATAGCCTTCAAGATTCTGTCTCCCAAATTATCACATTTAGTTCAGCTTATAACAGGAAAAGCATAAACAAGCATTTTTTTCACTGAAATGCTGCAGGAAAAGCTGGCCTCAGAGCTCTAACAAGGAGCTGGCCTCAATATATTGCTGGATCTGTCCCCAGTGCTTTGGATTGTCCCCTCAGGTGATAGATGAAAAGCGTGGTAACCCAAAGTTTCTATGGCAAACATAGCTAAGTCAGCAGACGACAACTTCAGAGAAAGTAACATCTCATTGTCTTGTCCATGAGCATATGTCAATGATGCAGACTGACTGGCTCAGAGTTCAGGAAGTCCTTGCATTTTTCTGTTTTGGTCTCAATGATTTCCTTCCTTTTCTAGGAAAGGCTGTCTATCGAAAGTGTAGTCTGTAATGGTCTTAATTACAGCTGTTGTTCACAGGCATCACTACTTTAGGTGGGATGAAACCAGTAAAAGAAATGTAGTCAAAGAATTTGCCAACAATACCAGGTCAACAGGTATTGTCTTGTTTGTCTTCTGCATTTTCAGTGAAGTCATTTATCTCTGGTTAGATGGAGCTCCACCAAATATACTTAATAGAAACCAAAAAATCAGCAAAACCCACAAAGGTTAGTATGCATTTTTATGGGTTATCTGAAACTGAAAATATTTCATGTGCTTGATAAATATTTATTTGTGGTTAGGCTTTTGAAGTGGTCAGATGCTAGTAATAACACCGACCACTTCAGTTAACAGAAGTCAGTTCCTGCCAAGGCCTTTCACTGGAAGCCTTCACTGCAAGCAGTTAAGTTTCACAAGAATGAAGCAATGGATATAGTATGTAGCGGTCAACAAAAGACCTAGAACAAAGGGTCTGGTTACTTGCCTCCTTAGACTCAACAGTAGCTTCTGGAGATTTTTACCAAAGTAAGTTGTAATTCTCAGGGTAGCTTCCTGAGTTGTACAAAGGATGTGATAAGATGGTTTCTGAATGAGAAGGATTTGCCCAAACCCTGAACTGGCAGTAATATTTTCTCAATATTTCAGTTTCTTGACGAAGTGTGGCCCAGAATTTTGACAAATACTTCTCCTTCAGGAAGCATGCAAAGTGTGCACACTCAAATTCAGAGTTCCAAAATCTCGAAAGGACTCAGGTAGTTAGATGTGTATCTCTGCAGGATGACTTTGCCACAATGCCCATGGCTTAGCATCACTTGGCAGGTTGTAACAAGGTAATTTTTGGATAGTATTCCGGAAAGCAGAGTTCTGTAAGCAGGAGGAACGCATTGCCCCTCGAGCATGTATGCCCAGTTTCCTTAGCCCAATAAACACTTTGGGAATTCTAGAACTTGTTTGAACACTATAGCTTGAGATTTGACCTTGCTCAGCTTCTGATCAAGGATTAAATTTTTATTTCCACAATAGTTCAGCAACTTTCACTCAAGGTCTTTGATCTTTACAGATAAGGTCCCGTTTTTGTACCGCAGCTGTTCACTCACCATTCTTGTGGTGTTTAGGGGCCCTTACTCAGATCAGTAATGTCTGATCGATGGGCAGAGATTGAGATGAGCCAGAACAGGCTTGCAGGAATTTCCTGAGGAAGAATGACAAGAGCCCTACTGTGACTGTTAAACACAACTGAGTGTCCAATCACTCACTTAAGCATCATTTACAAGTACATGTACTGGAAGAGATGTGTCATTGGGGTCAGACTAAACCCCTCACAACATAGGTTTTCACAGAAATTTTTTTTTAATGAAAACTGCTACATGTGAGATTCATCACTGTAGATGCCTCCATGTTAGATGCATGGAGCAGATTGCTGAGGACAAACTGGTAATTTTTAGGAGGTTCAGTGTGATCTGTGACAATGTCTATTATTTGATGATGGCATCAAATAAAAACATAATCATTGTCACTTGGCTTAGCGAGACTTTCACAAATCTCTTGCTGCTCTGGGTGCTTCTGTGTTTCAAACCTACTGTAACTGTGTTCATAGGTGTCAGGCTAACAATTTAGGAGGAGTATTTAAGGAGGAGATAAAATATTTATCAAACTTCCTAACATAGTATTAGGTATTCTCTTTGCTTCTTCAGATATGTTTTTAAGGACTGTATAATATTTTGGGCTTCTGGGTCAATGGCAGAGAGCTAGTCAGATCCTTTCCTGGCTTATTTTTTTGGATGCTCACCCAAACCCCTTAGATTTGATTTTCCACTTGCTTCAATTAGAAGCAGCATGAGAAGTAAATGGTTCTGGGGTTGTAAACCTATAAGCAGAAACAATGGAGGCTAAGACCCTGCTTTTTACTCTAGCCTTTCATTGATAATGTAGAAGTTACTGTTAGCAGAGCTTCCTCTATTGTCCCATGCTAATACCATACAACAGGTTTATTGTATTAAGGACACCTTCTATAGAGCTGCTTGATGTAGTGTGTCTTTATTCAGGGGCTTCTTCTCGGAACAGGAAAGGATTGTTGCAAACAGGGGAGGGGATGGTCTGTCATTTATTTATCTATTTAAAAAGAAAACAAAATCTTTCCACATAACCTCAACAGAGAAGGAAGACTCCACTTAATAAATTAACTAACTCTATTTATACTTAATTCAAAAAAGATATGCTGAACATGCTGGTGGTGTTGCACAATGTTTACCTCGTATAGTCTGAACTTTATGTGGACCTTGTGTGGGGCTCTGGCATTTCCTTTCTAATGATTTTTAATGTCTCCCAGTTCATGCATGCTGGAGCATTTAAAAACTCCTGCACCTCATATTTATTATTCTCTATTTTACTCCAGGGTCAACCCCTCTCTAAAGGAGCCTTCAGCATTACCCAAAGGACAAGTTGCTTAATGCCTCTCTTCAGTATATGAGTGTATCTTTAATAGTAAAATTTGGTGGATGCTCAGGGATTACTCTTCCCTGGAACAAGGAGTTCCAGGGTGCAGCTGGGTGTTACTCAAGATGAGAACTAAGAAAGGCTCTTGGGACAGCTGTCCCACTGCCATAGGACTAACTAAGAGGGCGCAACCGGAATCACAGAATGGTTGGGGTGGGAAGGGACTTCTGCAGATGAGGGTCACCTAGAGCAGTGTCATATATGAAAATTAGGTGATTGGCTTTTGCATATAAAAATCATCTTATGACCAAGTTAATAAGTATTAAAGTTGTTAAGGTAGTAATTGTTAAATACCTTTTAATTATGGATTTGCCGTGCTTGCTGTGAGTCCATGTCCCTCCCCAGCAAATGCCTGATTGGTGAAAGAAACTTTTGATGTACCTCAGAACCCACCAATCATACTAGGCTATGGGGCTGGACAGTGGGGAATTCTGGGAAGGGCCAAGGGGATATAAAGGGCCAGCCCCTAAAAGGACATGCTCTCTTTTCTTCCTGGCAGAGCAACAGGACACATCTGCTCCCCTGGCGCTGGGTGAGTGGGGGAGGGGAAGGGCCTATCTCTTTCCAGAGACCTTTTATTTTATTTTAAGGGAATTTTGCCTCAGATTAGCTGAAGTTAACCCAGTGCCAAAGATTTCTGCTGTGGACACATAACCAGTTTGGTTTCAAGGATCTCCAATCCTGCGATCTTGGGTTTTTCTATTATTTTAATTTAAGAATTCTGACTCTGTTATTTTTCCAATTTATTTTTTTGTAATAAACAATATTTTTTTTTAATTAAAACAAGAGTTGTCCTTATTCCTGACAAGCAGGAAAGTGGATGTCTGTGGCTGCTCAGGCCTCAGGTCCTGTGGAAATGCAACAAAACAGGCAAACTTTGGGCTGTCAAATCTCCCAGACACTTTCCTGACCAGAAATACTCAGACAAATGAAGATTATTAATTATATAAATAATAATGTGTGAATTATAGAACCTGCTTTTTTTTCACTTGAAGGCCTGATGTCCTAGAGCAACAGCTGCTCAGCATTCACCAATTTAGGCTGTTTAAAGCTCAGTATTTCTGAATAATTATTATAGTCAATGCATCAGACATCATTTTTGTTGCTGCTACCTTACCTGGCCAGCCACATTATTTTGGGTAAAGTCCGCTGCATAATGCATTGCCTCTGAAGTGTAGGAACATCAGACGGTGGGAAAAAATGAGGAGAATAATTTCTGATTAGCTAAAAACTCAAGTTTAAATCATGTCACACTGTGTAATGACAGGCAAAAGAGTTGCTGCATCAGAATTACTGATTTTCATGGCTGGTGGTATTTCATATCCACTGCTTGACTTCTGGAAGGAATAATTGCAAGTGAAGGTAGATAGACTCCCACTAAGTTGCATTTCCAACCCAAGTCTGAGATCTGAACTGAAAATTATAGACAGTCATAAGTGGTTTTCTCTTTAAAAATCTCTAAATATCTTTATTTAGATATACACGCTGTATCTCTAAATCAGTCTCACAGAAACACTCTGAATTTCATCTTAAAAACTGAGAACAGTGATCTGGAGTTGTATCTGTATGTGTATCTTCAGCTGATTATAACTTACTGTAATTCCTGAAAGGCTAAGGCCTACAGGCATGATTTCTAACAGTAACACTATGTGTCACATCAATGCTTATAAACAGACATGAAGAATTAGTAAATTGTAGACCAAAAAAAACATTTAACAATTACGTGTTATGAAAGAAAGAGCTCCCTGGATTGTGACAGGCAAGGAAGGGTCAGAAAACCCCACCTGTGTTTCATGCAATAGGACTGCTTGTGAGTAGGTCTAAGAAGTAAAAATACATTGAGCTGTTGATGTTGGCTCAGCTGTCAGCTAAATTAGAGAAACGGAGATAGAGAGAAGATAGTAAAAATAAAACATCAGTTGACATATATGTGAGGGAAGATAGTCCATTCTGCAGGATGGGAGCAGAAGTAAGGGAAACAGGTATCAGAGTTGGAAGTGAAGGTCTTATGATGGGAGAGAAGGACAAATGAACCAAAGCTGAAGACTGAAGCTTAATTATTCACTGATGTATCAGCACATTAGTAGGAGAGAGGATCAGAAGGTGAGAGAGAAGAACAGGTGAGAAATCATTAAAAATAATGTCTGAGAAATTATAGAGAGATGAAATGATGAAGCACAGAGGGAGGAAGAGGAAATATGAAGTTGAACTAGAGAAATAAGAGAACAGCCAGTGCAGGCCAAGTTTGTGAACAAGAACGTTGAACTGGGACTACCTTTTCCAGGGTAACTTCTCTTAGCTATATAAGAGTTGCGTTGTGAAGATTTTCTGCTTTTATGAAAGGGGACATCCAGTGCTTAGCTTGTCATGCTCTCTTTTTTCTCCTTCTATGACTTCCAGAGGTACTGTGTTTGTCCTCTGGAAATCATCCTTCTCCTATAAGATGTTAGGCAGCACACTTTTCTTAGTGCCTGATAAAGAGCTGAAACAAGCTATTTCAGACTAAGGTATTTTTAGTGCCTCACCAGTCCTGCTTTAATAGGCTTTTATGGCTCAGCATGAGTTCCCTGCAGGTAGATACTGAAAGCCTAATCCAAAATTGCATAAAGACAACTAAAAGAAGTAACATAATATTTGCAAGCAAACATAATATTTGCAAGCAGATCTACAATTCCTTTGTCCTGCAAGAATGTGATCAGAGGCCTAAGCTAAAAATACATTTGTTCAATATGCTTATCTTAGCCCTTTGAAAGAAAAAATAAAGTTACAAAAAATATAAAAATAGATATAAAATAGTGGAAACAAGAAATATGGGGTATTAGAGCTCTTGCTACCTAGTATAAAGTATAGCAGAAGGACGTCAGGTTCTGCTAAAAGTATCTCCATTGCTAGATAGTTTATAAATGACAATTTCTTTTCAGGCAGCAAATCTAATGATTCTAAAGCTTTAGTCTTAATTTTTGTCTTGGGCCACATTTGGGCAGTTAATAGCATCAGGAAAAAATTCACCTTAAATCTTGAAATGTCCAGGTGCAGCTGATCTAATTTAAACAGGAACTACATGAGCAGACACATAGCCATCTGCTTTTTCTTCAGCAAACAACTATTTTATTGAAACTTTCAGAGACTGCTACCAGCTGTGTGATAACTCTTCCAGAAAATATCAGGTTCCTAATGAACAAAACTGTTCACCCCAGCTTTTTAACTCATCAAACCATGGCACCTTCACTAGTAAGAGAGGACAGGCAGTTGTGGATCCCTGCTTTGAGAGATGTTACACACCCCACCGCCCACATCTGCTTCCCATGGTAGGTTCTTGGCCTCTGAACAGCTGGTGAGCTCTGGCACAATGATGCTCCCTGAAGCTAATCAAAGCTCATTTTTCCCTTAAAAGTACATGTGCTAAGCCTATCACTCAGTCTCAGTGTATAGGTTATGGGGGTAATCAAGAGCTTCCTTGTGAAATTAATTTCCATTGAGAAATGACCGTTTGTTGGAAAAGAATTTCTTAAGCCAACGCTTCTGCCAGTTCAACCTTCTCTTTGATTTTATTCAAAGTCTCTGCTTGTTTCCGATGAGCTGGAGGTTGGCTGGGGTCTCCGAGTCCACCAGCTGGTGGTTGCAGGGAATAGGTAACCAGTGTCTGAGCAATACATAACTCAAGTTGCCACCGTAGCTGGGGTTCCTGGACTCTCTTGGCTGGCTGTCTCTGCAAATCTCATCCCAAATGCTGGCCTTCCTGGTGACAGCAGCCTCTTGGTCACCAGGAGAGTAGATTGCAGGTTAGTTGGGTATCTGCTGCCCAAGGTCTCCATATCAGCCCAGTGAAGGAGAGAGCAGCAGTCCCTCGGTTGGTCTCCCTTCTTGGTAGTCAGCAGGTTTCAGGGTTTCTCCCTGATGCTCTCTGCCCATCTCTCTCTGCAGAGCAGACTTTCAGCTCTGTGGGAGCCCACCTACATAGCGGGCAGCCAGAGGAGCTGGGCAGCCCAGGAAACTAGCTGAAAAAATGCCCACATCCTTCCAAAGTGGAATTTTTTCAGGCTTTTCCCTCCCACAAAAATGTTCTGATTGTTAGCTTTTGTGTCCCAGCTCAGCACAGCTTTTCTTTTCTTTCAAAAATAAAGCAATTTGGAACAAAAGACAGTCTTCTGACCAGCTCTGGTTATTTTATTTCCGTTTTGGGGCCATACCTGGATACTCACCAGGATACCCTGACTGGGCAGCCAGAAGCAATGGGCTCTCATGGAAACTAAGGCCGAGATTTCCATCTCTGGATGGAAAGCCAACCCACTGAGCATTAAAATAACCTCTGGATCACAGTGAAAGCTTGGACTAGTGGTTCTATGGCTCTACATTAAAGGAGAAGGCTAAGATGGGCAATATTTGAGGTGTGGCATAAAGCTTTTTTGGCCACACTCTTCTTTAGCTGATGGAATGATGTTTGGAACAGATAATTACTTCAGCTATTATCCTATGAGAATAGGTACTTCATGCTCTTAAACTCAGAGAGGAAGGGAGAGAATGAGAAACAATGAGACGCTTAAATAGCAGAGCTTTAACTGGTTACTGTCAGTATGCAGGCAGAACCCGTGTTAGTGGAGCTCACTGATAATACTCAGCAACAGTAGCAATTCAGAAAGCATCTAACAAGCTTTAGACCCATATAAAAGTCATGCTGACACTGTAGAGTTTTGGAATTTAGGTTCTTTCCTTTTTCTTTCTTTTATTTTGTTTGTTTGCTTATTTGTTTTTGTTTTGGGTTTGTTTTGTTTGGTTTTTTTTTTGGCCAGTGCTTTTGCGTTTGGATATATTATTTATCTGTGGGGGTTATTACATGATGTGCATCATAAGGAGATGCTTGGGTGTTAAATGTTTAAGATTGCTCTTTTTAGATTTGTCATGGCAGGAAGAATTATGTACATACTGCTACATATTAACAAGATTGACCAGAAAATATTATGTGACACATATGTATCACATGTATTGCTTTTTTCCTGAGGTTTGCATTTCTATCATTATTATTTTTTAAACTTGATCACCTTAAAATTGTGATGAACCCATTCCTTATATTTTATTTTTCCTAGTAAGAATTTTTCATAAATACAGCATTAAAATGTTTGTAAATGGCTCTTCAAAAATCAGACCTCAGAAATGGAAAGGAAGTTTAAGGAAGTGTTCTGGTAAGTCCATTGGCTGAAAAATGCCTTATTTGACCAAGTAGGGAGGAAATTGAATATTGTTAGAAAAAAAAGCAAAGAACAATATATTTAAATGCTTGCTATAGAAATTTAAAAAATATACCCAGCAAACAATCTTCAGTGAGCTTTGTCAAATATTTAACATTTTGCCGCATTAGATATAGGTGCCAGTATTGCAAAACATATAGAAGAAACAGTAGCTCATTTGATTAAAAAAGTAGTTGTCAAGCACCTTTCATCCTCTTTCTAGATGGTTCATAAAATCAGCAATCTGTCCCTCATTTCAGTGGAAAATCACACTGAATGTCTTTTATGTGCCGTCTGTTGAGGTGTAATTTCTGATAAAATATACCCAGTTGTATTTTGGTGACTGATTAGCAAGTCCAAAGTATTTGAAATGACATTAAACAAAAGTTATCAAATGAAAATAAGTATGGTTTGCGAAGCATTAATTTCTGCTATTCATTGATTTCATGCTCATGAGTTCAAGAAACTTAGCAGCTTCCAATGAGTCACCCAGTTTTTAGTGTAAAATAGGCAAGGTTCATCTGTTCTTGAAGAATTAATTACTTTTTTACTTGAGTAAACTTGAAAGAAGAGAACAAAATACCAGTCTGCATGTAATTCTTTTAGTATTAATTCAGCCTTTGCAGTTGTCTAAAAAGCTTTGACTTTTCACAGCCAAGTCTTTCCACTCAACCCTAAAATGAAAAGTGCAGTTTTGTGTTTCTCACAGAACCTAGTAGTGTAGCAATGAATACCACTAATTCATCCCAAGATCACATAGGAGGAGAAGTGGACTTACTCCTCAGCCATCTTACTTATATAAATAATAATGCTGCCTCCTTTTTCTCATGGTGTTTGTTTTGTTTTGTTTTTTTTCTTCTCAATCTGAAATATTTGGCAAGAAGCTGAGCGATCTACACCTTGCAGTCAAGAAGAATTATGAAGAGGAAAAATAGTGTCCTGTGCATCTCCCTGTCTGTGCTGTGAAGCAGCCCTGGCCACATGCTGAGCTCTCCCTTCTTGCTCCTTGGAGGGTGCCCACCACCCACCTTCAGGCTTCTGGCAGCAGTGCACCTTCTCCCCTATGCCTCACATCACCTCCTTAACCCCTGCTTATACTCATGACATGAATGGCTTGTAAAATGTCTGTGCTGAAGCACTACTTGTACAGATAGGAGAAAAAACAGCTGCCTTCTCCAAGCCCATAAATCCACAAGTCTGATAGAATCAGACCTCATTTTCTCATCTTACAATCTTGCTCCCATCTCTAATTATACATAATAATTTAGTGCAGTAACTGGCATAATTGGCCATCTGTACACTTTCATACGTGTGAAACAAATACTGGGAAAGGTTACACAGGTTGGTGCCACTAATGTTCAGGAAGGAGTGATGGAGACTAATCTTAGCAGCTGGATTTGAGCTGTAATTCGTTTTGGAAATGAAATGTGATTTTTCTTGTTGGCTTTGAGAGTTATGAAAGGACCAGACAGTACAACAGCAGAGCCTGATGACTGGTGGAAAAGCAAGGGTGGGACCAGAAGGCTTGCAATTTGTTTCAGGGGAAAAGACAATTGTGTTTTTCATACTTGTTGCTCAAGTTTTGATTTACTCCTGGACAGCTTCCATTATTAATGAAATAAAGGACAGTATTTCAAAAACGCATCTTCAAAGCTGCCTCTCAGAGAAACTCCAACAACAGGCCTTACTACCTATAATATCTTTTTTCCAAGCTTTTCAAAAATTTAAAATTAGTATGGAGAGAGTGAACAGAGAGGGGAGAATCCCCATCCTTATTTCAAAAGACTTCACTGTAATAAGAAATCACTGCACAAGGCTGCCAGACTTGAAAAGGTTATAATGGAAAAGTGATACTTTTCTTGTGAAATAATACTTGATGAATATAAAGTGTGGACAATCACATCAGAGCTCCATCTCTATCCACAAACCAGGCACAAGCTCCCTGTCAAAAAAAAGAAGCCTTCTCATAGCAGAACAAAAAAAGCCTTGTAAAAGAGTCCTCTTTCTCTTTTAACACATATAGGAATATTTCTCAGGTATAGAGATAGTAGAGCATGAGCAGTTTAGGTGGTTTTCACAGTTCTGCAGCAGAACGAAGATTCATTTTTGAAGAGCTGCTTCTTGGCGTCCTCCGCTTGCAGTTTGCTTGTCTGCGCTCCCAGGACCCCAGCTCAACTCTACCAAAGGTTCAGAGGGTTTTCTTCCAGTGAGGAAGGTTTCCAAAATATTATTAAATGGCACAGAAAATGGTGGCCAGGAGAAAATTGCTGCTATGAAGCAGTATGCACACTGGTATAATGCACAAAGCAGGGGTATCTGTATTGTGGTCCCACACAGTGGTAATTCTACTGTGATGTGCTTAGCAAGATGTCAAGTCCCAAGCCACCCTCAGAAAACTGCGGGGATGATGAAAGAAAGGAACAGAAAAGCACTGCTATCTTTCTTGAGGCAGAAGCAGCTATATGCATTCTTAGAAAAATCTCTTCTATTTTGGTACCACTGCTATATTTGTCTCTATACTAAGCTGCAGTAAAAACTTTTGTGAATGCAAAAATATCACACTGGCAGAATGGTTTTTTTCCATGATAATGTGGAATACTGGGATATGAAAGCAAATTATTAGTTAGAAATTTGTGAGACAGAAGTGACAATGGTCCTCTCAGGTAATAAGCAAAACATGGAGCTTGTAAACCAGAGCAGATTTTCAAAAGATCTTTTGGCAATAATTTCAAAACTGAGTGCTTTAGTGACTCAGTAGAAGTCAGGTTAGAGACACTGACAAAAATGGTTTTTAAAACACTCAACAACTTGGCTGGGAGAGAGCTCTCTTCTTAAGAAGCACTACAGAATTTAATATTTTGATATTATTGCTTTACTATACACTCTTTATCTTGGACAGGTGTCCCTGCCCACAATACAGGAGTTTGAACTAGATGATCTTTGATGTCCCTACCAACTCAAACAATGCTCAGTTTCTGTGATTCTATGACCTATATTTCCATTTTAAATATAATTATTACAGTATTTATTTAATGTATTTTAATGTAATTTTATACAGTGTAGGCTCTACCTCTTCAATATGTGTGAGCCATTTCAAGTCTTTTTTTTCATAAACCCCTCCACAACTTGTCCAAGGGACATTATAAAAGTATATGGCCAATGTTTGTGGATCTCTGAGTGTCCTTTGACTATGGAGGAAAAGGCTTTTGACTGCCTGCACAACAGTTTGTGCTAAGGCTGTGCTTGGCCTAGCTCCTGGCAACCCTGGGACACTGTAGGTACATCAGAATCACCATGGACTACAAGCATGTGCTCACACACACTAATGTGGGAAATGACAATTTTGGGCTCTCACCAGAGAGGCAAACTGAAATCTGATCTACTTTTCTGCCAGTACTTAGCATAGGTGACTCTGTGAGAGGGCTTCAGCAGCTTGCACTGAAACATCAGGTCTTTGGATGGTAATCACTCCTGCATGTGTCTTTCCCAGATTCAGGAACACAGTGTCTGAGAGGCTCTTTATCCTGCATTATGCCAAGGTTTTCTGTGCAGTCAGCTCCAGACCACTCATTATTTTTTCTTTAGAATCATACAATAGTTTAGTTTGGAAGGGACCTCTAAATGTCATCCAGTCTAACTCTCCTACAATGAGCAGGGACATCTTCAACTACATCAGTCCAGCCTGACCTTCAGTGTTTTCAGGGATGGGACATCCACCACCTATTTGGACAACATGTTCCAGTGTTTTACCACCCTCGTTGTGAAAAACTTCTTCCTTATAGATAGTCTAAATCAAACCTCTTTTAGTTAAAATCATTACTTCTTGTCCTATCGCAACAGGCCCTGCTAAGAAGTTTGCCCCCATCTTTCTTACAGGCCCCATTTAAGTACTGAAAGGTCGCAAACGCCACCTTCTTATTTTAGAATGTTACTTAACATCACGCCAGCTGGAGTTTTAAATATTTCTCCAGAAACTAGATCAAGAAGCCAATGCACCTTGTGATGAATAAATTAAGACTGCCAAGCTGCCATATTGCTGCATGCATTGTCACCTAACTAAACGAATGCACAGATGCACCACCAGAACTGAGCGAACAGTCTAAACACATCTCTATAAATAATTATCTGAAACCAAGTTATGAGTTCATGACACTCTCACATTCACATTTAAAGGAAGACAGGCTGTTAACTTGCACATATTGTCTAGAGGGATGTTTGACAATAAATTTCCAATGGTATATTTGATGATGGCAATGAGTGCTTGCCATTTGCTTTCTACTGTGCTCTCTAACCCTGAGGCAAGCCCAGCAATGCATGAGTTACTCAGCCAACAATGTCCAGATAACCACTGCTTTGTTACAAAACATCACAGGCTCTGCACTTGGGAAGCGTTCAGCAAACCAATTTGAAAATAATTTTGAATAATGAGCATGTCTGAGGATGTCACAATCTGCCTGCACACATTTCTCAAACAGAGGAAGAAGTGAAAGGCAACTGTTTATACATGATGGACTAAACAAGGAAAGTGTTAGGATTTAACTTGCCTGGTGATGTGTATGTCTGTAAACTCTTAGGTGTGTCTCCACTGCTGACTTTGTGCCCTGATATGCTTGTGTTAGGATTTGAGCGGTTTTTCCTGTCCTTAAGGCAGGCATGTGTAACCTGCTTTCTGAATCAGCTCTTTGACCGATAAAGCTTCCAGAGCCATGCATGAGGACAAAACAAAATAAGAACATGTTTACCTTCATTGCTTAAAACTGCAACAGATGAGAACCTCCTGCCTGGGGAACAATGGCCATGAAAGAGAGATAGATGAGGGTAAAGCACTTTCAGTTGACCCTGCACTCTGAAGTACAACTGGGGCCCTTTTCTTTCTCAGGTCTTGCCCCTGCTCTTCCACTCACCCACTGAGGAGGAGTTTTCACTAGGTGGCACAAATGTATGACCTTGAGGCCAAGAATTGCTTTTCCTTGGACTGGAGATTCTCCTGACTTGCAGTTGTGGCCTAAGTCAGAGAGGTGCTGATAACTCCCTGCCTGCCTTCCCACAAATCTCTTTGTACCCAGAAAGAAAGGCAAGTTCATTGGAAAAGTGGTAGAGAGCAAAAGCTCTCTTTATGGATGTAGAAAGAAGAGCAGACCAGGTTCATGTGCTACTAAAAACCACCATCTTGGAGAGGGCACAGGGTCTGAGATGTGGAAATGATCCCATTGACACTGGTGTAACCCAAGAGCTCAGAACTGGATGGCCTCTGACCATGCAGTGAAGATGCCCCTGAACATAGGCATTATCTGCCTGAAGGCCCTACCTCTCTGTGCAGAGGGGCCTGTGGTAGGTGCCTTTGGGGATTGCCCTTTCTGAACAGGAGAGCCCACCTGACTGCTGACACCTAGCCAAGCTGCCTTGGTGAGAAGTGTCCCACCCTCCTCTCCTAGTCTCCAGAGGCCAGTGGCTGATGTGCAGATATCTCCAGTTCGTGACTTGGGTCCTAGGGGTACTGAATTGTCTTCTGGTGATATCTTCATCTCACTGACACAGGGGCACCGAACAGGTATCTTAGGTGCCACAGGTGGTGCCTAAACTTAGGTGACATTGATCTCCCACTGCTCTGTCCTTTCTAATCCCCAGCTGCCATCAGTCATGTCTTTACACATATATAGCGGTCTTGTAAAGAAAGCAGTGACATATAGACTGAGAAAAAAGAAATCAGGCTGAAACCCCTTTTGTAACTAACACTCCCACAGAGAGATAAGAACAAAAGAAGAAAGGCCAAGACAAAATATCTTCAGGTGGTGCCAGGGAGATGGAGGAGGGAGTCACATGTCTATTTTTTATTGCCAAGCAACCAGGAAAAAACCCCATATGATATATCACTGATATAAGGGATTTGGGCTTTTCAGCTTTTCTGTTTTGCTTGGGATGTAAAGCCTACAAAGAAGCAACACATTTGCAGAAAACTTGACAGCTGTGGCATAGACCTACAGAAGAAATAGGCAATTTAGGAAGATATTATTAAAAAACCTTGGTGAAAAAAGTTGAGAAAATTACCTATTGGGCAAGAGAAAAGAGATGAATATACAAATAATGGAGATCATCAGGAACAGGCAGACAATCCTTTGAGTTATTCATTTACAAAATCATCTATTAATATAATCCAGATTTCTCACCCATCAAACAATGTTGGTAAGTAACATTCCACCTGTATAGCTCAGAAAAATCCCAGATTGCAATCACTGTAAGAGGAAGAGCTGCCTTGTACCAAGATTGTGTTTGACCTCCTCTATTTCTTTCTCTCTGTTTTTCATTGATAGATAGTGTCTGACAAGAAAATAAATTATCTGCATGTACTCAGTAGTAGATGTAGGGGTTTTCTTTTCCTAGTGTGCCATGTCAGTACATAATTTGTACAGCATAACATACTTTATTTATTACTCCTGAAACCTGGGCTCAGAGTATTTCTATATATCAATAGGTTTCTTTTGCATATCTGTGCAACATAAGAAGATTAAATGTATTAATATAGGACATATCTCATGTCTGAACTATTCTTCAACCTTTCCAGTGAGAGAGACTGCTCAGACAGTATTTACCAGACAGTGTTTTTCCAGGCTCCACATACCTTTTTCCCCCAAAGTGTAGCTTGAGTCATCAATTGCAGCTTCATAATTTCTACCACACAGGGCAGTTCATATCTCCATCTTTGCAATTGTTATTGTGTACTTCTCCAGATGAACTTAATTTTCTTTGTTTTATCTCACACATCAAACTTTCTATCCACTTGATTATTCTCATTGCTTGCCTTGAGTGAGACTACTTGAAGAGCTGGACCTATTGCAAGACAGTTGAACTGCCCAATTAAGGACTTTTCAAAGCAGAAGAGAATATTACTCGCTGCTTTTTGCAGCTTCTGTGCCAGTTTCACATTCTCAATATGGTGTTTGCCCACTTCTCAACAATGACATTTTTTCTGATATACATCTGCTGTCCGTGATGAGCTATTAAATGGTATCTTTAATCTGCAGAATATAACAGAAGGGATGACTACCATGAAGAGTAATCTTCACAGCTAACTTGGAGAACTTGGCATAGTAGTCACGAAGACTTGCAGAATGCATTGTGATCCTGAATGTCATATATGTGTCAGAACCAAACAAACTGATGTTCAGCTTTTTTCTTCCTTGGATTATGGTACTTTGAGCTACTAAGTCTTTTGATGTTGATTTTAACATCAAAAGTATTGAAGTAAGGTGAGGTAGGTTAAAAAATTAATCCATGTTTCTTATTTCAATGGGTATTTAACAGGATATAATGGCGGACAAAACCAATGGCAATAGAGGTGGCTTTTCCAGAACTCTTTGAATATGAATCCACCAAATCAGTGTACCTGATTTTTGTAAAACCAAGGAAGTGCTCACTATTTTTGTCTCACACTTTTCCTTATGCTTTCATTTTTTTTTGTCTTCTGCTCTCTTCCAAAGCAGCTCCCCAGTTAGTCTTACCTTTACTGTGCTGTTACCCTCTGACCTTCCTGCTGTGAAGATCACTTTCCAGTAAACACCTCAGCTGTTTTTATGCTCTCTCTCCTAATGCTACATTCCTTCTCCAGTCAAGCTTTTCCCTCTTCTCCAAGCCATCCATAATACTGACTTTGTAGCTGTTCAAGATCTCCCCCAACTTGTTCTTAAACAGCTTCAATCCCTCTGCCCAGCTTCCACAGCCTTTGAGGCCATGGTACCATCTGCCACGCTACCCGCCAGGTCTGACATCTGGATTTCCTGTCTTTGCTCCTGGGCTGGAAGACAGATTCTGGTGAGATAACTGTGTCCATGCACTTTCTTCTTCAAAGCAGCAACAATGAGCAGCAAAAAGCTAAATAGGATACAAATTTGGTGAAAAGTTCTTTTTCTACAGTATATATAACACTAAGATCTTAGGGTGGAAAATAGAAGAGGGATGCTTAACTCTATCTATGGCATCATTCTTAGAAGCCCAAACATTAGGGTAAGGAAACTGGTCCCACGGCTGCACTTTCTTGGCTCAATGTCTCTGGAAATCAAACCAAACAGTAGTGTTTTCCTACAAGCTATACTCCTGCAAGCAAACAGAATGCTGATAAGTGTCAATAACCTCACATGTGAAGACCTGACACTAAAACCAGAACTGACCAGCATATGTTATAAATTATACCTCTGGAAATAAGAAAAAGGCTCAAGGACAAACAACTCAGAAAATTTATTTTTAAGCACTTCTGGAAAGCCCAAAGATGAAAAAGTAAAATGTAAGAAGGGTTCAATACTTTGGATATATCATTTAAAGTGTAAAATAAGAGACCCAACTGCATTTGCAGTGCATGCAGTCATTCCCACCCCAGAGGCTGTTTGCACATTCCCTAAGACATTGCAGAGGCAGCTTGCCACAGAGTTAGCTGTCCCTCAACAGCTGTGCCTTTGCTGATACAGATTAAGTGATTTGGAACAGGAGAGAGTGTCATTCACAAAAAGTCTGATGAATTTGGGTTTTGTAAATCAGATTATTATCAATCTCTGTTATGGTGATGGTAACAGGGTTAAAAGGAGATTGTCAGTCTAGAAGTATAACAAGATCCTACTGAAGAATAGAGAAGTGTTGAAAAAGATTTGTCGGGATATGACTGTGGGATATATGTTATGATATTTGCACCACAAAATGTGTGCTTTCCTCAAACATGTTTTAGACAGGGCATATTCAACTGGGGCTGTCCTGTGCAGGAGGACAGGAGTTGGACTTGGTGATCCTTGTGAGTGCTTTCCAACTCCAGGATATTCTATGTTTCTGTGATCCTAATCCCAATCAGAACCTAGATGATAAAACTGAAAATACATTGTCTTGAGACCTTTGTCAGACAACAGATTGTGTTCAAACTTACGTAACATGCATAATTTTTGCTTTGCACATCTGAGGCCCAATATAGCAAACAGACAGCATGGTGACTTGGGTGAGAACATGTATAACAAAAGCTCAAAATGTACCTGCTTTTGCACTGGAAGTCTAAGTCAAAATAAGTGCCTGATCAACAGTACACAGTACTTCCACTGTATTGCAATAATGTAGTCATGTGTATTATTAAGACCTTTAGGTCACCTGCCATTTTCATTTCAACCCCGAGCTCTTTGGCCATGTTAGGCCCTCTACTTTCTCTTTTTAATCAGCTTACTCCTGAAGTTTCATCATTCTTGCCAGTCAGAGTCTAGATGTTTTGAGCAGTTTCATGAATGAAACATTTTCATTTATTTTTTTGTCTTGCCTCCATTTTCTGCAATGCTTCCTATTCCACAGTTTCATTTTATGGCCAAGATTTCAAATGATGAAAAGGCAAATGACATGGTTGTTACAGAAATTAAACACAAAAATCGCTGCTTTGCTCATTCTCCCTTTGCAAATGCATTTTAATCTCTCCACAGGCAAAGAAGGCACAGTTCTAGGCATTTCTATTTTAACCTTTGTTTTATGTTCAAGGAAAATTTCTTTTATATTTTCCAACTGCAAAAATTAACACATTCCAATAAAATGACACACCTTTCACAAAACCAGGTAACAAGTTTGGGTTGAAAGCTTTAAAGAACAGAAAGCACCTCTAGAGCCTCAGGTAGAAAACAGATGCAAGTGCTTGGAAGTAGGAAGTGTTTCTTGTTAGCTACAGTCATAGTGTACATGTATGGAAAAAATTACTTGATCAGGCACAGTGCAATAGACAAAATTATTCTGAGTGGTCTTTCTTCACAGCTTTGCTGGTCTGAATTTTCAATATGCTTAATGTGTTTTTATCAGAGAGATCACACCCTGACACATTGAAACAGCTAGGATTTGCATTTCAATTCACAACTACACTGGTGAAAGCAAGGAGGTTTGCATTTTTGTGTTTGCTTATTTGGGATCTTGCCTGTGTTTTGTAGGTTAATGGATGTTGCTTTCCAAGACACAAATTTGTCAGTCAGGAACTCCTTCATTACCCAAAGACTGATTCCCCATTAATGTTTATTTTTGAAAGTGTGAATAATTACCATAATATTAGCTGAAATCTACTTTTTCACTTTTCTGATGACCTGTAATACTGCAGAAAGCATATTGACAATGTGATTTGGAAAGTATTTCTTATAGGCTGCTTAACAAAGTGCTCAGCTTCAGTTAACATTAAACCTTTATTTCTGACCAACTTACATTATTGGACACTTTGGCTCTTCATCACCTCTTGAACTAGTTTATCTAGTTTTTCTTTTTATCTTCCTTTTGGCTAAATGAAAAACATCTGCTTCTTTATTTGCCCATAGCAGACTATTTGCTAGGTAGTTTTGATCTGTTGACAATTTTGTGTAGCAGAATAAGAGTACAGAGAAGCAAACCCATAAAAATTGTGTATAACCTAGTCAGCAAAAAGTAATTTTTAGAATATAAGACTTCCCTTTATGAATTTTTTACTCCTGATCTAACTAGAGGTTATGGTTGGCAGGAAACCAGTGAAGCATTAGACAAGCTATTGAGAACAAACCTTGGAGTAAAGAGTGAGGAGGCAGTTTATCACACCTACTGGAGTCCTGCCCTAAGCCGGAAAGCTGGTAGGCCTGGAAATGAAAACTTCAGAGAATCACTCTACAATAATAACCAGTAATAACACAAAAAAGTAGAGGCCAGGATTTGCTGGCTTAGGGAAAGAAACACAGGGAGACTGTCTAAGAGTGCTTTGAGGCCATCCTGAGCTACAGTTGAGATAGAAGATTATATATAACCTATTTTGAGACCTGTTTTCTCAAGAAATAATACTTGGAGACAGTTGGCTGGTTTTAATTGCTCTTGTAATTACACCTGGAGGGAACAGAATTGTAGGCACTGAAAATAACTCAGCCCTGCCAAGGTAATCACTGTTAGTGCTGCTTTGTGGGTTAGTTAATCAGGTGACTGCGTGGAGGTGTGTGATGGTGAGGGGGGATAAGCTCTGATGAGAGCCATACTCAGTGGTTAGTCTGTAATATCTGCAGGGTAGACTGGACCATGTTGATGTCCTGGGCATCCCTATCACAGCAGCATGGACCCTTGCAATTCGATTTCCAGAATACCCAGAGGCTACTCCTAGTTTGTCCTCACCTGCCAGGACTGAGGCATGGTGAGAAGTCTGGCATGCTTCCTGACCTGTCTCAGCATGTCAGGAGGACTTTCGCACCTTGAGCACCCTACACATCTGTCACTGCATTAGGTGACATCAGTATTCATCCAAGTAACAGCACTGAAGTCAGGGTAGGAAATGTTGAGCTTGCTACTAGCCCATCTGCCTCTAGATAGTCACTAGGTGTGTCCTGTGGCTTGACTACATGATATTTACCTGAGTTTTCTCATTCAGGACTGTCAAAATCACCTCTAGCCCATGTCCGGCTGCACTTTTTGCACCACCATGATGTTGCATCAACAAAAGGTGATTTATTCTTGCTACTCAGAATGGAAAGGAGCTTGAGCGTGCTGAGATGGACAATATAAGGCCTTTCTAGGAACGCCTTGGAGTGACTCCGCTGTGCATTATCAGCCCCGTGAAACTTCAGTGAGGCATTTGACAACTACAGTCATCTGTGGTATTTCCAGACTGTGGGGAGTGATGAAGCTTAATCTGCACCAGCAATTATGGAAACACAATTTGAAGTTTCCTTTTCCTCCTTCCCTGGTGTTGTGGAACTCATCTTGGAAAAAGGCTGGTGTCCAGATGGGACAGAGATCTGTTGGAACCGGGGCTAAGTAAGGATTGGCCTGTTTTTGAAAAAATTAGAGGAGTAAGAAGTATGACTGACCTGAAAATTGTGACATATACTACTTGTTACAGGGCTTCTTCCACAGACATTTTGTAGAATTTTGACTAAAACAAATGGTCTGCAATTACAGTAATTTGCCTGCCTCCATACCCAGAATCAGCAGGTTCCCACTAAACTGGGACTCCAGCTGACATGCTTCCCCTTGCAGAATTCAGTTCCATTAGAAAAAACATGTTCTGAAATTGTCAGTTTTGAAGGAAAAATTTCCAGTGTTATTTCTCATTAAAAACAGTTCCAATTCACTATTTCACCAGATGATATTCATGGTATTCAGTACATGATTATCAGATGGGCTGAGGTTAATTGTATGAGGTTCAGTGAAGCAAAGTGACAGGTCCTGCTCTTGGGCCACAGTAACCCCATGAATTGTTAAAGGCTTGGAAATGAGTGACTGGAAAGTGGCCCAGTGGGAAGGGACCTGGGGGTTCTGGTCAACAGCAGCTGAACATGATCCAGTGTGTGCCCAGGTGGCCAAAAAGGCCAATGGCATCCTGACTTGGATCAGAAAGAATGTGACCAACCAGACTAGGGCAATGATCATCCCTGTGTACTTGGCACTGGTGAGGCTGCACCTCAAATCCTGTGTTCAGTTCTGGACTCCTCACTGCAAGAAAGACATTGAGGTGCTGGAGCAGGTCCAGAGAAGGGGAACTAAGCTGGGGAAGGGTCTGGAGCACAGGCCTGATGAGGAGCAGCTGAGGGAGCTGAGTGTGTTTAGCCTGGGGAAGAGGAGACTGAGGGGAGACCTTATCACTCTCTACAGTTACCTGGAAGGAGGCTGTGGTCAGTTGGGGGTCAGTCTTTTCTCCCAAGTAACAAGCAATAGGACGAGAGGAAATGGCCTGAAGCTGCACCAGGGGAGGTTTAGACTGGATATTAGGAAAAAAGTTTTTCACAGAAAGGGTCGACATGCACTGGAACAGTCTGCCCAGGGAAGTGGTATAGTCACTGTCCCTGGGGGCATTTAAAAGATGTGTAGATGTGGCACTTAAGGACATGATTTAGTGGTGGATTTGGCAGTACTGGGTTAACAGTTGAACTTGGTGATCTTAAAGGTCTTTTCCAACCTAAATGATTTTATAATTTCAAAAATATACAAACATTAACATGCAGTTCCTGCAGACTGTTGGATCTACTTACCAATCTATGAGTTCTAAGAAGCTGAAATTGAAGCAGAACAGTGTTCCACTGAGATGATTAATGTTTTGCATAAACTTCCTCCAGGAAGGATTTCAAATTTTTTGAAGGGAGGAAGTGTTTCTAATTCAGAAATAAGTAAAATTTCAGGATTTCAATTTTCTCCAAGTGTCAGGCTTTGTAGTCTTGCTAGAACATGTATCTCAGAAGTGAAGAACAAATGTGCACTTAAATGGAATAAGATCCACAAGATAGTCCCTTTCTGACAGAGCTGCTTGATACTGTACAACAAAGATCACTGGCGTGACTTTGCTTCACTAGCTATCTAGGGGTTCATCTTCTCAGTAATTCCCTGATTAGCCACATCTCACAAAGTAGATCTTCATGCGACCTGTCATGACTGTCAGTGCAAAAATAATCTTAAGAAGAATGGCATGAATGAGAGCATCTTGGTCCGTTAAGTGCTGCAGCCTGTGCAGTGCATACATCTTGCATTGCAGACTAGATCGTAGGCTCCGTTAAGAATCACAGTGATAAAGTTATATTTGATTTCTTTGTGCC
This sequence comes from Aleadryas rufinucha, assembly GCA_013397815.1. Taxonomy (NCBI): domain Eukaryota; kingdom Metazoa; phylum Chordata; class Aves; order Passeriformes; genus Aleadryas; species Aleadryas rufinucha. Next base: position 128,825 of record VZTH01000999.1, read on the forward strand.
AAGCACTGAATAGCAAAGAACAACGTCCAAGCCAATATTTTTAATCCCCATAAAGCAATGTCATGTTAAACAAGGAAAAATGTACCTGCCTGAGCTATCAAATGCCACCACATATATTGAAATGTAAGCTTGATTAAGCTTTTCACTGGGAAGTTTTGCATTTACAGCAGCTCTAAAGAAAAGAAATCAGAAAGGTATTCTCAGAAAAGATTTAAGTTTCAGGTCCTCATTTTGTCTCTGTCTAGGTGCTACACACACAGTGGCATTGTCTCTATATATGTCCATTTCTATGATTATCAAGCATGGACTCTGTAAGCCTTCATGCAAAAATCAGGTTGGACTAAGAGCAACCCCTTAAATAACATTTCATTTATTTTATGTTCAGGATAGTGCCTGAGCAGGAGGCTGCAATTAATGACTGCATTAATAGACTTAGCATGAACAGGGTATGTGTTTCCTCTCCATTTGTAGAGCATCTGGCAGCAAAATTAACTGACCTTCTGTGATTCCTGTGCATTGTCAGCGAGCACAGTACCAGTCACTTCCCTTATGCCTTCTGAAAGCCAAACAGATCTACTTACTTGCTTTTATGTAGAAGGCAGAAGGTATTAAGATGATATTCACACTATTCTGCACTTGATTATCAGATTTCTGCAAACTTCTGGCTTAAGTTTAATGATGCTTCTTTCAAGCAGAAATGTGGTATGAGAAGGCATTATTCTTCCATGAGAATCTGAGATTGTTTCTCAGCAACAATAACACAATAAAGTAGACAGTAGTTCTGTAGCCATTCTTAAAGAAATGTCCTTATCTAAAATTTTAACCAGAACAACAAACATTTCATAGAACAAACAATTTCTCTGTAAATCACTTTGAAAAGTGATGTTCTGGCTCTGTTGAAATCTCCTGTGGGAAATCAGGAAAACAGGTTTTCTTATGGTTCATATTTACTAATATACGTGTATATCAGTCAGGTAAGCAAATGATTCCAAGTCGTTCTAGCCACATAAAAACACAAAGTAACTGGATGACTAATTTTCACTAGAGCTGATAGAAAGCATTACTGTGAAAAAGAACAATAAAATGTGCCTGGCTTCCAGGAACTGGATTAAAATAAAACACTAACATGTTCACAGACTTGTTCCTGGGAGCCCGAGGCAAACTCAAGAGTTTCATTCTCCAGGCCAAGACATGGAAGAAGCTGCTGTATTACTGGGAAAAGCTTATATGAGCCCAGACAACAGCCAGAAAATATTTCCAAGTGAAGATTAAACTTTCAAGCCTTAAAAGTTTGCCATGTGCCATCACTTCACTTTGTAGCTGTCAAAAAGAATCTGTTTCTCTGTTATTTCTGGAAGACAAGCATATCCCTGGACTGTTAACTTTTGTGGTCATCTGGTCTTCAGATGGTAACTTTTTCTTTGTCTCAAACATTGTTTATTTTTTTATATTGTTTCCTGAAATTTAAAAAAAAAAATATATATATATACGTGTTTGTGTGTGTATATATATATATATATATGTAGATATATACCTGTCACTTTCACTTAAATACAGGCCCTCAATTTGGCCCTCATTCTCCTTCCAGTGACACTAGGATCAGGGTTTCGTTAGCTCTCCTCAATGCAACTTGTTTTACTTCAGTATAGAACTGGTAAAACTGAAGAAAGAGCAAAACTGTTCAGGTGAGGGTTTTGTGGATTAGAATTGTTCCTTCACCTCTGATGTTAAAATTGGAATGTAATGTCTTCCAAACTTTGGGTTAAATAAAGATTAGTTTTAATGAACCCTTTTTTCACAACTCTAGATTTCTCAGGTTTTAGGATCCATGTATTCATATTTTCCAAGTTTGTTGTTTTTCTGGAAGGGATGATTTAGATCTAGATTTCTTTTTGTTGTGGGTTTGTTTTTCTTTCCTGTTTTTCTTCTTTTTGTTTCTTGTCTTTCATTCTTAAATGAGAAAGGTATGCAGTGTCTTAGTTTAAGCACCTGCTATTTTAGAAAGATGTCTACAGCTGTGAAACTCAACAAAATAGTAGCAGGCAGCCCTACTATTAGTGACATTAAGGAAAGCATGAGTACCAAGACAACATGAGAAGCAAAACTGGGGGCAGAGGAAAGTGGGAAGGGCAAATTGTAGGAGGGAGTAGCAGGATTGGATCTCAGTGACAGAAACAGAGACTATTTTAAAGATACTCAGGGCCTTTCTCTGAGGCCAAATGGCACAGAAGAGCCTGCATCCATATTATTAGACTCTTCCTTTCAAACAGGATGGCAATATGCATATTATCTGTTGCAGGTAGTCTTTGCCTTTCTCTGGTTCCCAAACCACACCTGGGAGAACTTTGAAATCCTTGAAAAGTTTGTGAGTCGTAGTTTACACAGGCCAACCTGTGCAAGGGACTGGTCTAAAGAATTGTCAACACAGTCATCCAGGTCCCTGGGTTCTCATCCTTTATTGATACAGCAGAAATTCTGGAGTAGAGGAGGCATCTGAGGGCAAATAACCATATTCCTGTTTCTATCTATGAATACCTTGTCCACCTAAGACCAGGGAGGGAGGACACAAATGATAGATGAGAGGTATTTAGTTCTTAGCACCAAGTCAGGACCCCTAATATGCATTGAATTCTTTCAGAGGACCGTTTCAAGTACAAAATGAGAGATGCAAAGTCTCCGATATCCTCTCCTTCCATATCAATGTGATTACCAGCCACCAAGGTTGAGCACATCTAATCAGCAAGCAATGACACAGCCATCACAGCTGTATTCCCACAGATGGACTGACAAGTTGCTTTTAAGAAACTTAACAGATATTACAGGAAGGTGTCATATTCACACCACAGCGTGGTAGTAAAAACCACTGAGGTTTGTAAAAAGGCTCTCACAATGGCATGAAAAGTGACAGACTGAAGGCTGCTGCTGCCCTAAGTAGGGGAGTGAGGCTGTGGTTTCATGATACAGCACTTTTGTAACAATTTGGGGATGTTTAAAGCTCATTGTTCTTAGTGCAAGCTGTTGGTTGGGTCTGACAGGGAGGCAGCATAACACAGCAGGAACTGAACCACAAGCAGGACAAGGGTGCTGGAGCTGGTATGGCTGCAGGGCAGTCTGCACTGTGAAATCACACCTGAAGCTTGCTGGAAGGCAGGGACCTCTGTGGTCATCCCAGCTGCCCAGGCACATAAAGAGTTGAAAATTTGCTTTCACCAAAAGATACAGGGTTAATAAGTGTGCAAAACCAACGTGGCTTGATACAAAGCACAAACTGCACAACTGCTGCCCCCAGCTCTGGGCGTTGCACACGAGAAACAGGGTAAAGCTTGGCTATCTAGAGGCTGTTCTGGCTGCAGTCCTTGCCAGCAGCCTCCCAAACAAGTTGTCCTGCCAGGAAAGAGGTGGAACAGAGGATTACCTCAGTTGGCCACTCTCTTCATGTCATCTTTTCCCTCCCTTGCCATCATGCCAGCTGTTTGCCTGACGTGTACGCAGAGCTCTCAACATCACTTCACAATCCATTCCTGAGCCACTTTGTCATCTCCTGCTTTATGCTGGCAGTCTGTACCTTTTAATGCACCCCACAATCATCTGACTACTCATCTCCTCTCTCCCTTCTAGTCCTCTGATGAAACTTTATGTGGGGAGGTTCTAAAGTGGCATCTTCTGAAAGAGGACTTCTAGCTGCAACTGTGTGGGGTTTTAACTAGCAGTTGGGCCTTCAGACAATCAACACTGGATTTAATTTTTAAACTCTTTTCAACTGAAATTACCTTGGAATGGAACAAGGCTAGCTGGCTGAAAGACTAAATGTCAGCAAAGTGGGTATGAACTGCCAAGCAAGCCTAGTTGATAGAAAAGAGAACTGTTCTACAGAAGAGCTAGAAAATATGAGCCTAAGACTTATGAAATGACCCTGAGAGTGCACAACACTCTTTGCAGCTTTAGCAACATCACTCTGGAATCACAAACGGGACAAAGAACTAGTCTGTGAAACCTATTATCAGCTCTGCCTCCCTCCTAACCCTGGTTTCTGCTCGGACTTTCAAGAATACTGAGATAAAATCCAGGACAAACTTGTTTATAAATACGCTGAATATATTTGCACAGTACTTGGCAAGTAAGTGGCTTTGAGAATAAAACTGATAAAACAGATCATTCCCCTCTATTTGTTACTCAGAGTACTTTGTCCGGTTTCAGTCCACCACATACAGGAAACATGTTCACAAGCTGGAGTGAGTTCAATCGCTGCAGCCCAGCTTGGTGGGTAGAGGCTGAGGGAAGAGGGCTTACTTGACCTGGACAGGGAAAGATTAAGGAGAAGGACCTTACTGTTTTTTTCAACTAAAAGGAGGTTGTAGAAAAGACAGAGCCTCAGAGATGCACAGCAAAGGAAGGTAAGCCACAGTCACACACTGGAGGATGGGCTGTTCTGACTGTCTGTACGGATGAAAAACATCTTCAGACTGAGAACAGTAAGCACTAGGTCACGTTGCTTCAAAAGTGAAACGCCTGTTCTTGGAGATTTTCAGTTTGTAGGTGAAGAAGACCCTAAGCAGCTGCTGTACCTTGAGGTTAGCTCTGCTTTGAGGAGTGGTTCTGACTAGGTGACCTCTGAAGTCGCTTCCAACCTAAATTATTTTGTGTCTCTAATCACAACGTGCTTGGCAGGTCTCCAGTCTCCCAACTATGTAAGCACTCTGCGGATACCAACATCTTGATCACTTTTTGGAGCTGTGCCACCATTCTCTTTGCCTTTCTTACAACACCAACACTACCCACTCCTGTACACTGAGCAGTACATTTCCAAACCAGAGACCTGTGTTCAGCAGACAGCAGTCCCCTCTGCCTCAAATCCAGGGTGCAGGCTGAAGTTGGGGCTGTGAACTCTGTTGTCACCAAGATGGCCTCAAGGCCACTCTAAGCTGCCACCACCACAGGCTTGAGAGCAGGCTATTCTCTCTGTGGTGGCACCTGGAGGGGACCAAGTGTGTACAGTGGTGGAAAAAATGCTGCCATGCTTGTGGGAATCCCACAGAACCGGATTTAAAGCATTCAGTGGAGATGCCTCATCTGAGCGGTTTGCCTCTCTGCCTTCCCTGTATGTTCAGTGAAGGACAGCAGGCGCCTTGGCTATGTGCTTGGGGTTTCAGGGACTGATTCAAGATCTGTCATGCCCTAGCTGGCAACTGGAGAATGGCACTGTAATCATACCCCTTTCCTTCAAGATAGCTTCCTCTGCAATGACAAACCCCAAATGCTTATGTACGTGGTGGCTTGTTGATGTGCCAGCAAGTGGTTCCTGACCAGCCTGGAGGCTTTTGAGAGGTCAGTCAGCAGCAGCAGCAGCCTTGCCTGAGCCTGCAGCTGCTTTCACAATCCACAGCACAGAGGGAGAATGTTAAAAACTGTGAAGGTGTTCTTAAGAGGTGAAGAAACTGGTATTATCTGCAGTGATGGGATTTTTATTGATTAGTGTTTGCTTCAGACCTCAAATGCTAGAACAGAAAAAGGAAGTAAAGCATAAAAGCAGAAATATCACAGGTTAATAAGCAAATCAAAGAAGCAAATATGTGAAAGACTGGAGTTGGGAGCAGAAGGAGGCAAAAAATACTCGGAGTTACCCCTACCAGCTCCTTTAAGCAGGATCTTGCACCACATTAATCCCTGTAGATTTTTATCAGAGAGCATATAATTCCCCCAGTGATAATGATAAACCACCTCACCTGACAGCTTGTTATGCTGACTCCTTGTTCTCTCAGGTCAGCTGCCAAAAGCGGGAGCAAAACCGAAAATCTGGGGGTCCTGTGAAAGTGGGCTTAGTGCAGCTGGTTTTGGAAGGGTGAAGACCAACATGGGCATCAGTGCTGCCCAGCCGTGCCCCTGGGAAGGCGATGCAGCTCCCCAGGTGTCAGATGTGCAGCCATGCGCTGCCTGCGCTACTCCCCACGCTGCTGCCAGAGACAAACACCCCTGGCTGCTTCCCAGAAGTGCTGGCATGGCTGCACAGGTACTGTGTAGCTCAAGGCTGGGATAGGTGCCAGCAGCTTCTGTGTTGTCCTGGGGAAAGCTAGAGGCAGAAAAATCACTGGCCATCATTAGAACAAGCCCACTGCCCTTTCCAAGCCCTGTGGGAGCTGTGCTGTGGTGCCCTGGGGACATTTATGGAGGCAGTTTCTACTCTTTAATTCATAATCAGTTTTGTGCATTGCAGTCTCCTTCTGTGAGCTGGCAATCACCTTTTCAAGGAGCAGTTAGATCCTCAGGGAGCAGTGTGTTCTTACACTGCTAGGTATTGTTATTATTACTTAGTATTTTAATTGTTAGTGTGATGCTTTAACCTGATGAAAGTGGGATTTCCAAATAAAACCTGCAAACAGTGAATCTATTGAAAAGTATGTTGCATAAAAATGAATCCCACTTCAAAGGCCTTACTCAGATTAATACTGCTATAGCTTAGAGCAGAATTTAGTCCCATGTTATTATCTCTGGAGGAAGATTAAGGCTCAGGATGCAATTAGTTTCAGTTTAGTGAAAAAGCCAGGATATAAAAAGTATTCTGGTAGAGTATTTTTCATAGGAGACCAAGGAACCAAAGACCTTTTCTATTGGTGTCTGAATTATATATGTCTCAAAGTTTTCCCTAAGCCTTCAACAAACCAGTCATTAGACAAACAATGCCTTTGTATTTCAGGGTTTTTGTTGGTTTGGGGTTTTGGGGTTTTTTTGTATACTGAAATAATTACTTCTGTAAAATTCCTGGCTTAAACACAAGAATATTGGTATGAAAATATTTTCAGGAATAATGTCTATTCTCTTTCTGTTTCAGAATAAACTTTACTTATATAAGCCCAGTGATGCTGGGTATAAACACTTTTTCCCAGATACAATTAATGCAATTCAAATCTTTATGGGAAACAGAGCTATTTTTCTAGTCCCATGTATCTCCTTCAATCAATGTGAGGAGGAGGAAGTATGAGATTCACTAGAAATGTACTTTTTGCTCTCTAAAAATTTAGATTTAGGAGGCCTAATAAGTGTGTTTAGTGTCAATACAGTGCTGTATTCTGGCCTGGCACTCTTTTTCAATAACATTCTCTAAACTCCAGCAATTTTCCAATGCCTTAAAGCCAGAATGAACCAGGTCTATTCTTCATTCTTTTTCTGCTACAACTGATCTTTTCACAGTGGTTAGTTCCCCATTCTCCTTTGTTTCAAATCAAAATTAGAGAAAATCTTGAAACGTAAGAAAGATTTTAATGATTTTGCTAATATGGACTGTACACTTCTTTGGGTAGGGACAGGGTCACACTATAGGGTTGCTAAATCTTTCAGCCCCACGTGATGAGATATTTAATTGGGATCTCTACACATTACCATAGTCTACATGTTATGTATTAGATGTTTTGTTTGCAAGTAATTCTGGAGGATTTCTTTTTCCTTTTTGAGAAGTCAGTTTAATAGAACAGGCTATGGAGAAAGTAGGAATGCTTAAAAGGAAAAAGAAAAAACATTTTGAGAAACTTTCATTTTAGACATAGTTAATATAATAAACTTCACTGCTTACATCAAGTGATGCTTGAATATGATTTCTTACAGGCACTGTAGTTTGAGAATAGGCTTTGTGATTGCTAAGACAGTAACTGGTTGAGAGTAGCAGAAGAAATAAAGAGGAGATGTCTTTGTCAGAAGAATGTCCATGGTTTGAAATTCAAGCCCTAGCTGCTTTAGAAACCAGAGCTTCTCTTAGAGACTTTAGGGTCTCCAAGCACCCTAAGTTATGAAAGATAAAATGTTTTCCCACTGGACTGTGGAGAGCTTTCAGTCTGTATTCTAGAGAAAACATTTGGAAAAACTCTTTTATTTTTCTCAGAATCACCCCCTTTCTAATGGTAAGGGTGAGAGGACTAGGAGTGTGTCCCCCTAGCTGCCTGGGAGAAGAGCTGACAGTTCATGTGCTATAGTGGGTTAAGGTGCTCTGCAACTATTCCCTTGGTGAATTACAAAGAAAATTTGTAATTCACCAAGGGAATTTGTACCTGTCTTTCTGAGTGTGTGGGTGAGAAAAAGAAAGACTGTAAAGTTATCTGTTCTTGTATGCTTTTGTTTGCACATCCATTGCAAAGCATGCAGTTATCACAGGATGAAATTGGCAGCCAGTTTCCAGCCAGTCCCTGGAGACTGGAAGACCTGCCTGGTCTGAGGTCAGTGTCAAGCTCGAGTTCTCTGATTTCTGACATGTGTAACAGAGGTTTCTACATGCTAGTACAAACCTGAGATATATCCAGCAAAGACCTAAGATTTTGAGAATACCATATTAACCATAGCCTTTCCCTCTATCATTTAATTCCTTTCATTCCATGGTCCATAATTTTTTCTTGCATTAAATACAGGTTAAACAGTACTTCTGTTTTGAAAAATTAGAATCACCTTTTCATATCCTCAATGATTAGACATACCCCTTACTGTATGGGATTTGAATTATATGAAGGCATTAGCTCTCAATTATCATTTGCTAGCTCTTGTCAAATATCTTGGTGCTTTCTATTTAGGTCTGTTTAAAAAATAATCTTTTGCATAATAAAGTAGGAAATAGGATAAAGCAACAAAAAATAATCATTCAAAGCTCTTGAGAACATTACAAACCATCATCATCATGGATGTAATTTGTTCTAGAGGCTAAGTAGAAGTATTTATACCATTAGAGTAGTTTGAAGCCAGAACAAGCAGTTGATACTCATAGATAAAGCTTGCAAAACCAGGAGCAGTGGTCATCAAGGGCCTTCACAGAGCTGAGAAGATTTCTAGAATGACATACATATAGTCTGAAAATCATCAGTGGAATATCATTGTCCAAAATCCTAAGGCTTAGTTGTCTGCAGCCCTCCACAAATGCTGTTATTTATTTCTTGCATTTGGCGCAGCTCTACCTGGAGACTCAGTTGAGGGCCCATTTGGGCACAGAACAATACACGGGATCCATACTGAAGGGTCTTACAAGTAAAATAAATGTAGGGAAAAGACATGATGTGAACATCAACAAGGCAATACTTGAATGTCATTTAGTTCTCTTTAAGCACTCTCTTTCAAGTCGACTGCACAGCAGAGTAACAAGTAAATGGAAACAAAAAAGTGTACTGGGTAGAAAAGGGCAGGGGAGGAAAAGAAGGTGTGGCTGTGGAGACATGGATATACAAGTTTGTGAGGGAAAGAGAAGGGTTAGGCAGGAGAAGAAGAGAACGGAGGAGATTTGTGGATGCACAGTGCAGTCCTCATCATGAGGCAGTGGGTCCTGTGTTCCAGCGCCTGTGCAGCGAGTCCTTTGCTTGCACACATGCACCAAGCCACCAGGCTGGGTATGCCAAGGAACCTGCCCTTCACTGTCCTTATTCTTCTCTTCTTATCCCTTGTGTCTGGCAGGGACGAGGCCTTCAACCAGATGCGGACTGGGAGGAGGGCCGGGCCTCAGGGAGTTGCTGAGACTTCTCCAGGCAGCAGCCCCACCTTTGCAGCATATACCTGCCAAAATCAGGTTGGTTTGCTCCCCTGTACAGGCTTCCCTCATCATGGCATGCTGCAAGATGAGGGTAGTACCAGCAGAACTTGAATACTCGCTGGCAGATTTGTCAGTGCAGGCAGGTGCTGGGGGTTGAGTGCACCAAGTCTGCTTTGGCAGTTGTTGTAGATGCACCAGCCACCTGGACTGCTCATACACGACGGGAAATGCACTTTCCCCATGGTAAAGCAAAGGAGGATGCATAGCCAAATCCTAATAAGACTGACCGGTTACTGGGGCTATCAGATTTTTCTTGGTTCTTGCAATTAAATGGTCCGTTGTTATAGGTGGCTTCATGGGACACAGGTGCAAGTTATCAGTGTTGGCATGACATGATACAATTTTCTTCAGAAAGACAGCTAAAACCTTGTACAATTATTTGAAGCAGGCTCTCTGTTAGCTCAGTTTAGTATTTTGCCTCCTGTTACAGAAGGCCCTCTCAGGACCTGAGGCCATCACACAAATAAGAAATACTGGAAATAAAAATTCATTATACAGTTGGATGTGAGAAGGATCAGAAACAATAAATTCATGTTGATTAAAACATAACCCTATGGAAAATTCAAGCTTGTATAGCCTATGTGCATTTGTGCCAGCCTGGCAGTCTGAAAAATGCCCATGTCAAGTGCTATTTTATGAAAGGTGGAATACTGGCAATTCAGATTTAAATTCAAACATGGCCCTAGATTCATACGTGCAACACACATTTATGATGAACCTGGGAAAATATTGTATTAATGAATGCAGTTTATACACTACTGGAATAAATAATATGCCACAGATGGAGAGATCATGGTGGGATCAGCTTGAGATGCATATTTTTCTGATACATTAAGCCAAGGAACTAACTACAGTGCAGTTTCTCATGCTGAGGTATTTTTGACATTTTTTCCTTAGGTCTGCTTGTAAAGACAGAATAAATTGTCCTTGACATTCATAAATACATTTCTTCTGTCAGTCCATGCCCCTTCCGTCTCTGTGTGATACCCCAAGGAAACAGTGCATGGGGGAAGCCATGTTTAGTATGCTGCAACAGCAAGTGCCCGAGAGCTCTGAAATGGGAAGCTCCCCCCTCCAACAAATCACTGCAGGGAAAAATAGAACATGCTTGCTTTCAGCCTACAAATATTTGCCTTTGTGAAGTGTAATGCAGTTTGGGAAAATAATGCTGATGGCATTTTCAGGTGAATCTTGATTTCCTGTATTACAGAGTAGTGAAGAAAGGTGAAGATCGGAACCATCCAGATTATTCTAGCCAATAACATATTCCCTGGAATATATTTATTTGCAGATGTACATGTATGTAGTCATGCATATGTTCATTATATAGCTTGTTGCCACCAAGAAGAGAAAATCCTACCCCAGCATCTAATGACGCTATCTGTAGTTCAGCTTTCCTTCTTTTCCCACACTCATTTGCATAAAGACCTCATTTGAGGCAGAGATTGTTTCTGTCCTGATGTTGGTCCTTTGCAAATGTAAATCCATTTCAAAATTTTGTTGATGTTAATCTGTCACACAGGTCTTTCCTGCAAAATTACCTGTCACAGTCTCCTTTGCGATTCTGCTTAACAGGAACTTAAATGTCTAGGCTGATGGTGCTCTAAGATCCCTTCCTGTCATCCTGACAAATACTCTGCAATGTTCCTTAGGATTTCTCTGCCTGTCTGGATTAGTCTGCTGTCTCTAGTCTTCTATTACATGATTTTTCTTTGTTTTGCTTTGTTTGGTGATTTGTACATCTCTTCAGATGAATAATGTGGGTCCTTATGCAATAAGATAATGCAAATAAATAATAATAAATGAAAAGTGAATTCATTAATAATACACTTAAACAGGATGAGAAATGAACAGTAAAGCCTGAAGGAGTTAAACAATTTAAATCAGATAGACAGAAAGAAACTCAGGAAGAATATCCTGCTGGCTGCCTATTTTTTTTTTTTCTTCCCAAAGATAAAGAATGTAATCTGTTTTCTATTTGAAGAATAGCAGGATTTTCACAAGGTCCTTGTTGATTAACTTAGACACACCAAGATACCAAAATTTGGATTTTTTTCTCTTCTCTTAAAGTAACAAAAAGGAGATTTCTAAGCAGCTGCCTACAGGATGGTTTCACTTACTCAGTGCTTTGCACCTGAAGAAACCTGCAAAATATAAACTGCATCAGATGCAGAGGATAGGCATTCTTTGCTCACAAAAACCGTTGTGCTGAAATGCCACACGTACAGCTGAGCTGGTCTGGGCTGTGTGATCCAGCTCGTAATGCTGAATTGCAGCTAAAAAGACTGAAACTCTAGCGTCCTCCCTCTCCCTGTTATACCAGCCAGTGCAGAGGCAGAGCAGAAGGGGCAGAACGTGGCTCAGCATCTCTCAATTTCAAAACCGCTAAAAATAAATCCATTGATAAACAGGCTGTCAGAAGCTGGTGCTGCAGGGAGCATGGGTGCGGCAGAGCCTGTGGAAAGCGCAGAGGTGTGAGTCGGTGGGAGTGCTTCTCGTGGAGGGTAGCCTGTCCCCAAAGGAAAACAACTGTAGTAACGTGGAGATTGGCACTGTGTATTTGCTGTATGTGATCAGTTTAGATTGCGTGGAACGTGGGACCCAAACTCAGCTCCGCTTAACCCCAAACACCGCATGCAAGATGCCTCTGCAAGCTCCGTTTCCATGGAAATGGACGTTAGCATTAGCTTCCTTCGTAAAGTGAATCTATTAGACCCAGTTCGGTACAACAGGTATTTATCTCATTTCATTCTGGGAGAAGATAAAGATTAGTTTGAAATCTGCACGTGGCATTTTAAGAGCATGATTTGATTATTCCTTCTGGGCTTCATAAGATTGGGAACTACTAGACTGTGTTATGTAGGTAGAACAATAACCATTTAAGCTAAGGCTGACTCAGATGCATAGCTCTGCCAAAACCTTATCAATCTCACACCAAAAGGAGGACAAAATAAATGCTTGCCCTCAAATTAGACTTTATTGATTGACATGATTGTCCTTCCAAAAAAGTGCGATTATTCTGATTTCAAAAAGCAAAGAAGTTATTTTGGTTGCCCTACTGATTTTTGTGAGGATAGGATGCCTTTGCTGCAAATAAACCCTCTTCTTTACCACAACATTATATTATTAAATCATCTGAGTGAAAAGCTGGCCTTTTCTGTAATGATATTAAAGAGTAAGATAAACTCTATCTCAAACATAAAGGAATTGCAGGATTTATATGGATTTGGTCTCAATATACTTTACCAGAAACACTGCCTGATCAATTTATCTTCAAGATGTCAGAGAAATGGCAAATCCACAAGGAATATTCTGGAAAGGAGAAGTTTTTAAATAAACCAAAAGAGGTTTCAAAGCTATTTTCAAAGCATAGGAGATCACTGAAGTTTGACAGAATTAGTACAGTGTTCACTCAGTTTAAATGTGGTAATCTTATTTAAAGTGGTCAGTAAAAGGGCTAATGCAGAAAAAAAAATGGAACAATTTTTCACATTCTCTCTTCACTGGATAAACAGAATATCTCTGTGGGGGTACATTGTCCTGGTTCATGGATCATTAAAAATTAGTCACAAATAGAAACTCAGTTACAGAATCATTATTTGCCATCTTTCTCTGACAGAAACCTAATAAGACTTTAGATTTGGATTTATGGAACTTGGTGTGCAGTTAGTAAAACCAAAGATAATTTGGGCCTCAGACAGAAACAAATTTAAACTTTTATCTAATTTTAAGTGCGTTTTCAGTTCTTTTGAGGTAAGGTCTTGATATAAAATACCAGAAGGTTGTACATGGCCTATTATGCTGATATATGTCAGCATGACCCTTTTCGTAGAAAATAAAGTGAGCACAAGCAAGGGTGCCTCTCCTGAAGTGCGGGAGTGCTCTGGTAAATTCAGGAACATCCTCCCCTTCCACCAAATCCTGCAGGGCAGGGTGTGCCCATCATCCCACCCACATAATCAGCATCTTATAGCCGTACCATCCTAGTGGAGGATTGCAACAGATATTGACAGAATTAGTGTCTTTTTGTTTTTAAAGCTGAGGAAATTTTCCCACTAAATCCAAATTTTCTGAGACCTTCTGTGTAACACCTTCAACAAGAACGTTTTCAGATAAACCTACAGAGTCTTTGTTCCAAGTCATAATTCCTTCCCTTGCAAACCTTGAAGTATATGAGAAATCTAAAATTCTTAAAAATGCATCCTTCTATCATTCTAAAGCAAATACATAGGAAAAAACCCAACTATTGAAAAATTCTGCATAAGAAACAAAATTCTTTCTAACATGAATGAGGTTATAAGTGTGCCTTAGTCTAGCACAGCTAATTCTATTGGGGCATAACCTGATCTCCTACCCTGCAACAATTTGCTGTTTATAGCATGCTCTTTTAAGTCAGTTCCTGATCAAATTCACACCCAGTTCATTAAAAATTATTGTACAAGAGTAGCTAATAAAAGAACTAATTGGGACACAGGCCAGCATCTCCCAGCTTTGTGACAGAGTTCTGACATTTTAATACTTTCAATTTAGTGTATGTGCTGGTGTTAAAGTGTGCAATAAATTGTGCAGTAAAGATATGGAATAGATTTCAGAATTCTTTCTTTGGGGAGAAGAAAAATTCGTATTTTAGTTTTGAAACAGATGGACAAAGCCCTCTTAAAGTTCTGTTCTTGAACAAATGCGTGAAATTTTGGAAGCTTCTCTCCTCCTCTTGGTTTCATAATCCTACAAAATCTTTCTTTTTCTCAAGTTTTCTAAATTTCATTGCCTGTAACAGAAGCATAAAGCTGGTTTTTTCAGTTAGCTTTATGTCAGAACTCTGAGGAGGGATCTGAAAATGAGAATGAATTCTGCAAACACATTAGATTTCTGCTTTGTTTCCAAGATCACTTTGTATTTTCATTTCTCCTCTCTTTAGCATCCCACCACGCTGGAGGCACAGTTTATTCTTCTCGTGACACTTTCCAAAATCTTTGTTTCCATCATCATGTAGGTCAATAGGAGTTCTGCACTGGACCTCTGCACAAACAGACTCAGACTGGACCACAGATGCGTGCAGACAATGGGACAGATCATGGACAGAAAATAGAAGGAGCCTAAAATCGCTAAGGACATCACAATATGGGTATGGATCTTGCTCATGCCCTTTCTAGCCACACACAGATCCTTATTGTTTGACATGCCAGTGGTCCTTCCAACTGACACAGCTGAAGGTTGGGCTAAAATTTGGACTGGGAATTCACTTAGATCAATCCTTCATAGCAAAGGAATGAAATCCTTCATGTGCACAATGACACACATGATCTGACCAGCAGCTCTCCCTTATTCACTCCATAAGTCAGAAGAAGAAATAGAACTTTCTATAGCTCATCAGGAAGGAAGCACCAAACAGCTCAGGCCAAGGTAACCCAGAGACTTGTAGAACATGCTGCAAGGACTCCTGGCTGCCTAGAAAGTCTGCAGCACAGCTCTGCATATCCACGTGGGACCCAAAGAGTAGGCTGCTCACTCTAGCTAATTTTCAGTACAGTTACAGTGGAAAGGCCATTGTCATCTAATAAATATTTCCATTTCAAGCCACTTATTTTTACTATAAAGCTATCACAGGTGTTTCCTTTTGTTTGATCTTCTCAGCTGAGAAGGAGATGACTGGGTAGAGAGTAAGCAACTTCCATTTCACCCCTATAAGACCTGGTTTCTGCCTGCATCCTTGCCTCCATAGTGTACATTTGTCATTTAGAATAAGTTGGAGGAACAATGTGGAAAGTTAGCGCTTTGTCTGCATGTATCTTTTTTATATTGCTAAGAAATCTTATTTCATGTCCAGAATTGCCTGCAGGGTACTTCTTATAGGCACGTAAGTCAACAAAAGGAAGTTCAGTGACATTTAAGACAGAGCTTTATACTTCATATATCAAAGTTTTGACCCTTTCTAAGTGTTTGTATTCTGACTAAGGATAACTGACTGTAATTATTACATCACAATTTGTAATGAAAAAATTAAAGGAAGAAATAAAAATAATAGATTTGAGTACATTTATCTGTCAACTGTTATGTGTCTGTTACCATGCTAAAAATCCTAGACAACAACGACAAAATTTGGGTTAAGGAAGATGATAAAGCGATTAGTATCTGATCAGGCATCTATAAACAAGTAATATAAAAAGAGCTTTTTGCACATAAAGCCTAATTACTTTGGGAGAAAATCCTTCTTTGCACACAGGACAGATCATGTGCTAGCTCTAATTTATGCTGATCCTTACATATTGTGCAGTAGGGATATGCCTTATCCCTTGATTGTCTCTATGTGACATGCAGTTTTTCACAGTACTTGCCAGTGATTTTCAGAATCCAGGAGCAATTCAGCATGGAGAACAATGGCAAGCAGGACATGGTGAGTTGTGCCTGCTCATGGCAATGCAGCTATGTTATCTTCCAGCAATATAAAAAGAGATTGCATATTATCATGACTACAAATTGGTTTTGTAACAACTGTAAAGTGGCAAATAATTTCTGCCTTGTCTTTCACAACCTAGACATCTTTTTTCTAAAGTAATTTTAATCTTTTCTCTCTCTTCATAATTTGTTCTATACCAACACCTTAACTCATGAAGGAGCTGAAGCCATGCAAGTTCATCTACAACAGCTACCAGACTTATCCTATCAAATACAAAATTTTTCTTCATTATAACATTTATGTTTATGATCTCTCTGAAGGCTCTGCAAAATCTTTGGGTGATAATACTGGTACAGCAAGCATGGTTATTTTAGGTATATGTTCATATTTCAAGATTAGCAGGAGAATTTTTTTTTAATATGGCAGTTACTATAGTGACAGTGACAGTTTCAGAGAGGAAAGATGGTATTGTGATAAAGATATTGTACTAAGATTCAGCTCAAATTGTCGGGAACTCTTCAGAGAGGGTCACTTACATATATATTTATTTTCTAGTATTTTTTATTGTGGCAGTGCTTTGGTTAGCAAGTTGTTGACCTGAATTGCAGGAGTAAAGCTGGCTGAGAGTTGTTCTTTCATTCTGAAGAATTCTTCTACATTTAAGAAATATTTTTATTCTGTATCAAAACAACCCCAAATCTCTTGAAAGCTATTTTGTGTAAGTAAAATCAACCCTTTGTGCAAAATCTAATGCTCAAGACCTGTGCTTTGTGCATAAGGTGGACTTGGTCCTATATTGCCAACCTGTCCCCAAAAGCGTAGTACTGCTACAGCTGTGAGGAAGTTCTGTGGTTTATCCTGTTTTGAAAGGGAATTTCATTCTGGATTTGGAAAAAAACCCTACCTAAGTGTTGTCTGACAATAACTTTGTCATGATTCTTTGTTGAATTCATTTGAAATTCACCAAAGAATCATGCAAAGACTGTTTGGTTTTTTTCCCTAAAAAGTATCTGTAGCCTGCACAACTATGTTGGTCAGTTTACAGTTACCTAAATAAAATCAAGAATCAATCTGTGTTGATTTCCTGGATGTGTGTGCGTAATTCTACAACTTAGAAGGCTGACAAGGTTCAGGCTTCTTATCTCTACTCCATTTCAGTAGCTGATTGCCAGCTTAGAGCTGGTAACTGTGAAAAACGAGCCACAACTCTCTTGCTGCAAGCCAAAAGATGTTTATTGGTAGCAGCAAGCGTCCGAGGAAAGTCCAAAAGAAAAGCCGAGAGAAAAAAAAAAAGAGCAAAAAAGAAACCGGGTCCGCGGCGATCAGACCCCGGGCCACCGCACGGCTGCCCTAGNTTTTAATTGTAAAACATGAAAACTTTGGGAAGAAATGGTTATTCCTCTGGGAATGTCTGGGGTCGACTGTGGCTCTAGGAATAACCTTAACTTTAATTATACTTTAACCAATTAATAACTGTGCAATTAACAACCAACAATTAACAAACATGTGATTAACATAACATATGAACTTAATCCTCGTCACAGGTAGGGCAAAATAATTATGCAAAAGATCAGCCATGATGTTTATATATGACAGTAACTATGTGAAGCATTTGCTGTCTGTGGCCTGCAAGTGTAAGCCATCAGTGGACACAGCCTAGCAGAGGAGTGTAAGATGCTGTCACCAGCCTCAGCTAGGCAGCACCAGAATTCACTGATTTTTTGTTGCCTCCCAGACAAGATCAGCATCTAACTGACTGTGCTGGCAGAGAATATTCGAGACCAGAATTTTCCCAGTTGTAGCTGAGAAACCCGTTCCTCATCTCTTCACCTCTTAGCTACTTGTGAATATTCCAGGGGAAAGTCTACCAGCTCAGCTTACCCCACCACAGTGTTCACTGAACTGTGAAACACTGTCCTGGAGGGACTGAAAGTGTTGACATAATCAATTACTGCATCTCAGGAAGCAATCCCAGAGAAGCTTTCTAGATTATCTCTGTGCTGAGGTCTTTAGGATAAAGCCTTTCCCCTTGCGCCCTCCCAGCAAGAACAGTATGTTCCAGGGTGTCATAATGCCACGTGATAAACTTCCGGTAATACCACTGGATCCAGAAACACCAGGATCTCCTGTGACAAGGGTGTTTGTCTGTGATAATATGAAGAGCTTATTTTCCCATTTTTCTTTTTTTTCACCTTGTGGCTTTGGTAATGTTGCCTCTAACAGGAGACTGATGATAGACTCTCTTCCAATGCAGGATGAAGAAACCACATTTTCTTATTGGCACAGTGTTGTTGGAATGGTGTGATGACAATATTGTTATGTCTTACTTGGAGGTGATTTAGCTCATGTGGGCAGCGTTGGCATTATTGCCATTTGGCATGGAGCTGAAAGGCCTAAAAAGCTGATTATACTGAAGTGTTTGAAGGAGGGATTCAGGACACAGCCCTGAGAGCATTATAATCCTGCTCAAGCACAATATGACTTAAAAGACCACTGTTCCGTTTCAGTTGTTTCTTCCCTGTGCCTGGAAACCTTCTCTATCCTTCAGACCAAAGTGTACTTCTTATTTTGAATAAGGTGATATGAGGTCTGCAAGAAACATTGTGGCTTACTCCACAAATCAGCTTTTCAAAGGGCTATAGAGTCAGAGCAAATCTCTGTTGGTTTTGCTGGCAGAGGGTAAAACAAGTGGCATTTAGGTCTTGAAAATATAATTCCACCTGAGCTGCTTTGTCAGCCAAATCTGTAATGTTTAGTAAGATGGGTTCAATAGGTCACATTACCTTGAATGAGTTGGTTCATAGCGGGGCCCTGGGTACAAGCTCTGCAATCCATCAATAGAAGAGGATGGAGCCTGGAAAGGTTAGATACTTTATAACAGAGTAACAACAACAATAATAATAATAGGATTATGGTAAATAGAGTTACATCAGGACCTGCAGAGAAACCTTGACAGATTAGACGGCAGGGCAATTGCCAACCATATGAAGTTCAACACTGGAAAGTTTCTGCACCTGGGATGGGGCAACCCTGGATGCACGGACAGAGTGAGGAATGAGATACTGGAAAGCAGCACCACAGAAAGGGGCCTGGGGTTCCTGGTTGATGGCAAGTTTAACATGAGTCAGCAGTGCCCTGGCAGCCAGGAGGGCCACCCGTGTCCTGGGGAGCATCAGGCACAGCATCACCAACCGGGAAAGGGAGGGGATTGTCCCGCTCTGCTCTGCACTGGGGTGGCCTTACCTTGAGTGCTGGGGACTGTTTTGGGTGCCACAATATAAGAAAGATATAAAGCAATTAGAGAGCATCCAAAGCAGGGCCACAAGCATGGCGAAGGGTCAGGAGGGGAAGCTGAGGAGTGGCTGAGGGCACTTGGTCTGTTCAGCCTGGAGAAGAGGAGAATGAGGGGAGACCTCATTGCAGTTACAACTTCCTTGTGAGGGGAAGAGGAGGGGCAGACACTGATCTCTTCTCTGTGGTGACCAGTGACAGGACCCGAGGGAATGGCCTGAAGTTGTGTTAGGGAAGATTTAGGGTAGATATTAGGCAAAGGTTCTTCCCCCAGAGGGTGGTTGGGCACTGGAGCAGCTCCCCAGGGAAGAGGCACCAAGGCTACCAGAGCTAAAGAAGTGTTTGAATAACTCTCTCAAACATACAGTGTGATTTTGGGGGTTGTTCTGTACAGAGCCAAGAGCTGGGTTTTGATGATCATTTTGTGTCCCTTCCAACCCAGGATATTCTGTGATTCTATGATTCCGTTATAAGGGAAAGATGAGGCTCACAGGGGGAAGAAAATGCTAAAGATGATTTATGGCTGTCATGGTTTAAGCCCGGCTGGAAATTAAGCACCACACAGTCACTTGCTCAAGCCCCCTGTCTCCCACCCCACCCTGGTGGAATGAGGAGGAGAATCAAAGTAAAACTTGTAGGTTGAGATAAGAAATGTTTAATAACTGAAAATAAAATACAATAATAATGGTAAATTATGGTAAAAAAAAGGGAAAAAAAAGTGATGCACAGTACAATTAGTCACCACCCACTGACCAATGCCAGACCCCCCCTTCCTAAACCCAGATTGGCCCCTCTTCCTGGTATGCCCAATTTATATACTGGACATTATATTCTATTGGAATATACCTTTGGTCAGTTTGGGTCATCTGTCCCAGCTATGCTTCCTCCCAGTATGTTTCTTTTGCATACATCCTCACTGGCAGGGCATGAGATTCTTGGGAGTAGGGGTGGAATTGGGTCTTAATCAACAGGACAGAGACTTAAGCATGGTTAAGTCAGCATTCCTCTTATTTAGGCTTTTTTTACCCCTTCACATCTTGGATTCCTATCTGCACAGTGGCCCAGCTTAAAAAGTGAGCTGGAAAACAACCCCACCACAGTCATATCATCAAAGCCACCACCCACTGTCAGGAGGTAGGTAGGAAGCTATTTAGGTTGAGGAAGCAAATATTTATCCTACTAAGCTGAGTGATTGCTGCCTCCTATCCTGTAATTTATTCCTAGTTTGGCACCTATTCCCCCAAGAGATCAGAGAAGAGCCTGTTCAGACGCAGCCTGTGCTTGGGGTTTCCTGTGGGTTAGTCCTTGGCATCTCCCTGGATAACACCTAGGATCACTCCATAATGCAAGTTCTTCAGCACCCTACAGAGTTAGAAAAAGGAGATAAAGGTACCATCTGAGGGACCTTTCTTTTTGTTGCACCCATGTGTTTGTTTTTTAATAGTTTCAACAGCTGAATTGGAAGACTAGGTTTGGATTCATCTCACCCACATTAAACCATCTGGAAGATAGATGTCTGGTCCTGACTAATCATTTCAGCTTTCTTTGTGTGCAGTTATGGCACATGATCTGTCCAGGGATCAGTTCTTCTCATCTGTGTCAGATACCTGTTTTACTGTCCTCTGCAGCTGCCTGTCTCTCTGCAGTGATTTCTTAGGGAGATTGCAGTATTATTTCCAACTGGATCTCCACTTTTAGATGGTTTAATGTGAGTTGAATATCATTAATTTCTACAGTACCCCATCAAAATCTGGTCCACTGTAGTCCATACATTAGCCACAGCAAATGCTAGAACTACTAGTTTGACAGTGCACAGATCCTATTTTTTTCTGAGAATCTTTCAGTTAAAGATCTATCAGAATTGAATCCATATAGAAATCAGATAATAAAGTCCTGAGCCCTGCCAGTATGTTTCTGTACAAGTTAGATGGAAGTTGAAAGATAATCAAGAAAGTGGTGGTCCAGGATCTACACATTAGCACACGTAGCACAATAAAGAGACTCTCCCCAAAGGGAAAGTCATGAGGTTGTAGCTTTTGCAGTGTTTGAAGTTTGAAAGAGGTTATTTTACAACGCTCTCCAGACATAACTATGCATCTATACGTATATAGGACACTGAAAGAATGTAATGATTTACTCAAGGGCAAAGTGATACCCCACTTGCATAAGCTATTCATCCCTTAGGCAATGTGAGATTATACTGTCTTTTCCACAGAAGCTTTATTTGTGGCATTTAACCAGATCTAATATACTTGCTATTAGACAAACAGTGGGAGCTAAAGTATCATAAAGATGCAAAGAAGGCTGCTTAAAGTGGAGGGATCTTGTCATAATATAATAGTTGTATTTACTGCAGTAAATACTTTGGATAGTATTTAATATTATTAACAGATAGTTTTCATAGCTTTAAAGGATATGCAAAGGTGCTTTAAAACGATGTTTTTAATGTCTGAAGCAAAGAGGATCATGCATGTAGTTTGTGTAGAAACTGTTGCTTTCAAATGTCTCTAACTATAAAATAATAATTTTAATAATTCTAATGTTTGAGGCTGGGAAGTTTATCTATTAAGCAGCTTGATTATCTTGGAATAGGAGCTAATGGCATAAATACACTTCTGGTACCTGAAGGGCAAAAGTATAATTGAGGAACAGTTTGCAGTGGTGGCTGCAAGCCATGTCAGTGCTGGTTGGTCCTAGACCAGCTGCATGGTGATCTATTTTCCAGTTTCAACACAGTAGCCTCAGGCTGCTCTTACTCGAACCAGTTTCCCAAATCCCCAGCACTGCTGCTGTGATTGCTGAGAGCGCAGTGAGACACATGGGAGGCATGGAGGGGGGAAAGGTGCCCTCACCAGAAGAACCCACATTCTGAAACTTTCCACCAAGGCCTGTGCAGAGGAGCAAAGTCAGCTATTGAATTAGACTAGCTTAGATTTTACAGGTTTTTCGTTTTGCCACTAGAGGCTTTCTATACGAATTTTTCCTAACACTGTTGTGCTTTATTGTTTTTGTCCGCAGTGAGGTTGTGCTAATTAATATTGATCATGATGTTTTCAAATAGCATTCCCTTGTGATGGGAAAGCTGGGATATAAATAGTTTTCAATCATTATTTGGATATCTTATATATGAGATATTTTAAAAATACTGTTCAGATATAATTTGAAAAAAAAAAAAATAATAGAAAGTGTTATTTTCCTTCTCTGAACCCCTCTTCTTTTAGTTTTGTTTAGAGTGGATGTATAGGTAATGTTAAAAGTCTTTCAAGGTGTCATTCCAAAGATGCACACCTGTAAAAATAAATGATATCAGCTTACATTGCACTTTAGGAAATATGACAATCATATAGTCACACATATTTTAGTTTGTTTCAGGTATTAACTAACAGCATCTCTTTCCAGAACAAATGTGTTTCCCTACAAATATACAGAAAAAAAGATATTCAGCAAACTTCATAATCTTACTGACAGATTTTGTGTATATAAAATCATAAAAAGTTTTCCATATATTAAGTATAATATCTCATGATATTATAGGCCCAGAAATAACAGCTTCAGCCTTTTGAGTACAAGAAATCTGCAGGCTACCAATGGAACCCATAGCTAATTGTCTCCCTAGGTCTCATGATAATATGGTCAGAAGACATAATGTAGGTTATTTTCAGGTATTTTATGGAAAAAATAATACTGTTATTAAAAAATTATTACTGTTATTAAAAAATAATACTGTAAAATATCTGTTACAGATAAGTAATATCAATTTATAAGGAGAAGGACATGAAAAGTAGCTCCAGTAGCATTTCTAAAAATCCCCTTAAATATCGTGCTTTCCCCACCCCATAATATATGCGACATCTCTCAATAACATATGTGCTGCTGGGGGTGTGAGAATTTTGCGTACATAAGTTTTCTCTCAATTATTTAACTGATTCATGGTTTGTGACCTACATGCAGATAACTATTCAAAATCCTGATGATATTACTTTTATGTGTCATCAGATAATTTTATATTGAACTACAAAGTCCTTAATAACTTTTCAAAAAAACCCCAACTATGTTGTATAAATATATATACATGTGTTTTCTCTCTTGTTTTAGGCTTTAATTTTGTCCCTTGATAGTCACTGAGTGAAGATCTGTCAGTAAAAGTTTGGCTTCAGATCACACAGAACACAAAGTGAAAAACTTGCACAATGGAACTGAACAATTTGTATGAAGATTGGTACTCATGTCTAAATCTTGATAGTAGTCTTTTAATCACAGTTCGAACAAAACCATCCATAGGATGAGAAAAAGGGTTAATGACAAACTTCACTGAAAACAGCATGGACAAACATTCATGATATAATTTCATTTTTAAAAGCTAGATTTATGGATTACAACCAACTGAATCAATTATTCCTGTAAATACTGAGAAAATAACTATCTTTCCAACAAGAAGCAGCTGTGTTTTTCCAATACTATTAAAGTCTGAATTAATACTAAAAGAAACAAAAAATGAAGGGAGTAAGTGGATTATAGGCATTACTTGTTCCAAATGACATAATTCCGCCACAGGCTCCACACTATGTATTTCTGGTAAAACGATACTTCAGCTTTAACCATGATTTCTGAGCCCTTAGTCATATTTACTGTAAACTCTTCTCTGTGGAATTGGTAATCACGCTCATGAACAAAAGAAAGAGGTAAAACTCAACATAAATGAATGAATAAGAAGATTTTAGTTTAAAATCTGGTTAATTAAATGTCGCTTCTGTTCTTCACAGATTCCTTTCATGAGGTGATGGCCAGTAGGGACAACTATAATCAGTTGGTCTGACATCTGTCTTCAGACATTCACTCAGAAACTGGATGAAAGCACATTTTGTAGGAAGACATGTAATCATTTGTTGAAGACCTAAAATTGTGATGAATTTCCAGCCTTCTGATTAGCTGATCCAATTTTTACCTACCTTCACAGCTAAAAAAATCACGTGTCATTTTAGGTTGTTTTTTCTCCCCTTTATCTTCAGTCCCAACTACTGGATTGTTCAAATGCCTTTGCCTGCAAGAGACTATGTGAACAAAAGTTTTGTTCGTTGCCGCGTTGACCACTAGCCGCCCGGTGGCGTGGCAGGCGGCGTCTGCTGTCCTCTTGCTCTGGACACTCCGGGAGGTCCCGGTGCGACGGCACGGAGCAGGGTTCTATGCAGCTCAAACCGCAGATGTTTGCCTCGGGAGCCACAGCTCGCCCTGAGGCTATCTGCCAACAGCCGATTAGGCTGTGCAGCCCAGATGGAAAAACCGCAGCAGGCGAAGGTAAAGACTGAAGGAGGATTCAGGCGCTAGTGTATTCCAAGCAATTTAATAAAGTCTCAGAGGGAACTAGCCACCCAAATCTGGCCGTTGGTCTGGCCCCTGGCCGTTGGTCTGGCCTGGCCGTTGCTCTGGCCTCTCTGGTTTCATTAGCATGAAACTAAATAGAAGAGTGGGGAAAAGGGAGGAGTAAAGGAACAACCACTTAGGGAATGACAAGGGGGTGACATACAACCAACCGGGAAACATATTGGGAGGGACTAGTTTAAACTAGCCAACCAGGGATGTAACAAAACAGAACTTTCCAGAGCCTAATAGAATAATCAATGAACTACTTATTAAACATAACTTCTACTAACTAATAAGGAACCGGGGGAGAGAGAGGGTTCTAGAAACCAGGGAGGAGACATGTTCAAGGGAACACCTAGTAGGCGGTGGCATCACAGCCTTATCTCCTCCTCCGATCCGCCCTCAGAGGTGGAGTCTCGGGCGGGGAAATCAACCCACTTGTCATTCACCTGGAAAGTGGGTTGGGCCACCGCCACAGTTCGTGGATCAGATCTTTAAAAAAATCCAACAGTACTCCTCAGTGTCCATGTTGTAAATTGTGTCTTTTGTGACCTGAATTATTTGTGGGTCTCTTTGTATACTCTGCACTTTCCACACTGTTGCGTAAACGGGACTGTCAAGAGTCAGAAACAGGATTCTAGCAATGGTTTTAGCACTGCTGTGTTCAGAGACAAAGTGCCTTTCCAGGTTATTCTTGCATTACCCTTGGTGCATATGCAAGCCTCTTTCTAATTGCTATGACCAGAACATTGAAACAGGTCAGTGAAGGACACTTGGGTTTTTCTAGTGAATACTTCAACAGGTCTCTCACCTGTGAGAACAGCTGGCCTTCTTTGTACCCAAACACACTACACAGCACTTGCTTGAATTAGAGCACATTTTGCTGGACAGTGAATAATTTGTCCCTAATCTCATAATTTACTGCCTCACCCATCTTGGTGGCATCTTTATTCTACAGTTGAATTAAATCTTCTATGGGTCCTTGATAAAAAAATCCAGTAAAACTGGAACAAACTCTTCTAGATGGTTTCAGGAGACACTGTGAGCACTGGATCTAGGACTAAGTATGAGGTGAAACTCATTAATATCTTAATTTCATTAATACCTTAATATGCATTTCTGAGTGGAGATTAGCTTTTCACCTCTCCATCGGCTTTAACGGTACCTTGTTTTCATTCCTGTCAGCATCTGTAGAAATTTTTGAAACAATAAAAGAGGAGCCCCTTAAAATCAGTGGTGGTTAAACTTCTCCATAACCTGAAAGAGCCTATTAGTGGCCAAATAATGTGATCAAAATGCAGATGGGTTTAGTTTGTCTGTGATACCATGAAGAAATGTAAGAACCAGGCAAGGGATTTTCACAAACCATCATACACAATGGTGGAGGAAGAGGATGAAACTATAAAAGCAGCTGAAAACTTAAAGGATAGAGAATTCGGTTTGTTGGGAAGTTTTGTAAAATCTGCATGAAAAAGTAGTGAGTGGGGTAAGGACAGTCACTGAATATAAACAGCAGTACCAACTGCTGTGATGGTGGGCAGAGTGCTGAGACAGTGGCTAATTAGAACAGTAGTTATCCCACAGTCCTGTGGGAAAGATAAAAAGATACAAAGATCATTGTGATTTTTTGGAGCACTCTACTGTTGAGCTTCAGACCCTTGCTATGTCAACATGCATGTTTTACAAATAGCTGTGCAACGATCAATCAGGTTTAGACTAATGTTTTCTAAGGATGTCAGTTCTTCATGTTGCAGGTCTTACCCGTAATCAGGCAAAATCTCTCACAAGATGAAGACTGCAGAGTACTGCTGTGAGAAAGGACACTGACATTCACCAGCCAGAGGAAACAGGTGCATGATGAATGGTGCAAGAAAAGAAAAGTGAGCAAGGATCTAACCTAACTTGAATGGAATGGTTGGTGGGGTACCTCTTCCATCTGCTTTAGTAATGTGTGGTTTAGGCAATTCTTGGTATGCACTACATAGGCTAAATCCCTCCTCTTTTTCTAATACTTTGTGCTACAGCAATTAACCTAAGGGTAGGATTTAAACATAATGTTGTCCTTGAGGTGGGGACTTTTCGACCAGAAGTGTGGAAATTAGCTTTTCCTCCCCTTTAATATAGATTTACCACCAACTCAGAAGCCAGTGACGCAGTTTCCTCCTCTACCTCTAATGACACAGATGCCTAAAGTTCTCAGCCTGAAAACCTGAATTTACCTCTGCTTCTTTCTCCATGTAGGATGAATGATTCATTTTGTTCCATGACGCTGCTTCCAACTGCAAAACTGTTACATAAAGGCATTCAGGCCTGCTTTTCATTCAGCTTTGGGAATTTCCTGTGCTTTATCACCAAGACCTAGGTAGACCAAAGTTCAGGATGATTTTGAATCAGGTGCCAGCAATCCACACAGACCACATTTTTTTATATTTGTGCTATTTTTCCTTTACAGTATACTTTCTAATATTTAACGTTCACCCCACTTCAAAATTCAGTATTTTTAAGCTAAATACTGTTTTATCTTGTCCATGATCATTTCATATCAACACGACATTTACCCAGTCCCAGTTCAAGAAGACTGTCCTGTCCAGGAGGGAACTCAGGAATCTGTTTATATCACAAGACCAGCAGTGGGAAGAATATACATAGATTTAACTAATGAATAGGAATGACCTGCACTGGGAATAGTATATTCCCCAAAATAACTCAGTTACTTCTTTTTATTCTTGTCTATTTTTTTAAATCAAAAGTATATACATCTCTTTTAATTGTGAAGGTTTTTGTAGTCCTAATTTTTCTCTGGGCTCTCATTAATATTTTTTATTTCTGTTTGTGAGTTTTATGCTCATCTATAGATTCAAAGGTATTTAAATATGTATCCTCTGACTAGGCAGGCCCCACACATGGGCAGCATCTGTTCAAGACAGTGAGTCTTCAGAGAGATGTGGCCTGACCTATATAGAGATGGATAATGAAAAGATGAGGACTTCTGCTTCCTCACCCAGGTTTCCTTTCTGTATGATAGACTAGGATGCTTCTTTGCTCCTAACATAATGATTAACCATTCCTAACAAGGTGATTTCCAGTAGATGAAACTTTCCAGTTTATTAACATTATTTTGACTTTGAAAAACTGATAATTAGTATATGCTAAGATGGTATACCTAAGGCTTTCTACTATTAGCTCTGAAATAGGAGAAAATGAGCCAGGAGTAATGGAACACTTAAATTTAGTTTGGGAAGTATTATTAATATGCTTTATATGAAACTACTATTTCAGTTCACTGTAAGCTATTATTGGAACAAAAGAAAGGCAATCATCACAGTATTCTAGACATCATACTATTCTCTGTCAGTATGCGATTAAATAGCATCATATATATGACAAATGTGTTCTCTAAGCATTTAAATGCTTTGTTTTGTTTGGGGAGGAGGGGAAATGCAGCAAAACAGCACTATTGGGCTGTATTTTTAGCTGCTGCAAATTAACATAGCTCCACTGGGAGTAGTGCCAGGAATTTAAAATTATTGTTGAACTTTACAGTAGAATCAGCTACTGTGGCACTTCAATTATATGGAGGGCTGGGGTGTAGGAAACATTTGAAAGAAAGCATAATAGATTATCTGTGGATAAGCTCTGCTTCCATGCCAGATGAGATGAATAAAATATTTCAAGCTGCAAAATATTGAATGTACGTAACGTTTCAGTACTGGCATTATAAATACTCTGTAAAGGAAAAACTGATGCATACAAACCCCATACCTTTCTAATACAGTAGAATTCCCTGCATGCAGACTCTGAAGTAATAACTAAAATCCCTGTTGTTATAATCAGCATGGGGATTCACATATTCTCTAATGAAATCCCTGCTAAATAAGCCATATGGTCATAACACTATGGTTTGAAGCAAGAGAAAGAGTATTACTCTGAATCAAAAATCAGATAAGAGGCATAAGATGAGACAGTTAACAATTTTCTTTTTTCAGATGGCAAAATGAGATAGCAAAACTTGCATTCTAAAGTTAGGTAATATTAGGAAAAAAAACTCCACAGTTAGGAGCCATAATATTTTTTAAATGCTAAGAAGTGAAATGCAATATATGTGTAAAGGAAGGTACTTAAATATTCTCACAATGTGGCTGAATATAAAATTAATTGTATCAGCACTGGAAAAAGCATTTGACACCATGGAGGACAGGTCAGTGGAGTCATTGCAATCCAATGTGAGGTCCTAAGAATATTGAAGGAACAGAGCAGAAAACACAACTGAAAGTAATCTAATATTGTGTAAATCAATCTTTCCTGGAATGCTGCGTTCAGTTCTGCTCAGCTTGTCTTAGTAGAGCTATAAACAGCAAAAAGAAGGGTTCAAAACTGAGTCATTGACACCACAAGCACTGGTGGAACTCATCACTACCAGTCATCATTAAAGTCAAGACAAAAAAAAAAAAAAAGAAAGAAAAGGATTAATCTTACAGTAAATGACTGATGAAAACATTAACAAGGCACATCACATCTCCCATAGACCAGAAGACCAAGTAAGGAATTAGCAGGACCAATAAGGGATCTTTTCAAAAGTTCTAAGTAATTTCCCCCAGCTGCTAACAGTTCATTGGCTGCCTCACCAGCTGGCTGGACAAGCCCCATCTATGTAAACCAGGAGCAGGAACTGGGTCCTTGGTAGCAGTACCCAGTTCTGTCTGTGAATCAAAAAATGAAGAAAGTTATTAAGGAAAATGAAACTGAAGCACCAAAGTAATTCCTTGGTTTGTAAAGGGGAGGACTCTTAGAAAAAAACATATGGAGGGCAGTACCCATAAAATAGCCTGGAATTAAACTACAGGGGTCGTAGCAGTACAAGATTAATGGTTGGACTCAGTGATCTTTGAGGTCTTTTCCAACTTAAACCATTCTATGATTCTATGAAAATCGTAATCCTGAAAGAAGAAATAAAGCCTACAGCCCATTACCTGTTTCAACTGCTGCCAGGCTGGTGAACAAAATTCACTTCTATGAGAAACTCATCTCAGACACTATTGGAAGTAGAATTCCAGTAATGAAATGCAAATGTTTTATATTAATTTCCACCCCAAAGTATGGCCTTAGGGTTCTGGTTTTAGCCCTTTGGAGAGTAGAAGTGAAATGAGGCATTTCCTCATTTAAGATGCAACATTAATGTGCAGCCTCTGCTAGTTTATTTTAACATGCAGTTATTTCTTCCTTGATAAGATTCAATTAATTGGTGAGATAATGAAATAGCTATTCCCCAAGAATTGTTATGTAACTTACATTAACTTGTCTTAATACAATGAGAGATGCCAATGTTAGAACTATTTTATTTCTTTACTGTTTTCAGCTCTTTTGCACATTTGTTTTACACACTAAATATTTAGTATTGTAAAAAATTTTTATAACCTCATGCATTTGGTGTTTTAGGAGCACATAACTTCGCTGATTTGTTCAGTGAATTCTTGTTTTGTTCTTATTAATCACAAATGTGTATGTAATGATACACTGGTTTGATATCATTATGTTACACAGGCTATCTAAAGCTATTGCCTAAGGACTATAATATAATCTGCTGAACCCTGGGCAGATTTACAGAGTGGTCTACATTATCCTGTAGTTCATACATCACTGAGTGTTTTCTTCTCCTAATTAGAGACCAGCCAATTGCATTATTTATAATTACTTAATATGATGAGCATTTATGTAAAGAGTGGTTAAATAAAGAGAGATTTAGCAAAAATCACAGAGAACAGACTATTTAATTAGCAAAGCAGTAAACTTCAGGATACTAGGATCTTCAAAACTTGCTTTCTGTTCGTTTGTTCTTTTGAGACCACCTTCTCCAAGTGGAAAACATACTGACATAGTCATAAAACCCCCTTAAATTCTTACACAGAAAACACTGACACAAAATCTTGATCTGAAAAAATGTGTTGATGCAGGTGATGTTATTTCAAGGCACATATTATGTGCCTCTTAAGAAACAGGAGTAATTGTTCCATACTAAAAGCTAAATTCTGTTAAAATACAGGATTATTGGAGGATGTTTTGGTGGCATATATACTCTTGAGATTTCTTTGCATCAATTTTTATGAAGGTAATTCAGTTATTTATTCCTACTGAAATTCGGAGGAAAAAACCTGCAGAAAATACATTTAGCACTATGAGATCAGATGTGCTCCTGCTATTTTCCTGTGGAGCAAAACTATTTCTAACCCAGTCCAGATAAGAGCTGAGCACTTCAGCTTTCTCTGCTTTTATATCTTCTTCTTGCCTCCAACAGATTTAGTATTGCAGGAACTAGAGCAACTAACTCACATTGTCTCAAAAAGCCCAGTTGCTTGAATGATTTCTTCTCTAGCAAATTTGGACTAAACTATTAATGTTACAATTATGCAAGTAGTTGCTTCCTTGCTCTCTGATGCAGTCTATCTGGATGATGCTGGTTAAAAAAAAAAAGTGCTTAAATGTAGTGTTTCCCCTAACCCAAGTCATACTGAAAAACAGGTTAGGGTGCAACTATCTGTGATGTTATGCCAACAGATCAGAGCTGAGAATCTGTGAGTATGTTAGAGAAGGGATCATCTGAAGTCCTTGATCAACTGAAGTCAGCTCAACACAGCTTACCACAGCCCTAGTATAGGAAAAGTTTTCTGTTCTGTTTTCAAAATATTTCTAACTTTTCTGGGCTCATCATGTCTGCAGAGTAAATCAGAGGACGAAAACTGTTTTGCATAAAATCTGATCTGATAGTATCTTGGGAGGGACAGAATAAGATTTACATTCAAAGGCAAAAATACAGTATATAAACAAAGTTATGAAATTTTAAATTCCAGCAAAAGCAAGATGAAGGTGTTTTGGAAAAGCCAAGGCAACAAACATAAAGCAATATTACACTTCAAAACAGCTAAGCAATAAAAAGCATAGCTCATCATTTTTCAGCAACTTTTTGGAGTGCTTTCAAACACCCCTCTTTAACATTCCCCAACCTATACCATTTACACAAACCCAAAGGTATAAATATGTACTGTCAGGAAACTAGGGGCTGCTCTCTCCCGCACATCATGGCTAATCTGTGCTACAACTTTCCAGAGATGAGAGAGACTGGGCTTGGGGGGAGTGCCTCTAGGTGAAAGAACATCGATTTTTTGTAGTCTCTCTCTTTATATTGATCCGGTGCAGTCCCATTTGCTTCCCAAGAGGATACTGTACACTGAGACATAAACACATAGTACAGCTGAGCACTGCTTTCATATCAATTGTGTATCAGTAGTGTAAAGGAGCGGCAGAGGAGGAAACCTTTCTTCAGCAAAGGCACAAATACTCTAGAAGCACAAATGAAGCTGTAGCAGCATATGTAGTGTATTTACTTTGTAAAAAGGATAGATAGGTCTCTAAAGACAAGAGATGAAGCTTTAAGCAGTAGTGGGCAGACTGTGACTTCATGTGTTTAACTTCGAAGACAGTTACACTTCCATCTAATCAACATATTTCCTAGTACAATCCAGTACGATCTCTGTTGAATATTTCTAGACTACCAATGCATATCACTGTGGAAAACATTCATATACTCTGGCATAATTCAGTATACTGGAAAAGTGGGTTTCTTTCAAAATTTCTAATGCACATTAAGTTAAGCAAATATACAAAATCTTCAGTTACTTGCTACCAACACAGTTCTGTTGCAAAATAAAA
Organism: Aleadryas rufinucha; assembly: GCA_013397815.1. Taxonomy (NCBI): domain Eukaryota; kingdom Metazoa; phylum Chordata; class Aves; order Passeriformes; genus Aleadryas; species Aleadryas rufinucha. The sequence goes on from VZTH01000999.1 coordinate 161,131, forward strand.
TGAGGGGGCAAAGACGAAACCAGTTGGATTATGTCAGTGCTGTGGACTGATGGGGGCTGTTGGAAGGACACACAGCATGGAGGAAGCAAGGGAGTCACACTCAGGCTGCAAGTTTCCAGATGTCTCAACAGCTGGGCTTTCAAGCAGTGTGGACGGCCTGAAAGAAAGGTCCGGCACACACTGTCTGGGACAGGTAGCACTGCTGGAGATCACTGAAGTATGCTTTCAAAATAAAGGCTTGTCTTTGTGAGATTTAGAATAATGTTGTAGTGACAAATGATTAAGGGAAGGAACAGAAGCTCTGAACTGCTTTATGTTACTCTTCTCCTCAATAAGGTGGGTTCTCATTGATGTTTTAACTTGTATTTGCCATTCTATAGTATATGTATTATACAGATGCTATGAAAGACTGGTGAAAGTTGTTGTATAAAGGAAAACTGTTATACAAGATATGCCAAAGTCTTTGAGCTAATCACTGCTCCTATTTTTATACCATAAAAGACTGTAAAATTTCACAAGGATAACCAAGATGAATGTACAGTTTCTTTGTTTCATGCTGTGGGAAAGGCTCATGTTAGAAACTAATGGTTTAATTCATATATTGTAAATATCGCAGTGATCATATGAATAATTCCTTTGACACAAAGGATTTTTCTTAATGAAGGATGATGTGTTTGGTGTGATAGTTCTGTCACCCAAGTCAGTCTCCTGTGAAACATAATGTACCTTCCTGAATGTGCTGAGAAAGGTTCTGCCAGGCTATTATTTTAAAAACCAAGTCTCCTTTCTGAAAAGCACATTTCTTTTTCAGAAGGTAAACAATGGAAGGTTAAAGTTATCCTAAAGGTAAGATAAGGTCCAAGCTGTTCATTAAATAATTTATCCTGGAAAAAGAATACTGACAGGCTGAGCTAGTCAAAGAGTTTGATTCATGCTATGGCACTCTATTGATTGTCCAGAACTTGTCAAAATCCCTTCTGCCTCCCGTGCATCACTGTAGCCATCACAGAACGACACACATCAGGAGCTCTGCTACAGTTCTAACTGGAAACAGGGCAAATATTTCTGAAATACTGATCAGTGCCCTTTAAATCTAAGCACCTCCTCAAGATGACAAAAAACTTTCTAAGGCTAGTAAACTGCTTGGAAAAAAGTCTCTTTGCTTTCCCAAAGAACCGCTGGAAAGTCACGTGGCCTTGATGTGCCTGTGAAATAACATCAGTTGTAAAAATCCTCCTTTTGTGTTTTGTTTTGGTTTTTTCCCTCCTAATCCTGCCAGTTGTGCAGTCTTGGTTGTATATTTGTACAAAATGGAATAGCATTTGTAATTTAGGCTATATGTGATCTATACAGCTATGTTTTCCCTAAAAGGGAGTGCCTATGATCAGCAATTATTGTCAGACTGTATTGCTCCCCTGGTTGTTTAAAATTACGAATTTCAATGTCAGCTTGTCTTTTGCATTTACTTCCAAAGACCTTCGTATGCTAGCAGTCCCAGACTGCCACAAATCTTTCTCCTGTCGTGCTGAATGAAGATCTTAAAGCTTTGCTTCCTTTTCTTCACATGAACTGCAATCAGTTCAACCTTTTATATAGTCTCTTCAATTTAATGAAGTAGCAACCAGTTAGGTGCTGTACAACTCATGAAGTAATTAAAATTTATAAGAAAGGTATTGTGGTCAATGGCAGGAATGGGAGAAGAAATAACTACCCATATTCAGTTAGTGCCAAAAAGAACTCCCTAAAAAGCTCCTGCACTCTCAGAGAAACCAGATGGTTCAGGACTTACATAGTGTATAGATGTGTTGCTATCTGAAAACTAAAGAATTTAAAGACCTGCTAGAACAAATCCTGCACTCACCAGAGCATAAATCTGCAATAATTCCATTAGCCTTTGTGGATATATGTCACTGCCAGGGAAATCAGAATGACTCTTTGTTTTCCCTGCTTTATATGATGAATAACGTGATCATCATAAATACAGACTGTCAGAAAACCCCAAGTGTTGCATCACAGGGATTAGAATAGATTTCCTTTAATGCTGCTGGGCAGCAATTCAGACAAATAGATGTTCCTGATGAATACAAACTCTAATGTCCAGCTCCTGCTCTTAACACAGTGAATGAAACTTTTTCTTTCAAACTTGACTTTAATCAGAACAAAAAGAAACCCTGGTCATTTGCTTTTCTTAGGTTTGCCCTGGGCAATTTCTAGTGACATCTTAGAAAGTGTGGAGAGACAAAGAACTTTGGTTGAGGTTTTTAATTTCCTTCAGGTAGACTTCAGATTTTTTAAAGTGCTGCAACCTGACCATTCGCCTTCAGGTGTTTTAAGTTTAAACAAAAGCAAAATCATAAAAAAAAGTTGGCCAGTATATTAACTCTTGCTTGTCCTTGTCCCTATTCTGGATAGAAAGTGATTTTTTTAAGGGAAAGAAATTTAGTATATTATATACGTGAACTTTGGATGCCCTGGTACTAAATACGAATTAGTCTTGTAGCGGACAGTGTTTACAGTGGAAGGCCAGGTTTAGTCACCTATGGTTTTTTCCCTGGAAGGCTGAACTCAGGTATGAAGGTCATGAGGACAGTCTCCAAGCAGGGAGCAGCTTGATATATCCATGTCTGGAAAAGGAGCTGTGACAGGATTCAGCGACAGAGGGGCTGGGCAGCATCAGGCCCAAGTTTCTGTCTGTACTACCTAGGCTCATGGGTCTCCAGTTTCTGAATAATCCTGGCCTAGGAGCAAAGCAGCTCATCCCGAGGCTGTGTGTGCTGAAAGCAGTACTTTGGTTTACAGCCTGAAGCAGGTCACAGGCCTATTTGGTGCTCAGTCTCGCTGTGCTGCTTCTGGAGCTCCATGACCTGGTTCAGGGAGAAGCAAGGAAGTAAGGAGGGGTGCACATACTGGCTATTTTTTTTCCTCAAATTAGAACATCACAAAATGTGTAAAAGTTGTTGTTATTACCAAATTAGTCTGATCTCTGGCTTTGTTTCTGAATGTGCAGTAGCTGTGAATCATCAGAAATCAGTTCAGAAGCCAATGTAAACCCTTGTTTACCTAACAGGGAATTATTCCAATTGATCCCATCTAAGAAATGCTTTTAGGGTTAATGACATATTTCCATAAATAATATTCCTATCAGCCATTATGAAGCCAGAAACTAGTCATGGTGGTAGGCATCCTAAAATATTGTGGATGATATCTACCATCAGCCAGGCATGTATTTACAGGGCAAATACAGATTTATAGCCCCATATTAGCACATCATGAAGCACCAGAAACTGTTTCATGCTGTGGAAGAGGCAATTCCATGGTTGCCATCCATTTCAGAAAAATCAGAACTGAAAAGGAGATGCATTGCAGGCAGTGATGGTTTACTGAAAGATGACAGGTAGTGGCAATGGTATTCTGAAAGACAGACTTCTGCCATAGCAGAGCTGGGGATGGGAATGCCACAGGACCTAAAGGAGGAAAAATGTCTCCAGATCTCATACTGCATTGATCTCATGAGAAAGGGGGTAGAGGTTCCCACTGTCTGCCAGGCCAGCCTACTGGTTCTTGCCATAGGTGACAGGCTCCAATGGAAATCTTCTATGGTGTCTAATCTAAAGTGTATTTCTGAAAGCATATGGCTCATTGCTGTTACTGCCAACCATTTCTGTTGATGTCAAGCAGGGCACTAGAGTCAAAGGTTCAGCTCCCTGATCTAACATGCCTTTCTGCATTGTAGTATTAAGAGACAAAGTGAGACTGCTTTTATATCTCATGTCGTGGCTGACACAAAACTAAGATAGTGCTATTGGTGGCATACATAATTTTTTTCATAATAAGAGATTCACACCTTTGTTTTCGAAATACAAAGAAATCTCATATTTTTACAGTATTTATAAACAAATTAGAACAAAAGCAGTCAAAATGTGGATGGTACAAAATTCATACCTTCATGAAGTTCAGAATTGCAATGGACTTCTAGCTTTTACTAAACATGGCTGACTACTTGATGTGCTAATTTATGTTTGAGATAATCTGCAACTCCAATAACATAACACGAAATTTGTATTTTGAAGTATGTAATCTTAATTATTCTAATCCTCTTCAAAAGTCTTTTAAAATACAACACCTTTATCCAGTTGCCAGGAGTTTGTATGGGCCTTAGCAGCAGAAAATGGACACAATGAGGGATGTGCCAGCCAGAGTCTGTATGGAATTGATACTAGCAGAAATCTATGTTTGAAATAACAGTTATTTCTTTGTTTAGCTGAATTCATTTCCAGGCCTGACAAAAATTCAGAACAATATTGTGAATGAAAAATAGATATGTTTATGAAGCAAAAATGTAACAGATCTTATTTTTAGGCTGATCCTAGTTGTTATATTATGGATTCAAAATTGGAGTGTTCTTCTGTCAAAAATCCACACGTATTAAACACATTTTGAGCATTTCTGTTGTACTGAATTTCCAACGGGGAAATCTTCCTTAAGGTATAAAAACACAGTACAGAGCTGTAAGTGTATGCACAAGAGGATTAAAAACCGGATAAGCTTATTTTGAATAGGACAAGGATCTCACATTTCACACACTTTTTTTCTCTTAGCAAATTATTGAAGTCCATTCTATTTGCTAGAAAAATCTTGCAAAATTAAGGAAACATATTTTAGAATAATTGCCTGGATTAAATGTAAGGTTTCAACAAACCTGAACGTGCCTTCAAATATTTCTTTCTTAGCTACTTGAATGTGCTATCTGACATACTGCTTTTGAATTATCATTTACAGAAATGTTCTTCAGTAACTCTAAGTAATAAGGTGACAGAAATGTGATCAGCTATTGGAGTTATATTTGCATGCCTTGAAAAACTGATTGCCATTTTGCATCTCTGGATGGAGAGCCTGAATTCTGCTCTGCTGCACACTTCTGCAATAATTTGATCTAAGATGAATTGTGATGATGGTGCTGCAAGCAGGATTCAACTTCTTTGTGAACATCAGTCTAAAATGGCAACCCAGGTCAACAAATCCATTTCCCTGTAATAACAGGCATCTGCAGAGTCTTGAATGGCCTAAACCCCCTGCTTCCTGCTATAACACTCCCTATAAAATTCCCCAAGTTTCATTTGAGACAAACAACAACTACAACAAATAATTTTTTAAAAATCTATAATGACCTACAGAAAGTAAGCAGGATGAATAAAAGATATTGCTAATACTATAGATTCCAGTATAGCAGGATATTTTATTTTTATTTGCATAAGGTACCTAGGACAAAGACTGTGCCCTACAATATAGAGGAACACAACAAAACAGGCAAAAAACCCTGTAACCATTCCACTTGGATGAGGGGAAAAGTTCTTCCTGATCCTAAATCTGGCTATCAATTTAACTATAAGCTTACTTCAAATGGCACCGGGAGCGTTTCAGCCCTGTGCCTTTGCATCCTGTCTAGACATGTGGTCTATTTCCAATTGGCTGGTCATCAGAGGAACAGAAGTCAAACAAAAAAACCCCTATGAGGCAATTTATACATCAAGAGAGAAGAAGAAAAAAATAATCCCCCTTTGCCCAAAGGCAGCCAGTGAATGCCCTGAAGCAGAGAATTAATATAATATGATATATGTCATGAGCAAACAGTGATCCAATTTCCTTTCAAAACTTCTTGGAGACTTGGACCCAAAGATTTACATCTGTCCAACTTTGTGTTTGGTACTTGAAGGCATAGCCATCAAAGCTTTTTTTTTTTTTTTTGCAACTATAACTTCTCACTCTGGAAAAAATGAGAACCTTTTATCTCTGCAGAATAAATAAATAAATACTGATCTAAAGCGACATTTGATAGCCTGAAGTCAGCAAAATAAGTACCCCATGCCCAGAAACTGCTGGTAGCTGGTCATCTTGGAGATGTAGTTAGAGAACAGATGTTCAGGCAAAGAAACTGGGAGCAAAAGTTTCACAGCAGCATACAGAGTGCCCTGTGAAAGCCTTGAACAAAACGTGCATGCCACATGTTTCCATATCACATATTACAGTTCATTGCTTGGACATGCTATTACTCAGAAGACCAGAGCACAAGAACATGTATTAGTAGGATTGGCTACTTGACTGGATTTCTGGGAAATCTCATTTCATGTTCTAGGCACAGCGCTTAAATTCTGTCCCAAGAGGCAGTGGGGGCATTGGAAAATGTGACCTATATGTATCTGAGACCAGGGAGTTCTAGTTTATTGCTGTAGCATCCTAAGCTCTTTTTTTTTCTGATGTATCTACTTTGCTTTTATGGTTTATTAAGTTATCCATTGCCATTTGATTACATCGGCTAATCAAATACAGAATCTATGGAAGATGAGCATATCGCCCTCATCTAGACTATTGGATTTGTCTATGTGTGTGTCTCTGTGTGTGCATTTCTGAACAGAAAGACAAGAACAAATTGTTTTTATTTATTCTAACTTGGGAAGAAAATATCCATTATTTTTATTCGAGGTAAATTTGCTTCAAAGAATATTGTTTGTATTGCTACAATATGGTATTGCCACAATATAGAATATTGTGGTAGTGCTACAACTCCAGCTGGAGGTGGGGGCCCCAATTTGGCATGCTGTGTACATATCTATAACAAAAAGTGTGCCTGATCCCAAAACCTTACCATCTGCACAGTTAATGGGAGATAACAGTGGATACAATAGGCTGCAGCAGAATGAAGAAATGGAGACACAGTTTAATCAGCATAACAGGCATCAAACCTAGGAAATGAGCCTACTCAAAGCAAAGTGTTGTTATCTACATGCACCCCTGTTTTATGCTGTGTGGAAGGAAAACCCTTCAGAAAGGTAATTTCTCTTTCTGGCCATCATTTGTTGACAGTGATTTCAATGACGAAAGGAAGACTATTACTAATTTAGTATATACATATTACAAAGAAAAGAGTTTACACTGCTCCGCATGATCAAGATCATTAAAAGGAAATAAAATGGAGTGTTCTTGTACAAATAATATTTTAGATTTCAAAATATGGTAATGAAAATGGCAATAGAAAAGCAAAGATATTCTAAAGGAAAGAGGATGTACAGTCAGATTTACAAGCAAATTAATACACGTTCATTTCCAGTAGATAGGATTAGATAATAAAGGAAAATGGCAATTTTCTTTCTATACATTTAATACCATCAACTTGAATACTGCTTGGATTTTTTTATAGCTAAAAGTCCCATTCAGTGCATAAGATGTGTGAGAAATTTTGACTTTACAGTACATTTTTATTTAATTCCTTTTAATGGTGGGTGTTTTTGCATCAAACCAATTTCTAGCCAATTATTTTTACACTACCAAAATCACAATGAATGAGCAGAAGTGGTCCCTCAGGTAGCATTTTTAGGCAGTATGGCAGTTGCCAAGCTGTACAAAGTTGCATAAATGAATATATCTTATTAAAAAAAGTCTTTCTTGGTAGGAAAAAATAATTTGTTGTAATTCACAAGCTAATGCACACTTTTAATTTTGAATATGTTGCATTCTTGAAAAACTAGAAAAAATAAAACCATAACTTCTAAAAAGATACATCTTCTTCAACATTGTGAATCAAAAAAATCTTTCTCCAAATATATAGGAATAAGATTTTTCCTATGCATTTAATACATAGCTAGTGACTCATGAATTATAGCTCCTAAGTACCAAATTGGATAGCTGACATCCCACAGAGTGAGAAATGCCTTCCCTCTCCTCTGAACAACCTTTTCCCAGGGCTTCCTGATTAAAGAGAAGAAAATGGTTTCATGAATGGATTTTTTCCCCCAGGGATTGGGGGTAGATTTGCCTTGAATTCTTGATTTCCTGATTTCACACACTATAATGAACCACACATTTCTCTAGCATTAGTACCACAGGAGCTGAGGTTGGGTACCTGATGCTCCCCTTGTTCTCTTTAGGCTGTCTTGCTGCTCAGCCTGCTTCTTCTGATAGTCCCAAACCTTTGAGTCCCACCAGGAATGGATGCCATGGAAGTGTACTTGGAGCAGTGATGAGGATATAGCATAATGAACATGCTGTCAAACTGGGTATGTCTTTTATGTATTAATCGTAGGAAAATATAGCTACATATTGCAGCTATATAGTGAAATAGTATCTCATCCAGACCTCAGCTTACATAGGTATGTAGCAAATTCAGAACATCACGTAATCAGAAATCCAATACTTGGCTTGCATAATACCCCAGAGTGATGCAGGGGATAGTCTAGGTCCATACGTGGGTGAGGTTTGTTTGAGGACATGCATGTGGTGACAGAAAGACACTGCTTTCTGGCTATTTTTTTGAAGTCGAAAACAACCTTTTCCAAAATATATAGTTTTGCATATGTATTTAGGAAAGGAAGACGTGTGCCATTCATTTGATAAAAAGATGGACTAATTATCAGGCAGCCAGATGGCAAAATACAAACTATAATTCACAGGCAATCATTCAGCACAGATCAACACCTCCCGTATGGCTCCCACACCCCAACACCAGTAAAAACACAGAGCTGCAGAAATTAAATGCTGCAAGAATCTCAAGAAACCATCTAATCCATCTTCTTGCATCCAGTAACGAAATTCTTGGTCACTGCAATGCAATTTTATTCGGCAGAAAGACTCTATGGACAAAAGGTTTCAATAGTTAAAAATTCCTTCATATGCAAAATAGATAACAACAACAAATCCTCCCAAACCCCAGAGCAAAACCTTGAGGAATTAACTGAAACCTAAACCACAAAAACCTCAGAAGACAGAATAACCACAAGACATCCTGACTGCTGCAGACATGTGTTTCTTTAATGTGGTTACAAGTAGAGCATCACTAGGAGCCTTTTATTGCACATGGGATCATTCACATACAAAGTGAGCAAACCAAAAAATACATTTCTATAACAGGTGCAAAAGCCCCAGCATGCGACAGACTGTAAAATAAGCCTTGCTCTAATGGCCTCAGAGAAAGCAAGGTGATGGACAAGTTCTAAGAACCTGAATTGAATATGAACAACATTGCCCACATCTCAGAGCCAAGAAAAGCACTGATGAATCTGTGCAGGCAGGGACGCAGCTGCTATGGGCTGTGCCACAGAACACAAAACATGAGCTGTCCTGGGCACTGGCAGCAAGGAAGGGGACCCAAAACCTATAAACACTTGTAAATTTATCTTCATAAAAATTTATTTTAATGGACTGTAATTCCTATGCTCACTCTGGACTCAGACACATGTAAGTCAGGGAGCTGTCTTGTGCAACTCTTGATTTGTACCTGAGGAAGGTTGCCATGGCACCCTATGGTCTGCAGATCAGTTTTGGGTTTGTCTGCCTTTGTGCCATAGTGCTGGGTGTACAACACACCACCTGCTGACTGCTGAGGACAAATGGCACCTTACCGTGCTTTTTAATTAATTCTAGATTTCTGCACTAGGTTCTCTAAGAAAAAAGAGATGATAAAAGCCTTCTTATACATTCACAATTGTCAGCAGAGAACATATTTGGGGTTGTCTTCTCTGTGCTCAGAAGAGAAAATAAGAAGTCAGAATGTATGTACTTAATTAGTGCCATTTCTGCACAAAACTCCTAATTAACATTCATGGTAGTCTGCTTTAAAGAACTGATGTTTTTTCTATTTCTACATTTGATGGTTGGTGGGGTTGGGTTTTTTTCCTTCCCTGAATAAGAGAAAGCAGGACAGGGATGTTGAGTTCCTTTCCCTTGAAAACGTTACTGATGAACACTGACCAGAGCCACTTCTGTGATGGCACCAGTGGCAGACAAATTGTCCAGCTTTCAAATAGCGCTGGCTTTTTGGTGCCCTCCCATGTGAACCACGGGTGACAAAATCTGCTCTAAAGTTGCCACAGCTCAGCCTTCTGAAAACTCGACAATCATGGGGGATGTGAAGCCAGAAGGAGAGTGGTGAGCACTGGGAGGTATCCTTGGCTGCAGACGCCGCCTGCCTGGTTTTGCAAGCTAGTGTGTTTTGCCTGTCACCTTCAGGACCAAACCCAGTGCAGCTGCCTGGTCACATGCCAGGATGCCTGGTCAAATGCCTGGTCAAATGCTACATACACTAGAAATTTGCAGCTAGATCTTTACCTGGGAAAGTTTATGAGGGAAGGGAAAGCTTTTTGAAGTTTAGCCTTCCTGTATTTGCACAACTCCTGTTACTACCAGTGTGTGCTAGGGGTTTTTCTTCTGTCTGGTGCTTTAAAATTTAACCTTCCATATGCACTGCAAATGTAATAGGCATATACCTTTTATTTATATTTGCATTTACAAACTGACATGTTTGGAATACTTTGGGACTCAAGTACATAATGGAAAAGTGAAGTATATCAATGAACCGGACACATAAAATGTGAGAAATAAATTTTTGCATGCATATATGTGTAAACAGCAAATTTAACTGTATTTTCTACAAGAACTATTGAACGGCTGGTAGCAGATTATCTTACATTAATCTGACTACCTGAAATTTAACATTGTGAAGCAATAAGGATGGAAATGTCATTTATTCAGCTGATGAACAGCTATCTTTCATATTCAGATTTTGCTGGAATGCTAATTGGAAATTTGAATTTCAGACTGTTGTTAATAGACTAGTCCCTGAGGGGTAGCTGCATAACAATACTTTCCCTTCTCCTCTGTTCCTCCAGTTGGAGATGACCTCTGCCTGAGTTCTGCTCTTCCCACAATACTTTAAATGCTTAGGGAAAGGCTGCTGTAAGTCAAGAACTCAGAGAAACAAAAGTGGCTTTGCTGAATGTGAAAACGCTTAGGAAGCCTGTGAAGTGGGTGCTATGTACTGAGTTTCCCTGGAGTTTCATTTTCACAAGATTACAAAACAGTGCATTTCAAATAACGGACCAGACGGGCTGTGTTTCAGTGAATGCACAGACTCCCTGCTCAGATGTTCCCAATAGCTCTGCTTTCTAAATGGGAAGGGATATAACTGCTCCCACCATGAACTGTCACTGCCTACTTCTACACGTGCTCAGTCTTTCTGGGGATTCATATTTTTTGTTGCAATATTTACATAGTGCTTGACATCTGCCAGGTAATTTCATAATCTTAAGAAATTTATTCAGACAACCATACATTTCTAGGTACTTTTTTCTGCAAAAAGCCCTGTAGTGGATCGAAGGGTGTAGTTGGTTTCAATCTTTTTCAGAATAAAGTGCCACCCTGTGTAGTAACATCATCAGAATCATGTAGTCGAATGACCTAAATACTCCAGGATGAGGGTGGTTGCTCTTGGAATTCAATAGCTACCTCAAAAGTCTTTGATTTATATCTGAGGCCAACACTATATTTGGAGTACAAATTAAAGATTTCTGCAGCCTTTGTAAATTATTATTTTAACTATTGTAACTATGGAAGATATTCTAAAGTCTTGAAACAAAAAGTTTCTCCTTCTTCTGAGCAAGGTTCTGTTCTTACTGGAAAAGTAAGCCAGAACACAAAGGAAAATACCCCCCTTGCAGCTGACCACTTTGCTGAGAGTAAAATAGAAAATGTATTTCATAGCAATGCCTTAATGACAGTCAGGATCTGCTACACGTGCAATTACTGTGAAATCATCTCCTCTGTAGGGCCATTAGCAAGAACTGATTTTGTAGGTATGTATTTCTATGTATTTACCCCAAACTAAACCTGATCTGCACTGTGACGTTATCTTGATAAAGCAAAGTATCCTAAAAGGTTAAGACAAACATGACTTGAAGACAGGAGACTTTTTTGTCCAGAACCCCCATATTCACATGAATTGTAAGCTACAAGCACATGGGATGTGTGCTACAGAGTCATGGCCACAGTGGAGCAAGAGAGGCACCAGATGGTGACAGATGTGAGGGCCACCACCTCAGGGTTCTCCGGGGGTCCAGGGCAGGCTCTGGAAGAAGCATCTGGCAGCTGAGATGAACAAAGAGGGCAGTGAGGCCGGGGGGAAAGAGCTCCAGAGAAAAGAGTGCTGGGGGGAATAAAGCAAACATGTCTGGCATACCAAAATATCCTGCCCTTTTCTGAATACAATAAACAGCTTTGTGCACAGCCCTGTGAGGCCTATGTATAATCAGTGCTCAGTTAATTTGTCTTATTAAAATTATTTTATCTGGGGAGAGAGAAAAATCCATGAACATTTCCTGCATCTGAAATTCACTTGTATGAACAAAACCTCTAGTAATGCTTTTCACACTATTTCACTTACCTCTGTTTCATACTACCGTAATCCCAGTTATTTCAGCAGACATTTTACAAAATGACACCTGAGGCTGGAGTGGGCCCCTTACAAGAAACTTTAAGTACTGAGATCTTGAAGGGGATTTTTCATCTCGTGGGATAAATTTTTGTACTGGGTATATTCAGAGCATAGTTTTTATACACCATTTAAATGTTGTGTATAAGGGGCCATAAACAGCTTTTGTGGAAATGAAAGTTTGAAATCACTATGCTGAAAGTTTCAAATATTTGTGAGATTCACTATTTATAGACTGATTAGGTGCACAACTCTACTAGCAAAAAGGATAGTTCTTTGCATATCATGTGTTGTTCCTATTTATGCTTCCCCTTCTCGCATGCATTGCGTTTAGTCTTTTGTCTAATGTGTAGGTCGGTGCTCTACAGTTTTGGGGTTTCTCTTTCAGTTTCTCAGTCTGCAGTATTTGAAATTCAGTGAAGATTAGATTTTGCATATTTGAGTTGGGTGATGATTTTACTGGAATCTTGACTACAGGGCTCTAAGATAAAATTCTAACCTCTGTCATGCTTGTAGCACTCATAGACAAACACCATGTATAGTGTGCATCTTCGTAAGGGGAACTTCTTTTCTTTAACTTTTTGCTTTAGCAATGTGGTCCCCTGTAGAAATAAAGTCTGCCCAGAAAAACTGAGTAGTGTGACTGCACTAGAATCACCTCTCCCTCTATCAGTATTGTGTCCTGCTGCTCTTCATTCCCCATCCTAAGCTGTGTGCTGCAGGCAGGGTGGTGGTCATTCTTCTGCTAAAAAATGGCTTTGTGATGCTCAAATGATGTTAAAATGTGGGGAACGTGTATAAACCCACCAGAGGCAGCTGTAATGAAGTGAAGACCATTACAAACACCACGCTCCTCCCTGTTGCACATGCATTTATAAGACTTCCCCAGGCACTGCATGACATTGTGAGGACATAGTGACAGAAATAATGAGTAGCCACTGTGCAGTAACACGTCATTTTATAGCAGGGAACCTGCGTATGGTAGGCACGGTGCCACACAAAGATTGATTAGAACCAGATGGTAAAAAATGCATTGCATTTGTACCCTGATGAACTTGCTGGAGTGTTCATTGAAATGGTAGTATGGTCCTCCCAAAGCAAACACACCTTCCCCAAGGCACTTTTCCAAGTTCTAGATATTGTTTCTGGAATGGAAATGGTTGTATACACTGATGTGTAAGTGTAATTTTGTGGTGTACAGTAGAGTACAGAGCTCACATGCCTACCAAACTCCAGTCAAAACAAGTGTTCCCACATTCCCCTTGCTGTTCCAGAATTCAGAAAACCTGCACTCAGTTCCTGTCTCTACTGTACCACTGCAGTATTGTCCATGTGGGTAAAAGCCTAATCCACTCACTGTTACTGGCAAAATTCCCACTGACCTGCATAGAAAGAGATTTTAATTCTTAATCTTCATGTTCCTCATCTGGTAAATAAAGAAGATATTTAATTTCTCCTGGTACATCTGTTTATCTTTATTTAGACTATATAACACCTTTGGACAAAGACTCTTGTTAATTTGTGCTGGTTTTTAAAATTAATGTCAATAATAATCTATGTCACCCCCAAGTCAAGTAACATCAATGTGTGAGAGCCCAAACATCAATATTGTACATTTCTAAAAATCAAGCATGCTCACCAATGGGTAGAAAAGTACAACTGAAAATTTGCTGGTCAGCACTACACCAGCTGCCTGCCCAGAAAGAATAAAGACATTTTCCTGCAGTTCACTGGAGACTTAGAGCAGCTCATCTACCCCAAGCACATAGAACAATTAGATCTTTCTCTATACTCTTACAAAAAGTCTGATTATTACAGCATAGCAGGTGCTTTATAAAGTAGCCCATTCTCTATTGAGCTAGATTAATATGGTTTAGAATATTAAACTTGTCTTAGATAATATCTAGCACAATATCCACCTCAGTCTCATCTGAGATCTCTCTGTGTTACAGTGATATAAATAATACTTAAATAATTACTGTGGGAATTAACTGATATTTAGCAGTTTCAGTTTTATTACAGAACTTGCCCTTTGAAAGCCAAAGATGAAGTGACAGACTCTATAGGAATATTTGACACTTTGAAAACTCGACTGTAGTTAATGATAACAGAAAGATCTATTGAGGCAAAAATGTAATGAAATCTCATAGCAAGTTTACAATGAAAAAAATCCTGTAACTATAGCACATACTGAAAGAATTTGTTTTACTTGTTCTACGTGTTCAGCAAAAGTTTTAAATATGTAAACACTGAAAGCATTCTTTTTTTGTCAAAAACTGCTGAAGTTTAAATTTTATTTGTAACTCTCCCATCAGTGAGACAGTCCATTCTACTGGGGAGACCATGTATTTTTGCAGTCTAGTAATATCTTCTTCCAGTGTGATAGATTTTGTCTTACACTGCAGTACAGAGTGAATAATTTTCCATTATAAGTAGGACTGTTTTCTCACTTCAGAAAAAAAAAAAAAAGCTTCATTTTAATCCTACCAGTATTTAATTCACTTTGGGGTCTATTTTTCATTCTATTTAGTTGTGTAATTCATGCTCATCTGTTTCTCTGCAAGCCAAGTGATAGTTTTTATTCTTGAAATGTATTCTTCCTTTCATATATTGCAATAAATCTTAGAGTAATGTTTTGATGACCATTTGACTATTTCCACTTGTTACAGAAGACATTTTAAAAAAAGAGCACTAAAGAGTGCCCTTAACATCCAGGAGGTTCACAGTAAGTGCAGAAATTTTCTTCAGACACAGTAGAAATGAAAGCAGGAGTGCCAGGTTTATGCTGTGCATTCACAGTCAAAGAGATGTTCTAGTTTCTAAATGCAAATCCTTTAATATGGTCTCAGCTCCAGAAGAAGATAGAAGAATAAGGAACAGAAAAATCATCCCTTAAATTCACACATCAGAGTTCTGCTCAGATCATGAATAGACAGTAGGAAGTAAAAAATACAAAGAAGGAAAAGAAAAGGGAGATGAAGTTATTCAGGAGTAAAAATAGTGAAATTATCCTTGGGGTTCACTTATAATGGAAAACTAGATTCTTTAGTTTCAGGTGAAAATATGAATGTAGCTTGAAATGTTGCAGAACATCTTCATAAGCATATATTATATTGTTTTGTCATAACTTGTCCTAGCTCTCATCCACACCATGAAAAGACTTCTTCCTGACCTTAGAAGCATTTCTTAGCTTGGGCTCCAGCTCCTGTGCAAGAGCAAGGTCTCCTTGTTTCCTTCCCATGTGGGTGAGACTAGAGCAGCTACCACATTCAGATGTTTGTGATAATTTTTCCCATACCGTATTGAAGGGGAAGAAGAAGAGCACGGTGTGTCAGAGACCGACCACCTCCAAGGGATGCTCCTGGAAGGAGCAGATTATCCAGTACACTTTACCCTGAGCTATCTTGGAAGACAACCTAGTCTTTGATGTTTTTGGCTCCTGTGGCAAATAACCTTTCTTTTTTCAAGCTTACAGAAAAAATCAGTTGCTTTAATGAGACATTTCAAATAATATCACAAGTGGTGAATAGCAGTGTTGGCAGCAGATTCTCTTTACTATCCTTCCATAAATATAAAAAAATGCAGAAGGGGTCTGCCCTCAGCCCTCACTTTCATTTGCAGATGAGCTATTGGCTCCCTAAATTTTTGTTCTCTGCTGCAGGGCTCCTGTAGCAAAGCCAAAGCATCCTTCCTAAGCAAGAGTGAAGATACAGTAGACTTAGTTTTGTCTGTTTTGAGGCACACTCACTTTATTTTCTAGCCTATCTTTCCAAGTTTACAAAATTACACCCTTTGTTTCTTCTTTTAGGAGTCTGGCAGGCATTTCCCCCCTACCCCAGTAATTTCTCTTTATTTTTGGTACTCCCTGACCAATTTCAGCCCCATAAAGCAGATGGTTAGAGATCTCAAATACAACAAATGTCTACACTGAAATATAGATGCTGATTAAAGGAGACCTTACTGGTGCTTCCTCTGAGGTAAGGGCAGAGAGAATTCAACCTGATCCCTTTAGCAGCATCCAGCTGGGCAATCAGCAGGCATGCCCTGACTGGCCAGTTAGCATCCACATTTTACCAGGCTAAGTACAGCTACTTTATACAGCTAAAAGCAGAAAAATATCTTAGACTTATGTGAAGTGGTGGTGTGGGAAGAGTTACGTTAGCACCAGCAGGCTGGGGAACTGCTGTGGTGAGAGGAGAGGGCACGGGGCTTTGGGAGGAGGCAGTGTGTAGGTGCAGGGGAAGCTAGGAGGACAACAGGCATCCCAGCAGTGAGGCAAAGGGACATAAGGATGAGCTGTGTGTGTTGTGGTGAGAGTATTCTAAAGGATATGCTTAATTCACATACACAGACCCATAAGAAACCCAGCTTCACCAGTTCGCCAGACTAAATTTTACCTGTCTCATCGCATTTCCATTTTGATTTTATGGCTTGATTCTCTGTTGTCTTAATTTGTGTAACTACATTGCTTCCTAATTTCCATGCATCTGAATCAAGAGTATGGAAGAATATAACAGGAAATTATTTTCTAGTCTTGCAGAATTCTCAGCCTTCCCCCATGCCTTATCTGACTAAAATCGAAGTTTTTCAAAAACATCAGAGGAAACAAGGCAAAATACATCCCTCCATGCTCGAATAGCCCCTAAATGTGGTTATTTACACAGAATCCACATACCACCTGAACATCCAGAGGAGTGAATTCGTATCCAAGCCTATAGCAGTTTATGAATTTTTGACCTTTAATATATAGTGTGTTTATATCAGCATAAAAATTACACAAAGATATATGCCTGGATCACTTGTCTGTATGATGTGTGATACAGAAAAATCTGCAAACCCTGTCTTCCTTGCCCTGTCATCAAGAGCAAGCCTTTTTGATTTTCAGATTTTTGGGGTATACATGTAGTACCTGCAATTTTGTGTGTAGATATATAAAGATATGTGCACATACAAAAATTTGATAATGCTGGCAGGCTTGCAGGCATGATTACAGAACAGCTAGGTCAAAATCAGTCCTTCTGCAGGCAGGTCTCAGTGCAGGGAGGTTGGACTTCTGTTCACCTCAGCCATCAGTGAAGCCACTGGGACTGGGACAAGTCTAGCCCCATGCAGTTAAGGTGCTTTACTTTTTGTGTGCTATTTTGTTTTGCCGATGAAGATAATCTGCAAGGGCAGATGAATTACAGAATGTGATTGTGATTCCCTCTCTGAACAGGTCCAGTGTCCTAGCAGGCTGCAACAGCCCTTGGTTGGATTCATAAGCCAAAAGGGAAAGCAGCATGGAACAATTAGAGTGTTATATTCCTGCTGAGTTGTACTGATGGGCAGATAAGCTGCTGCATTATGCACATGTCCTTTAAAAGATGAAGTAATTAAGCAATAGGTGGACATCCCTTCCTTAGAGTTTAAGATCATTAAGCAAAATTACTTGGAAGCATTCCTAGACTTGCAATTATTCTCATTAGATTTAATAGTATCACGGGATGATGTGGGCAGGCAGCATCTTTTCTGATTCAGTTCAAATGATGAGATTCATGCTGTGTAATTGGAAGTCAAGTCATATTACCACTAGCCATTATTTTTTTCCACATTGAAATATTTTCCCTCATCACTGTGCATAAATGACATCTTAGCACTGGAAAGCTTTTGTGCTACCTGCCTTTCAACAAGCCCTCCCAGCAATTCATTTGAAAAGTAAATAGATCAGTAAAGTGACAAAGCAGTTGAGTGGACATTGCTGACTTCCTTGGTAATGTCATCAGGCAAGTATACTGTTATGGCTTTTCTACACAAGGAATAAAAAGACAGCTAATTGTACAGACTATCTATATAAAAGATGACTCCATCTCTTCTGGAAGACAACTCAAACTATAATGAAATAATCACACTTTATTTCCAAAATGATAATATTCTATGCAGTGCCCTAGAAATAATATTGTTCTTGTGTGAAATTAGATGATATAAAGGGAACTTTTTTTTCCTACCTGTACTCACTTCACATTTGGCCAGAACTTGGCTGAGATCCACTTTTATTGCACAGTGAAGGAAGAGCAGTTGAATCTCCAGCTGTTTGCTCAAATCTCTGTGAACTCCTTCTGGCCACCTGGAAAGCTCCGCCACATTTGAATGATAGAGGCACATCAGCATTCTCCCTTTCAAAAGATCTAACTCTCATTAAATTTGGAACCCAGATGAGCATAGGAGAGGATGGAAGAGTAAGATGAAAGCATGAGCAATGTTCTATTTCATATACCAGTCTGTGTACTAACAGGCTGTTTGTGTAGCAGCTGATAATGGTCCCTTCACTGTCTGCAGTGCATCTAACTAACAAAGGGTCTTTGCTCTTCTTTTTATTTAAACATGTAATTTTACCCATCACTGAAAGTTATTATTAGAAGATGGTGAAAATGTGTCCCTCAACATATTGAAAAGCTTTATTTCAATGGAAATTAATGATTATTTTCTAGCACTAATTCTTAATTTCATAGTGTTCCATTACTGAAGAAGTCAAAGTGCTTACAATAGAAATTTAAATGGAAAATTTCCAGGTTAACTCGGAGCAAGTATGGTCCAGCACAGTGTCTGTCTTTAACTTCTCTGAAACAATTTGTTTGTGTCTGCTAAACCTTCTTATAAAGACATTTTAATATACATGCTCTAGGGCTCCAAAGCTACTGGTGGCTATTTCTGACTTTCCAGTAGCTCTCCCTTTCTAGAAGTTCATTCTGATCGGAACCCTGTTTTACAATTAACCTTTACTTGTCACTTAAAACAACAAAATACTAGCAGATTCTTCCGTTTTTCCTCAGAATAAGCACTTTCTAAGCTTAGATTCCTCTTCTGTTTCTAAAATGTAGCTTCAGCTCTAGTCAGTCCATCCACTTTCTTCTACGTTGTTCTGATTGAGCTTCCTCTGAAGCAAACCTCTTGAATATCTACCTTGTATTTCTGGTGATTTTATGATCAGCCAGATGAAATGATCAAAACTCTTGGGAAAAAAATCCATTGTCCTTTTCAGATTTGAAAAATCTGTCTTGGCAAGTGACCATTTCTTTCAGTCAATGATATCACATTTGAATGGATCACCACAGAAGTTCAGAGAGCAGATCTTTTCATTCCCGTTTAGGATGCAGGACTTTTCCCATTATGTCATGTGATAGGGAAGCACAGGAGGCCGAGCAATCCCACATTCAAAGTGGAACATAGGGTTTAACACAGATATCCACAGAGGAACCACACAAACCTCTCCAAAAAATCACATGAGGTTTACAATACTTGCTTTGTGACAGTAGAGGTGAAATAAATACAGAAGGATGAGTGACTGTAATTCCAACATGAAAAGCTTTATCATCTTCGGTTCCACCCATGTGTAGTAATTGGAATCACAAACATTGGAATGGAATTTTAAGTGATGGGATTCCTTACTGCCTTCTTAGCAAGGGCATTGGTAACTGCTTTCCTTCTCTGTTGCACTCACAGACTTTGTGCCTCTCTTCAGCTGATTAGCATTTTGAATTTTGCCACAAGATTATTCTGTTTCTATAGTGATCTGGGCACCACTAGTGTAGGTTCATTTCCTATCAGTCATGGTTTACTTACGTCAGTGAGCGCATTATTTTCAACTGTGTTTCTTTCATTCCTGCATCATGTAGGTCATTATATTTATATGCAGCCAATGAGACCAACAAGTTTCTAAAATGGCCAGAATATTTAGAACAGTCTGACAAACTGTACTGTGTCCCTGCTTATTAATGTGCCATTATGTTGGGAAAACAGAGCATAAGTAAACGCTAATTAGGAAAATAGGTAGAAAAGCAAGACAATTTCAGTACAGCACTCAGAAACAAAAATCTAGGAGATACAGAAGTTAAAAAGTCAGAGCTTGCTAGTTTTACAGAAACACAAGTATAGGATCCTAAAAACTAAACCAGGGGATTAACAAGAAAAATAAGGGGAAAAAATAGGGCTAAGAAAGTCTTCAGAAACTCCATTATTGCCGTTTCTCCTTACTTGAGGTCTTGGCTATTATTTACCCTAACACGTGTACAGCACAGGGCAGATCTCATATTCTGATCTACCTTTTAAATAGGCAGCTGTAAATCAGAAAAATGAGCTTTTCTAATTCTGTGTACTGCAAATGCTTCACAATTGTCTACACCAATCTGTCTTTTTAGCCTTCAGTAGGCACTATAATGATTTTTTGTTCTCTTGGATCTTGGATTATGAGGGTATATAATGAAGTAGGCCTCTGTTTCCAAACAAGGAGGAAATTCAAGAAGAATTTGTCACTGAATAGGACAGCTAGTAGATGAAAACAAAACTTTCCCCAGAAATTATTTGCTGTTCTTCCAATACAAATAATACAAAATGCACTGATATAGCTTAGCTATGACTGAGTATGAAAACATGGATGTTGCTCAGACATTGTATTTAATTATGTGTGACTTTCTCTGCTTTTAAATCACGTTTTCAATAAAAGTGTTGCAATTCTAGATTATCTTGAGGTAAGCCTATGCAAAGGAAATTAAAGCAAGTAGAAAATGCTATAATGTCAATGGAAGACAACTAGAAAAATGTAATGTTTTGTAATGACGGTGGGTAAATATGAATGGGAGTGAATTCCTTAATGGTCACCGTGCTCTACTTTTCAGTAACACGCATGTGGGGGGGAAAAAAGGCTAATGAATTTGCAGGGGCAGAAATTGAGGTACAGGTACTGAATGTCATGATTCTATCACTTCAGTTAATAAAAACCTGAAATAAACTTGAAACCTCATTTGATTTTGAAGCTGAGCCCATCTCTACCCCTGCCACCAATGTTCCTGGTTGTTTTATTAAAGGTACATCCATTAGAAACACACTTAAGGACTTTACGAGGACTCATCTCAAAGCAACATTTCTGATGAGAAGAAAAATCTTTATTTCAGGATTTTCAGGGCAGGTAGGAGTTGTCATTTGCATTTGTGTTCCTCTCAGCTCTTGGAACAAATGGTATCTTTCCTGTTGTGATATTGCTGCTAAGCTGTGGAAGAATGTTTCTTTTTGTTAAATAACAGTATAACCTTCAGTAAAGCTGTAAGAAAAAGTGAACTAGAGGGAACAAGTGGGTTAAGCTCTTATTTCCCAGTACCATGGGACACTGAATTGAAATGTTTGATAGTGGGGTTTTTTGGGTTGTTTTTGTTTTGTTTTGTTTTCTAATAGGTCACTGAAAAACACTGTTCTGAGTTTAAACAAACTGCAGGTCATGGTCAGCAGGCATGAAGCTGGCATCCATTGGCAGTTCATTCTTTAGGTTGTTTATTTTGTACAATAGCCAAGAATCTGATCTCCACTAAATACAAAATTCTATCACATTAACTCTGACAAACTTCAAGTATAAAAAAGAAGGTGACATCTCTCTACACCTAGAACAGTATGTGTTCAGGTTCTCTGGACTTCGGATCAACAAAGTGGGACTGAGGCTTCAGAATCTTAAAATGCCCTGCCCCTGCTCTCTCACAACATAACCAAGTTCATAAGTGTAAATTCCTAACCCAAGGTGATTTTGCTGCTGGATTTGGGCTCCTCCAAAGCTAGCTTCTAGCTTGCTAGGCAATCAGGCAACAGGTTTTTTACAGATCTGCATCTGAGAGAAAACATTGCTGAAGACAACTGAATTAAGCATAATGCTATCACAGACAGACACTGAAGTGGAAATGAGATCATGATTTTAGTTAGAGTCTGTAACTAAATACAATAACTGACTAAGTAAAAGTTCTGATCAAAGAATCATAAAACAAATACAAGCTATTTCTAATGAAAAAAATGAAGGAAGTAAACAAGATATGCAACAGTAAATCAATAACTTCAGGCCCATTTCACTGTATCAAATGACTAGAAATGGTGCAAAGTCATTCAAAGTAATATCCCAAAATGTAAGAAAAATACAGAAAATCAATACACATAAATACCATGTTCATTCATCTAATGTTTCAAATCAGACAAGTGAGAAAAAAGACAAACACGTTGATCAAACACATATCAGGAAAGAGGAGGAGGTTTTTATGAAGATTCATAAGATTGCAACTTGTAGTCAAAAATCAGTATTACAAATAAGACAGGATGTGAGTCACACTTATTTGTAGGTTGCTGTGTGAGTTCTGTCATATAAACAAAGTACATTGGTTGGGCTCTAGTACAGATACACATCCTGAGCCCACTTGAAATTTGTGCTTGCTATTATGCAGTATTGGCTCCTCAGAACTCAGCAGTGACAGAAAATCCACCTGCTTTGGAAGGGCTACCACAGGAAAATCTCTGCTGATAGAAAGATATTCCTAGATCAGTTTGAACAATAGGATGTTAGCAATACATGCATTCACATTCATTATAAAATTACAGTATGTTAGGGTTTTTTTTTAGGAACATTAATTTCTTAATTTCCCTGCCTTCAGTATGCCTTTGTGAAACAATCGTTACATTTTAAAAATAACTGATTTCCCTAGCATAGCACTTCATTAAAAAGTACGCATACTATTAGTAAGATGCAATGATTGAAAATCAGGGTTCAGAGAATATTACTCTAGCTTTCAGGGAAGAACGTTTATCATTGTGAATGGCCAAAGGATAGTAATTTTGTCTCAATTGTGTACCTATCAACATTGTGAATAAAATTACTGCTCCTCATACCTTTCCAGTTGGAAGCAGTGAAAAGAAAAACAGTCAGTGGCCTCAACAAGTGGGCAGTAATGTTTTGGAGCTGGGAACAATTATGGAGGCAGCTGTGAAATTTTCATGCCTTCTGCCCTCATTTGATCAAAATTGAATGCCCGGACTTCTTCACCAGAAAAAGACAGGTTCCGTCATTTTCCAATTTTATAATTTCTGTTGCCTACCTGTTCAGTTTGCTGTCTAACATGCTCTATGGGTATTTGGAGCAGCACATTACTAGTTCGACTAGTGTTCCAATTTCTGAAGCATCCCATGGCAAATTTTCCAGTGTCAATATTCATGACAGTTTTCTGCCACATATCTATCTAAAGGGACACAGCTCAGGAAACAGTAGGAGTTTTATCCTCCAACATTGTGCCACATCCACAGATCGCACAAGCCAAATTGTTTCTGTTCCTCTTTGCTATGTTTCATGCTCCTTCTGCAAAAATATTAGTGTATCCAAGATGTGGGAGAAGGCATCCTTGTCTGTACAAAGATTTTCAGTCACACAACCTCTTATTAGTGTCTCCTTGAGCCTCTCCATCTGCAGTCTCATTTTCTTTCTTCAACTGGAAAATAACTAGCACTCTTATTACTTGCACTAATTGATAAAAGTTCAGTAATTTCTTTCTCTAATTTTCTTATTACTCAGTTCATGTCCTGAGACAGTAATTTATTTTCTTTGATAGTGATTACATTTTGTCACTGTCACTTCACAGGAATTTCCAATATGTTGCTATTTATGTCTTCACCTTTGGTAATGACTTGCCTTAGTGTGAATTCCATTTTCCTTTGCAGTAACTGAAGTCTCTTCTTGGCTACTCTGTTTAATTTAATGGGGTATAACGGGTCTCAGTATCCATCCCCTTAAAAGTGGAATGTGCCACATATACATCCCATTATGCTTGTGATGACTAGCTAGGCAGGCAATGCTAGAGAAGGAAGAGCAGCTCTCCTTTCCCATAAAAACAAGCCAGTGTCATCAATGATATGCAGAAAGTTATCTCATGGTAGACACTACCAGACTAAAACTTGCCTCTTTCACAAGATTTAATTTCTTGGGTTGTTTCGACGTCTCTATTGCCACATGCAGCTGCTATTAAATATTTTATTTTACTGCTTTCATGTTCTAAGGCTTTCTTTTTTTGCTCAGCTACTGACCTGAACTACTCAAAATAAAGTGCTGGTAAAGATCAGTTTAGAGCTAGGCACTTTAATCAGGGAAACAACTGAAGCAATATTATATTCTCATTCAGAACCTTTAAACAGCTTACTGTAACCATATTGTTGCTCAAATCCCTTTGCTGCAATTACAAAACAGCATCACAACAAAAAGAAAATATTAGACTTGGTACAGTCAGTCACCTTTGAACAATTTATCAGATTCTGAATTTTATGCAGATTAATAATGCTTGTCCATCAGAATGAAAAATTACTTATCCTATGATGTGTCTAATTGCATATTTTCAGGATCTTCCATGGAAAAGGCCCATGAAATAATTAATACGTAATGCTATATTCACCATAGGTGTATAGGCGTTGCCTAGCAACCAGCATCCTGTAGGCTTCCTAAGGGGCCTCAAATAAAGACAGGGGAGCAATCCTTTCACACTGCCATGAGAGAGAAGCAGCTTTGTTCTAGGCTGCTGCTCTGTTCTGCTTGTTTCTAGAGTAATTTCTGCAAAACAAATCTCCCTTAAGAGGTCACGTGTCTGAAAAGCCTTTTCAAAGGATAAACGGAAGCCAAAAACTCTGCACATGCTCATTTTTTTATACTCTGGGACACCTTTTGCCTTCAGAAATACTACCAATATCCTCTTGTTATCTGGCAATAACAATTTTGTTTTCAAAAGAAGTGCTTCTTTGGGTTCATTTCTACTTCTAATTGGAATAGTTTTCCATCTGTGACAGGATGTCGTGCTGATGTTTTTCACTATCAACTGTTTCTTGGACAAACTATACATTAAATTTTAAAAAAGGACTTGTGTTGTGAAGTGTTTTTATACAAATACTGTTGTATCTCAAGGGTATCTACAGTACAGAGCAGCACCAACTTCACTGAAATGCAGTCTTCCTGAGCTGTAAAAGCATTCTTTTTTGACAGTGCAATTTTTAAAAGTACCAGTTCATTTCCAGTGCAATCTCTTTATCTTGGCACTGGGACATCTAAATCTCATTTCATTAAATGGATATATTTACTCAGATGTTCACTTCAACAAGAGAAGGAGGCTGGAAACCAGTATTCCAAGATTTCCCTTCTCAGCTACAGTTTCCAAACTCTTCTGTGGTCCTTATCATCACTGATCTTTGCTTTATCTTCATTTTGCATTAAAATAACAGCCCAAATATCAACAGACTCAGAAAGATATTGTGGTTATTTGATAGCCCGTAAATAAAAAGTCACCAGCATCATGACATATTTAATTTTTTCATAAATTTTGCAGAATTTATATAGTTTAATGTTAACACATTCAACATTATATGAACAGGAAAAAAAAAATGCAACAAAATTCTGATGTTAAAGTGATCACTTTATTTACAGGACTGTGTAATATGTATTCTAGAATCTGGAAGATGTTAGACTAACTGATTGGCAGTGCAGTCCTAGGTTTCTATGAATCATATTTTGTAGCTGTTTTAAAATAACAAAGATCAAATATTATGCAAATATTCCTCAATCCAAATCCATTGACTTTCTTTTTTTTTTCTGCCTTTGTCCTGCAGCAAGATTATTCAGCCTACCAAGATATTTTGTAAAGTCATTATATTCATACAGATTTCTGGCTGCAGCAGATCTTCTGTAGAGCTTTGGCTTTATATTAATGTTCGGTCTTGAAATCTCAGAGGAAATTGTCAAGGTACAGAAGGCAAGAGAGTCGCCATCATCTATTGATGAAACTTGGGAGCTGATGAAACTCAGGAACCTAAAAACTCTTTTTATTTTTGCAACAAAGCTCATTCATACTCATTTTTTAAATTTCTTTCCCACTTAATTCCCAGTAAGGTAGGCAAATGACATACTGGGGATCAATCCCATACAATCTAAGTGACATCTCAATCTTGAGGGACATGCTGAGCCAAATTCTAATGAAAGATAATCTTATGGATATCCAGAATTTAAACATTAGACTAAAGGCAGAATCCCTAATCCCTGACTTAAAGATTTCAGTGCAGTTGCACATTGAAAGATGCTTGTGCTTGACAGGAAAGACTAGTCGGGGTTATCTCCCTCCTGCTCATTGCTTTTCCTCTGTCTGCCTCATTTACATGTAAATAAGTGAATTTTGCACACATTCAGGGTGCCACATGAATTTTAATTTTTCCTTTTTTAGTTATGATTTCAAAATCAGCCTGTCTTACTGGGTTTTTTCCCCTGATTAAAACATTCATCAGGTTTCTGTTACCCATAAGCTTGAACTACAGACTTACACGAGTTGCCTACCTTTAGTTCAGGTCACTATGAGTCTTGGCAATATTATCACATAATTTCAGTTTATGGAAAACACACACACACACACGCATGCACACTGAGATCTCTCATCTTTTCATGAGATTTTTTTTCAACTTTGAGACTATAAATAAAGTTACATTGCAAAGGTTGAGTTAGATCAGTGAGTAAGTGCATCACTTTCCTACAGGCAAGCAAATTTGTTCCTTTATTCCAGCAAATGCTTGTTTTCCACGTGGGAGTTAACTCCTCAGTACAATAATCTCTGTTCTGTGTCATCAGCACAGGAGCCAGTTCTCCTGAGCTGTGGTTCTACAGTTCAGTGATGGAGCTAACAACCTATTGAAGCAGTTTTGTTTCATTAGCAAGGGAATTTTTCCCTAGTGGAGCATTTCAATGTGAAAAACATTTCATTACCAAGCCCCTATACAAATGCTCTAAGTGCTAAGGTAGTTACCACCTTCCTGAGACTCATCCTTCCTGGCAATGAGTTGATCAACCTCCCTTGCAGTTTTATTTCTAGAGTTGCAGAGTAAAGGTCCTCTTGAAGCTGTTCCATGTGCTGAAACCCCGTACACGGTGCTGCGCTCGCAGTGAGCTCTCAGAACAATCGTAGGGCTTTGGCAGGGAGGACAGCCTCCACTACGTGCACTATCATTTCAATTCTGGGCAAGTTTTTCGAGGATACAGTGGTCCATTTTGCAGTGGTACAGCTTCATCTCTACAGGGGGGCATTTAGTGATCCAATTTTGTTCATAGGATGCCAGCAGCATAAGACAATTTCAAAACTAACCCTCTGCATAAGGAAAATGAGCAAAAGCTAAAACAGTAAGCTTAACAATCAATGGATTATTTTAAAAAAGAAGAGAAAAAAAAGAAAAAAAAAGAGAAGAGATTCTGCAATAAAGGGATTTAATAATCACTGAAAAAAATTAATTTCATGGTGTGGTGATTAGTGGGCAAAGAGTTAAATTCCAAAGTGAGATAGTGTACTTCCCAGCACCGCAGATCACTGCATAAATCCTGCCAGTAAGGGAACAGACTCTTCCACGTCTGGCAGTTGCAGCATGAATTCTCCTGCCTCCTGCCACTACAGCCAATATGATCACAGCAGCAAGCATTTCTCCCATGTCCAGAAAAAAAAGTGGGGTTTTTGCTTGAAAGTGCTGATGCTTGTAGAAGTACATTAGTCATCATGCCTGCTTAGGGAAACTGGTTCTGAGAATTCTAGATTCCTGCACCTTTATTGCTTCAGTTATAAAACTGTTCTGGATTTAGTTCACATTTCTTACTGGTACTCAGGAGAAGATGGATGAAAGAGAGAAATAAGATACAGCTTTTAATTTTTCTGAATATTTTCATATTTTTCAGTTTGATAATTTTAACTGTTCTATACCTTTCTGGCATTTAAAAAGCTGTACACATTCCTTTTTTGTCTTGACAGCAAATGAGTTATCATTTTTTTCTTCCTCACAGGAAAGCTTATGTATTTCAACACCAAGATCAGTGTGTAATCTTTTTGCATAACACAGACTTAAAGCCTTCTCTAAAATAAATGTTTCAAATTCATAAGCCCATTTTTAGTTTCCAGATTCCATTCTGGGCTCAGATTTCTAAAACTTAGGCACAGCAAACATTCAAATTTTAGATTCCAGTTGGAGTGAGCTTCTCCTCTTCTTGTGTTAAAAGGATGTCTCATTTAGAATCCTCCTGCTCAAGGTTAACTTTTTGAATTGTCACATGTAATTTTTAGACATTTACAGGATGTTACAGTATTGGCAAAATGATGTCATTCAAAGAAAAGCCTCAGTGATAGCAGCTTTCTCTTTCTTTGTAAAAGATACTTGAGGATATTGCCATTTTGTTCTTTAGTATGATGTGAGGTTTGTAGTAGGCACTAAATACTTCATTTTATGTTTTAAACATTAAAACACAACACATAAACATTCAAATAACCTTTCCTGAGATGTCAGTGATGCTGACACACAGAACATGCAATTTTGACAGCTTTTTCCCTTTTTCATGCACTTGTCCCTTTCTAAGCAGATTATAGACAGTTTTCAACACTCCAGTCATGTAAATCACATCACTAGCTTATAGTAATATTCAACACTGTTGAATTTATGCTCCCAAATCAGCCATTCCAACACTTTTTTTTATTAAATATGCCCCTTCTGCATAGTCAATTAAAGCATCTCTTCTTTGCGTGCCTACTGGAGATTCTATTTTGTTCTCAGTGCTTTGACTTTGCGTCCTTTTCACCTTTCTTTTTAATGTTACTCTAAGATCCCCAGAAGCAGCCAGCATGCCCTCTATAATATTGTCTCTTTTTCTATTGAATTTCACCTGGACAGTGGTGTGCCATCTTCCAGAGAAAGCAACTCCTTCTTCACAAAACCCAAGTTAATGGTTCAGAGTTATCAGAGTGCTCTGTATTGCATGTAGGTCTCCAAAACCAAAGTTTCCTGAAGAGGTAATCAGTGCAGTATTTGAATTATGTTGTTTGGCTTGGCTTGATGAGTCCTAGATGAGAGTGATGGAAGAAATGTCTTAAGTTTGCACTAGGATGACCTTTGGAATGATTTTGATGATATAGTGATTAATTACTTTTTCTCAGAAATCTAATATTCTGTAAAAATTTATCTTGAGACTTCAGTATCTCCTCCTTGCTTTAAATTCATACACGGGCTTTTTGCTTCTTTGTTTTTAAAGGCAAATAAAATACTATTTGACCCCTCTTTTGTTTGTTTGTTTTCCCATGCAAATGGTTAGTTGCAAGGCAGGAAAGCCACAATACATTGTACAACTGAGATATACAATTTGCTTCCCTGCCAATATAAAGCCAAGCATGCATTTTGTGTCAAAGCAGTTGTGTGCTAATGAAGGGAATGAGCACCATTCAGTTCAGCAGCTGCATCCTGTAAGGTGTGGACACATTCCATCACTTTGTGCCAGCTCTCTAATCATAGGAAAGAAATATACTTAAGTTCTGCTACTAAGCTTGGGCTTTTCTTTATGTTACTCAAGCCAGGTAAAACTGGAACAGCAGAAAAAGAATTAATTGCATTCAGTTTGCCAGCTACATGGTAATAGTAAAACAGTGAGCACCTTCCTCTGAGAAAAGCAACTCCTTTGCCTTACTGTAGTGATAAAATTGTCTGTAAAAGCAAAGGCAATTTCTTCTAGAAGGGCTCTGACTTAGACATGCATTAAAGAGCTGTTTCTCCCTGTATAATGCAGGCATAGAAATGATAGTGCATTATGACAGCAGTCACGAAGCCATGCTGTCCCTCACTTTGAAGTCATTCATAATGTGTGTAGATCCTGTATTGTTGTGGGTTTAGAGCCAGTTCTGAGAGAGGACATCAGTAGCATAAGCCAAATAGCCAGAGAATAACTAAGACTTTGTCCAGTGATGCAGTAGTAACAATCAAGGAAAAAACCATCTCCTGCTTTGAAGATGATCCCCAGTGTGAAGATGTTCTTCATGCAGCAAAACCTCAAAGACATTTGGACCATACCACCATCACTGATGATGCAGCAGTTGCTGTGCAGCATGAGAATCTACTCTCAGTAGCAACTGGCAATATCTAATATGGATTTTAGTGCTCTCATGCCAACCATAAGCCTTGTCGCTGCCGTTAGGGGAAAGAGCGAAGAAACACAAACATGCAGTATAGTCTCACACAAATATCAGTAATATTTTCAAAATGTTGTGACGATTCATTTCAAGACATAAAGATGAAATATAAGTCACTCCTCCTTCAAAAGCATGTCAGTCATCTTTTTGACCATAACAGCAGGTCAAACTACTTCCAGTATTTGGATGATGTGCCGGATGTTAGTTGTCTGAGGATAGGCTTTTAACTGAAGTGTTGCTGGTCCATCTATTCTATTAATTGTTTGCTGGCTGAGATTGAGCACTCCCATCTCTCTCAGAAATCATTCTAAATTTATCTTCAGATGAGGAAAAAGAGATCAGTTCTCAAGTCTGAAATGGCAAGCTATGACTAATATAATATTCATTGTTATTTTGATAAATGTACATTTGGTAATTGATAAAATATCAGCTAAACCAGTTTATGATCTCAGCAGAGCAAGAGATATATGGTGCAGTCTTTGCTACATCATTGCTGTGACATATATGGCATTAAAAAAGTATTTACACAATATGTTGTGTTCACGCTTTGTACCAATTCAGAGAGACACATAAGTAACTGTGAGGGACAGCAGATGATTCTAATGCAATAGGGAAATACTGGCAATGATAATGGTAGATGGGAACTAATAAAAGAAAACACAGCCTCAAACAGTTTTTAAAACTTCAGTATTTTAATCCATTTTAGAGAGGAGTAAGTATAACAGAGTTCATAGGAAACAAATAATTTTTGTTGAGTTTCTTGAAGGCAAAACACCAAATACTCTTCAAAATTTACATAAATAATAATTATGAGTAATGTATGTTACTTTGCTGTCAAAAAGAAGGCAAGCAACAATTTGTCCTAAACAAATTAAATGGTATTAGAGTGCTGAGAACAGAGAAAAACAAGTTGTTTTAGGCTATGTGATCAATGTAGTTTCTTAGCTTCAGTGATGGAAAGGAAGTGAGCATTCACTATAGTTATAAGAAGTGTAAAACTTGAGTAGGAGGAGAGCTCATTTTTAAGGAGAAAGAAAAAAACAAACCCTAAACCAGAAAACATCTGCTTAACTGGATTTTGTGTGCCCTGCAATGGATCCTACACACTGCCTTCTGCTCGCTCTGTTCAGTGTGCATTTACCTTACAAGTTGAAGTTTATTTTACTAAGCACTCGTCAGTTCCCCTTCTGGTAATGTAAAGGGGAAAAAATTCATGCATGGGTTTGCTTCCATCCTTAGGTACAGCATGCCTAGAAGAACATTTGCTGTCTTTGATCAAGGCATCGGCCCATTTCTATCTGGTCCTGGTGTCAAGGAATTTAGTTGAGCAGACTTGAGGCAGCCCTGTGAAAGCTGGAGCCGGGCAAGGCTCAAAGGAGCCTGGTGTTGGTGGTGGAAGTTGTATGTGGCTGCAGAGTAAACAGTGTTGCAAATTCAGCTTATAATACTTAAGTTGGTTCCTGGCGGCAGTACATTTAGATTTGGTTTTGGTGTAGGTCCCCATTGCCAGGGCAAAGCAGTACAGCAAGTCCGTGAGGAACATCCCCTGAAGAGGGGCAGTGCGGGGTGCTCCTGGGTGGAGAACATTGAGCCTTCGTGCTAGTGGGTTCAGCTCAGCAGCCAAAATCTTCCTCTGGAAAGAATCCTGAACAGGATTAGGCTTCAGTACCCACCTGGAATGGCAAAGGGCAGCTCCAGGTCACGATGGGCTCCAGCACTGGGTCTGAGAGGTGCCAAAACACTGGGCCTGGCTGAGTGTCCATCCTCACACAGGCTCTGAAAATACGCCTTGAAAATAAGCCAGCCAAGCAATGGCTGGCAGCAGAAATGTTCCTCCAGACCTCTCCACAGGGGAGGGACAGGTAACTCCTCCAGTCAGCAGCCCCAGAAAGGAAAAGGCACAGTTGCCCTTCCCTCAAAGTCTTCAGCTGTTTTAAAGGTCTCACTGATCAGGTAAGCCGACCCACTGCAACTCCCTACTTTTTCGCCCCATCCATAACCTTTCCTTTCCTTCTCCTGCTGCTAAGCCAGGGGGGTGGGTAGGGAGGAGAGCGGTGCGTGCGTGGGGCCCGGGTAGCGCCGTAGCGGGGACACTCCCCTCCGCCACCATTGCGCGCCGGCCCCCCCGCGGCGAGATCCCTCTCCCCCTCCGCCTGTCTCCTGGCCGCCGTATGGAGGACGGGGTGCGGGTGTGTAGGGAAGCCCGAGCGCCCGGCGGCGGGAGTCGCTGGCCTCTGCCGGCGCAGGGGGCGGCTCGGCTCGGCTCGGCAGCCCCGCCTGCGCGGCGCCGCAGGGGTTAAGCGCCCCCGGTGCCGGTGGGATCGCTGCCGGCGGGGAGCGGGTTAAGCGCCTGGCGGCGGCGGCTCCGCCACTCGGCTCCGCACCGCGCTCCGCGCCGGAGCCGATACAGCGGGAAGATGGCGACGGAGGGATCGAGCGGCGAGCCCGGCTCTGGCGGGCGGGAGGACTCGGCGGCCACGGTAGCGGTAATGGGCCTGGCGGGAGAGGGGGGTGCAACCCAGCCGCGGCGAGGAGGGTCCCCCATGGCGTCGAGACGCAGCGGTGCCTGGAGACCTGCCTCCGCCGCTCCGTCCCTCCGCTCTCCTTCTCCCCCGGGGCGGGACGGGGTTCACTACGGGATCCGCTGCCACCGAGCCCCGTCCCGCCCCAGGCAAGAACAGAGAGAGGCGCGGGGTCTCCCTCCTTGCGGCTCTCCCTCTTCCCTCAGCGGGGGCGGTGGGTTCTCTCTCCCATTGTTCCTTCCCGCTGCTCCGGCGCGGGGTCGACGTGCGGCGCCCGTGAGGGGCACGGAGGGGGCTCCGCTCCCCGTCTCGCCTCTCCCGCACCCACCTCCCCTTTTCCCGCCGCTTCGCACAGCGAGGGGTCTGCGCCCCGGCTCTCCAGCAGGGCTGAGGTGCTGACAGCGGCCAGGGCGGCGGGACCTGTCAGACCGGGGTGGGGGGAAATGTTGCTCTTTAACCCTTTGCCGGGCCCGCAAGGCTTTCGCCTCTGGTGGGGCGTTTTCGGCGCGGAGGCTCCGTCCTTTTCCCCCGCCCCAAGTCCCCGTCCCGAGTGCCGGGTGTGTGGAGACATCTCGGCTCCCGGGGCCCGCGCCCCAGGGGCAGGATCTGGCTCCCCGCTTAAAATATGCTCAAAAGCCGAGCAGAACCTCCCTCACTGCCGGCGTGTCCCCTCTGCGGGTGGGTGAGGCAGCTAGGAGGGAGGCGGAGGGATGCGGTGCGGTGTCAGCCGATGGTTAAAGCGGTGCCGGGGGGAGGCTGCGCTCCCCTGGGCCGGCGATGGGCTCCTCTCTCCTGCTCCACACGACCCCAGGCAGGGCTGCAGGGCTGCAGGGCTCGTCTTTTCGGGCTGTCTGCGCCTCTGCTGGGCCCCGGCTCTTCGCCCGTGCTCTGGCAGACCTCAGTCAGCCCGGCGGCTCTCCCTCTCCCGGTGCATCCGAGACCTGGCGTGGTCCAGCCTGTCTGGGGGCTTCCCGGGTCGAACTAGCCCGGGGTACTCCGCTGGCCGACAGCCGCAGGTCCAGAGTCAGGCTGTAGCTGCTCGGTCTCGTAGCGACATGGGAAGTTCAGGGCAGTAACATCGCGGTGGTGCCCGTTCTGGTTGGGATCGTTCCTGAAGGCAATGACTCCCAAAGGGAGGGGACACTAGTTTCTCTGAAATTTGGGTTATTGCTAGCATTTTATTTTATATTATCTCGTTTACTTCCAAACAGGCCCTAGTTCTTATCTGAAACCTTGTTCCAACTGTGTACATAATTGTCCTTCTGTGTCTTAAAATCTGCAGTGTTGTGAAAATTAAGTTTTCCTTTAAAAAAGTAAGCTTTATGCAGTGCCTATTTATAACATCACTGTCTTTTAAAACAACCATATAACCATGGCATAAATGAATATTAAGGTAAGAATTTAAAAAAGCAAGCTTAAATACTTTAAAGCCCAGGTTTTGACGAAAATTATTTGTACTAAATTCTTTAGTATACTCATATTAATCCTGCCTTAATTTTCAGTTTTAAAACATCAAACAAGTAGCCTGTAATCAAGTAGCACTTCAATATTGCCCTGTTAGGCAGTGGAGTATAAGCCACTCATGCAATTTGGTGTTCTCATTGTGAAAGGTAGGAGGGCTAGCTCTCCACTGCACACTCATTTTAAAATACGTTTTCAAAACTGAAGAGATGCTAGTATGTAAACTGTGTGTTTCTCCCTAACAAAAATAATAGCTATACTTCAGCAATAACAAACTATTTTTAAAATTATTGCTTTCCTTTTTCATTTGCCTTCAGTCAATAATTTTCCTTTTATGTTTATTTCCTTACCAGTATAAGCATTTTATTGTTGATTAATTTTATCTCTTATACAGGAAAATAAAAAGAAAACCTCTGTGCATTGAAAATATTTTTTTAAAAATACATTTATGATACTTAAATATTTCGTTTGAAGGGTTAGTATGAGTAGCTTTTATTTTCTGTCTTTAAATTGGAGATACAGAATTATGAATTGGATCATCTTGCTTACTTTTTGCATGACCATAATCATTCAGATGACTACCTTATCAGTCACAGTAAACTTCAATTTATAACAAAGTATTGTTTTTAGTACAGTTTTAGGCTAGGGGATTTTTGGGTTTTAGTTTTGTTCTGTTTTTTAAATTTTTTTTTTTAGTCCTCGGAATCCTGATTGCACAAGTGGTGCAGTAAAAAGCTGTGAGAACAGTATTTGTAATAGTAATGTGTTAATGTGTAAGTTTATGCTGTCAGCAGAAGGTGTGTGACACAGGACAGTACAGCAGGGTTTCTTGATACTAAATACTGTTCTTGTGTCTTGATATACTATCAATAGCATCACTGGAAAATAAAGACTTTTTCTGCTCTTTTTAGAAGCACTGTAGAAAAGGAAGGGAAGTGCTTCCCTCCCTTTTTTACATTCACCAAGGAATTTGACTGAAAAAGCCTAGACTGTTCCATAGTGTGTTACATTTAGGAACAAAGCCGATAATCTTGTTATTCTGAGTTTCCTTGGATAAAGCACAGCATTTGGTAAACCCATCACTTCTTTTCCACAAAATATTGGTATTTTTATCGTGGGAAGGATGATAGGGAAAAAGGACAGGGGAGTGGGTCTGGTCCTTTTTCATACCTGCTCAGCATGATTGCACTGAAGTCACTGAAATTGTGTTGGTGCCATTTGGACTAGAATTGAGAGAAAACATATGTGTGTGTTTTAAAACATCTTTGAATGACTTCCATCTGCCTAATGTCTACCAATAATGATTATATAATAGCAAGAAATAATCCAGTTTGACAGTCTTTTTGTTGAAACATTGAACATCAGCCTGCTGTGCAGAGAGGGTTGGCTTGTCACACACTTTAGCTTCAGTGTAGATTTAACAAAGCCTATGAAAAGCCTGTTATATCAAACATGAAGTTTGTTGAAATTATTCAGTAAAATTTTTGGGTTTGATTTTGCTTGACCAGGGATCAAAAGCATAAATGTTTTTTTTTCCCTCAAAGACAGTACCTTCTACTGTCTGTACAGCTGTACATATAGCTGATACTGATAGAGTGGAATCTTGACTCCACTAAAGTGAATAAGGATGTTGCTGCAAGATTGCATCGAGAATGTGTGCATACTCCAAGGGATCACTCTGGGTTGCTGTGGATCATGTAACAGTACAAAAAAGTTATTCTACAAGAAACTGTCAAACAAACAAACAAAAATTACAAAGTGAGAGAAATTCTGTGATACTTTGTGGTGACATTATGGTGTATTTTATGCGTAGCTTGGTGTATTCACTGTCTGTCAGTCAGTAAGAACGTTTGTAGTAGAACTGCCGTTCTGGTCAATATAGTGAAATGCTAAATTATGGCTTGATCATATCAATTATATAGGCTGATTTAGATCAGTTGGAAAGATTCTTATCTAAAAACTACTGCAAGTAGCAGAAAATGAGACCGTAGCCTTGAAAAGCAAAGAGTATATTATCTCTTACAAAAGATTACATCCTGGAAAATGGTCACTTGCAAAGGGACTTTAGCAACCCTGTCTTCAACTGAATACAAGTTTTCAGTGTAGCGTTGTCATTCAGAGGAGTTATTTTCTTCTAGTTAGATGTGTGATGCTATTGTGTTTCAGCATGTAGGTGACATGCAGAGACAGCATAGTTCTGTCTGTTCTAGTTCTCCTGCTTCTCTCTGGTGAGAGTTTGGTCTCGATCCATCTTGCAGTGATAATGCTTCAAACCTCCTCTCTTCCTCTCCTCCCCCTTCTCCAAACTACAGCACTGCCTTTTCTATGCCTTCTACTCCACAACCTGCAGCACACCCTCACTTCCTGTGTTGTGAAGATCTTTGGGGATGAGAAAAGAAAGCCACTGAATGCAGTCCACTTTGCAAATGTTCCTTTCTCTTCCAAATGTGGACTGTCACGCTGTCATTAGAGGTGAAGTGCAGAGGTGAAAATTCTGAGCCAGATACATGAAAGTGGCATAGCCACATAGGTGGTGCAAAGCTGTAGGATGCAGTAAGTTCTGTTGTCTTCCCAAGTGCTTTGACTTCATTTGTGTAAGCACTGCTTTGGCCTCAGAGGGGATATACCAAGATAGGAATAGAGATGGAAATTGGGGCAGGGAGGAAAGATCTCAGGAAGACAGCAGTTTGCATTCTGGTTCTGCACCTACTCCTACCCGAGAAAAGGAGCAATTGATGTAAAACACCTGTATAATCCTTGAACATGTAAATCAGAAGCTGTAAAGTAGGCTTAGGGAAGACATACTGGTATGTACAGATGATACGCGGGTTAAAGCTTTCTTGGCATTAATTTTTAGTTCTCTTGTAGCACAAAGTAAGGTGTAAAATTTTGGAAAACAGATATAGCTTCAACAGTGTGTACCCATATCTGTGTCTAATCATATACTATTTGCCTTAGAAGTTACTTATTTGAAAGCAACTTGCTGAACATAAATTGCTCATTAAGTCTAAGTAAGAATTTAAACATGATTATACAAGATTTGTGGGCTTCAATCTGTATAGAAACCTAACTGGCACTGAAATAAAAAATTACAAAGTACCTTTGTGGCTTTTACTAGATTGCAAAAATGTATTGACAGCTGTGAAAATATCTGGGTGTGTACAAAGGTCAGTGTCTTAGTAATTTTGGAGGGGGTGGGGGCTGGCTTTGTTTGGGTTTTGTTTGTTTGCTTGTTTGGGTTTTTTTTGGTGGGGTTTTTTGGTGGGTTTTTTGTTGCTGTTGTTATTGTTGTTTCCGAAATAAATTCCCCAGCTCTGAGGTATATTTATGGTTAATGTTGAAACTGTTAAAAGTTTTGCTGTTAGCTGAAGCCAAGAAAGTCCACAACAGCTAACCAAAACCTCCCCCACACCTTTTAAAGAAAACTTTCTGAAAAACCCAGAAAGCTGGGGAGCTGTGTAGCTTCTTGTGGTGAACAATCCAATAAAAGTCATTGAGCTAATGGATGGTATAATTAAATGCATATACAGTACCCTCATGATCCCTTAGGTATGACTATGAAATTTTATGAGTCTTGAATGTTAACATCAGATGATACTCTCTTCAGCAAAAATCTCCGTATTAGTTGGGGAGCAAATTAAACTACATCGCTTCTCCTTGAAAGATATTTCTCTGCCTTCATACCTGTTTCTGTTACTAAGAACATTCCTAAAGGTTATATCTTACTTCTTGAGTTCATCTTGGATGTGTAACACACTATGGAACAGTCTAGGCTTTTTCAGTCAAATTCCTTGGTGAATGTAAAAAAGGGAGGGAAGCACTTCCCTTCCTTTTCTACAGTGCTTCTAAAAAGAGCAGAAAAAGTCTTTATTTTCCAGTGATGCTATTGATAGTGTCTTTTCTCATCAGATAATTTCTGGTGAAGCATGGAATCACAGACTCTTACCCTAGTTTCAGACTAAAGAACAAGTGTTCCACAGGCAAAGCAATAAACTGTGGTTTTCCCTGAAGTATTCACGGATACTGTGTGGTATTATAACCACTTCTTTTAGCAGTCTCTCTGTTTGCAGTTTTCTTTATTAGAAAAGGGTTATGATTCATTTAACCACATACTCACTTCCTTTTATAGTTGGTGGGGTGAAGTAAGTGGCTGGAAGGAATAACCTGTTTTAGAAACAGGTTTGTGAACTTCACTGGTTTTGAGTGAAGTGACTTTGGCAGCTGACTCTTGAAGGTATGGGTGGAGGTGTGAATGGGGTTCAAGACGCTTAAATTTAGGTGTCTATGTGGGCACGCAATGTTTAATATCCTATTACAGTCAGTGGAGCCATGAACAAATAGTTGTGGTGGTGGTGGTCTGAATAGCTTTTTTGTCTGACTGGGCTGATTAGTTCTCCATGGAAAATAAAGGGACATCAGGTACCTGGCTTGCATAGCTGGTACCGTTAGGTACCTCACTTACATACAAGACATGCGCCTTTAGGTTTTCACCTTTAGTGGCCCATATGTGGTACTCTGGGGTATCCCAGCTGGACTTCTGCTACTAGTCTGGTTGGCATGGATGATTCTCCTAAGTTCTGTATCAAATCTGCCTGTCCCAAAAAAGTTATCTCTAATCCCTGGGACATTTCAAATCACATTAAATACTTCTCTATAGGAAACTAAAGAGAATTAGTCAAAATAGATATTTATACTTGATCCGATGAGTTGTACCTGGGAGATATACTTAGTGTTGTAAAACATATGAATCATGGTTGTGTTTCTCTGGTGCAGTTGTTTCATGGGTCTGGCAGATGTGAGGCCATCATTATACTAGAAGTTTATTTTGTATAGCCTAATAACTAATAGCAAAGCTTTTTTGTTTTTAGAACCTTATCTGGGAAGTCTCTGAATTTTCAAGAGGATTCAGCTGTGTATTGATCTGAACTCAATTTAAAATATGTAATAAATCTAGATATGTACCTTTTCCTTCCCTTCTGGAAATACTGTTTTTTACTTTTGCCATCTTTTCCCTATGTGTTGCCTTGTACACCATTTTTATACTTCTCCCTGCCCCACTCCTGCCCTTCCACTTCAGCCCTCCATTATGCTCCACAGGTTTCTTCCCCAAGTCCTGAGTTATTACCCAGCTTCATCTTTTAAAAGGCTTTCTGAGCTTTTTATGGTCATTTGTGATTAATTCACAGCTAATTTGTTTTTTGCCTGTGTTCTGTTTAGGGAAAGTACAAAGTTGTGGCTTTTATACTTTACCTCTTCAGGCTTCTGCTGAAGGCAGCAGTTTTTAATGGTTGCTGCGATAGCACAATGAACAGCACTTTTCGCTCCTGAGGTTGCCAGTACTATCAACTGGGCTATGTCAGAAAAACCAAACTATTGGCACTGCCAATCCCTCACGATATTTTGGGGGGTTTTGGTTGGTTGGTTTGTTTGTTTTTTCATTTGTTTTTTGTTTTGTTGGGGGGTTTTTTTGAGAGTGATGTGATGCATTTAACTGTAAAGACTTTTACCATTTCTACTCCAAATTGCTTTGCTTGTGAGAAAGACTTTATTCTGTTCCTGTGCCTCATGGTGATCTTCCAATTTCATCTTCTTTCTATCTTTTCCAAAGGCAATGGAGGCAGGAAAATGCCTCTCCAGTTTGATCACTGCTGTTCTGAGTAATCCTTCTCTTGTTCAGAATTGATGGATTTTTCTTCCTTTTGGCCTGGCAGAGCTTATTTTAGTCTCTAGCAATGCTGGTATCATTTTGCCTGTACTGTTTTTGTGATGCACATTCAGATATTTGAATGAGTTTTA
Source organism: Aleadryas rufinucha (assembly GCA_013397815.1). NCBI lineage: Eukaryota > Metazoa > Chordata > Aves > Passeriformes > Aleadryas > Aleadryas rufinucha. The sequence continues at coordinate 200,949 of VZTH01000999.1, forward strand.
GCTAATTAGCAGTTTGCTCTATTGTCAGTGCACTTGCTGCCAGGCAACATACACCCCTTACAAAACTGATCCTGAAAAATAATGTGGAGTTTTAGAGACATAGAGAACTGAAGTAGTCCTTTTCAGGTACTTTATTCTTATAGATCAAATAAACCAAACATTTTAAAATCTGAAAGAGGTAGAGGAAAAAATTCTCTTGTGTTTTGGTTGTACTTACGAAATGTCTTCCTAGGGCAACATATTCTGGTATCTCTGTTATAAAACCAATGCAATGGCTGGCGTGGTTACATAGTTGTTAAGTTGATGGTTAAATTTTTACAGCTTGGCACAAGTATTCTAGTGAAACCCCAGATGACATATAAGCCATGAGATACTAATGCAGTCTTTATTTTCTGGAGATCTAAGACTTATTGCTCCACTGGAAGATGTTTGGAAGATTACTTTTCTAGATCTAAACAGCAGTTTTTTCTATGCCTTGGCCAAACAGTGTTCTATCTGAATAAGAATGTGAGGCAAGTCTGCCATGACTGACATCTTGATTCCCTAGAAGATGGCATGGAGTGTTTAAGAGGGAGGATAGTTTTATTTCATCATATGCTTTATCTACTCAAATCTTAAAGACATTTTTACAGCTATTGTTTGAGATTATTTTAGATCTTTAAACTATGTATTTTGGTCCAGTTAGGGTAGGCTGTGTTGCAACTCTGTAAGTGCTGGTTCAGAGATGTGTTTGGGGAGAAGACGTGGTAGCGTCTTCAGTGACTGCCATGCAAACTCTTATCCTGTGTGAATAGATTTGATGTTGCTTATCCATAATGAACAAATTGAAGATGACCTTAAAGTACTGGAAAAAAGTCGTCATTCCAATTTCAGAATTTGTCAAATAAAGTTGGGGGGAAAAAAAGCCTCAGCGAGCATAAAATTATTCATAAACAAGACCAGAAAAATGATGGTGTTCTCTTTCATCCTAAACAGCACTTTTACTATTTGTGTGTCTCTTCTGGTTGATTGTGGACAGTTTCATACTTAAAAATGAGAAGGCATCAGACAGAAGTAACTGACAGCAAAGGTGGTGATTCTACACAAAATGTGTAGTGCTGTGGAATGTTGTGGATGTTAAAATTATATAAAGATTCAAAAAGCAAGGGGGCAAGTTCACAACAGGTATGTCAGCTGAGGGCTGCTACATACAAAATGACAGTTTCTGGCTCAGAAGGTGAACAAGCTGAAAATTGCTGGAGGTTGGGAGAGTATTTCTGGGAAGTATCATTATAGGCTTGTTTTGTTCTAGTGCTGATTTCAAGGCATCCCTTATTTGGCTGTTTTTGGAGACAGGATGCTTGGGTAAGTGGGTTTTTAGTCTCATATGCTAGAATTGTTTAGATATGAAGTGGTTTTACTAGTTCTTATTTCATGTTTTTAAAATTAAAAATATAAAAACTAAGTTGAATGTCTTGTTGGAATGTCTTTCTTTTAACGTTTCTTTGTGTTTATTTATATCTAACCATAAATTGCCAGAGAGCAGTCTTAACTGCTAGTTTTTGCTGTCTTTTCTTACATTCTAGTTCAAGGTGTATACTTGAATGAAATTTACTGTAATTGCTTAATCAGATGCTTAGTTAAAAATCGCATCACTGCATCACGTATGTTGAAGAATGTCTCTGGTTTGTTAAGAATGGAAGAATGTTTTCATTTATGGCTCAGGAAAGACTGCAGATAATAGATGTTTCACCTGTGATGTACAGTCTTTTGACAAAGAGCTGCCTTGTGTTATACCTCCGGACAGACTGAATTTACTGACTTGGGCAAAAGAGTAGTACAAAAAGTGTACTTTTGTATTAGAAATATGTGTACTGTACTTTTGTGTACATCCACAAAAGTACAGTACACATATTTCGTGTACTGTACTTTTGTGGATGCCCCTCTTTACTTTGTCCCTGGCTATCAGAAGCCTTGAGTGCCTTTTTTTTTTTTTTTCTTTTTTTTGTCAGAAGAGACAAGCATATTTTAGAATGGAAAGATAATGTAATGGATAAACCATTGAATGGCAACTTAAAAGACCGTTACTGAATATTACATTTTATACTACTTGCTTTCTACTTTTGGAAAAAAATACATCCCTGCATTAGTTTTCCATCTGAAAAATGACTTTTTTCTCTATTATAAAAGAAGTTGTATGAAGAAACCAATTTCTGTCCTTGAGGTATTAGGTTTTATGAAGTGGTTCACAGAAGAGGGATGGTGGGTAAGTGGGTCCTTGTATCTGACTGAATTAAATTTAGTAATTAGAAGTGCCAAGGGTAAAAACTGCTGCAGCCTGTACGGTAAAATCTACTGACCCTAGATTACATGAGGAGCTGTGTAAGTTTAGTGACTTTTCGTTTTATATGTGTCCTTAGATCAGTGAGCATTATATGGAATTGTGAGGAGCGCTGTGAGAGGCTGCTGCAGCATATATTAGAAAAAAGCCTTCAGAGAAGCTGGTTGTTTCTCTTGATTCATTGGCATGGAGAGTAAGAGGTATTTTTTGGATTAGAGGAATATCTGACCCAGGCAGCAAAAATAGAAGATAACTGTTGTTCAGGCTAAAGTTCTGCTTAGAATGGATGGCCCCGTCTTCAAAACAGTTATGCTTATTAGAAATAGGGGGACTGGAGCATTTCTTATGAGGACAAACTGAGGGAATTTTTCAGCCTCCAGAAGAGACAACTCAGAGGGGACCTCATCCATGTCTATCAGTGTCTGAAGGGACGGTGCCAAGGGGATGGAGCCAGGCTCAGCTGAGTGATGTCAAGCAGTAGAAGAGGCAATGGGCAGAACCTGATGTACAGGAAGTTCCACCTGAATATGAGGAAGAACTTTACTGTGCTGGTGACTGAGCACTGAAACGGATTGCCCAGAGAGGCTGTGGAGTCTCCCTCACTGGAGATACTCAAGAACCCTCTGGACACAATCCTGTGCCATGTGCTCTAGGATGACACTACTTGAGCAGGGAGCTTGATCTGTGTTACTCACCTAAATGAGGAAGCTCAATCCAACATACATGGAATGTAAATAGCTAAAGTTCTGACCTACAGTTCTCACTACCCATTTGTGCACCTCTGTGCGTTTTAACTGCAAAGTGAAAGTGTAACACAGTAATATTAACGCAGATGTAGCTTTTGGGTATTTTGGATCTATGGCCTTCTAGCCCGAGGGAAGAGCAACTGTTCTGCCATCCTCTTTCCTTGAGAAAGTAGAAATGGTACTTGCCTTAATTTTTATTTGATTTTTCTGTACTGAAGTTAGGCTCCTGACTAGCTGAATGTTTAGATTTTATGTGCTCTGGGGAAAATAGACAGTATGTCCGGATACACTGCTCACCTATTTTGGCAACAGATTACTTCATCGTGAAGATAGCTGAGTGCTTGCATTGCAGGGCTTTTCTAGTAAACACATCTACATCATAGCTAGGAGTCTAGTGTTTACCTTACAGGGAATAGTAGCATATTGAAAATCAGTCTGGGCAGCTGAATCTAGCGCATGGAATAAAAATTGTTTTCTCTTCCTGAAAGTAATCTCTTTCTAAATTCACTAAATGCCTACTTGTGTTAGCATTGTGGATGGTGAACAACAGATTTGTATTTATCTTATCTACCTTTGTGATTTTGTGAATATTATAACATTCCCCTCATCACACCTCCAAAATCAAGACTTCCAGCCTTGTAGTCTTTCCTCATATAGTACTTACTCCTTTTCTCTTCATTCTTTTAGTTAGCCAATTCTACGTTTTCAGGTGAAGACTATGCAGTACTTGAGCTGTGGTTTACCAGGGGTTTATATAGCGGCAAAATGAGGTTGTTCACCTGCCTGTGAAGACTTATGTGCCAACTTCTATGTGAAATAGCTGTGTCTGCCACTTCTCTATGCTTTTTCCAGGTTATTGATGAAGAACTTGAATAAGGTTGGTCCCAGAGGTGCCCCCTGCTTACCTGTTTCCATCTTGGAAAGTGGTTGTTACCCGTGATGTTTGCTTCCTATCCATGAAGTGTCTTTTATTCTTGTACAGCTGGATAGGAGTTTCTGTATAATAATGCTAGATACAAAACCTTGTCCAAAACTTCTGGAAAGTTCAAATACCTTAGTGTCCAGTGGATCCACTTTGCCATGTGCCTGTTGACACTGTTACAGAAGTGTAGCAGTCTAGGAGGTGAATTTGGTTTTACAGAAGCCATACTTATATTCCCAGTATACACCGAGTATGTGCTCAATGATTTTATTCATCAGTATAAACTCATTCTCCTGTCTTCCTCAGGGTGGCCGTCAGACCTACACTAATCTTGGTAACTTTGGAGTGGAAAGATATGTTGCTATGAAATGTTGTTTCTTAGTGCCTCTTAAACCTGAACTGTTCCCTCCAGCCAAACAAATGAGACTGCAAATAAAGCATACACATAAGATTTCATGTCTTTTCACAAACTTCTTCAGAAATTCACATTCGGCACAGTGTGTGGTGATAACTTGGGTAGCTGTTTGCACAGGTGCATTAGGTGTGCCGTGGTTAAGATCCTTTCCCCCTGTCTTGCCTTCCTCCCTGTAATGCTATTTCACGTCTGTTGAATTGTTTCAGCCTCTGTGAAGCTGCACAAGGGAACTGTTAGTCACAAAGTTAGCAGCTTTACCATTTCACCTTTATCATTCACAAGACTTTGCAGGATTGATCCCTTGCAACAATATGAAACAATATAATATGGGAAGGCTTTAATTTCTTCACTTTAAATAAAAAGAATCAGACTATTTGCTGTTAATTTTGACTTTATATAGTACAAATAAAGACACCAACTTTTGAAAACTATAGATGGATGCTGACACATCTGTGTTTCAGAATTACAGTAACTGTTGTAGTCAGTGTGTTCATCAGTGTTTTCTTTCTTACAGACAAGAGAGTTTGATGTGGATAACCTGAGCAAGGCAGAACTGCGAATGCTTTTGAGTGTAATGGAAGGAGAACTAGAAGCACGAGACCTTGTGATTGAAGCCTTGCGGGTAAGTTACTTGGTTGTTATGATTTGCTTTTTGGCTTTTTTTTGAGATTCTCTTTTGCCTCTTCCTTTATACTGTACATAGAACATCATTAGTGGAAGAATAAATTGTGATTTTTAAAGTTTTAGGTTGACTAAATCTCAGTAATCACAAAATATGTTCTTGTTTAATTGTAGCCATTTGGTAATTCTATGTAATTTTGGTCTAAAATGCCAACAAAATTTCAAAGAAATAAGTTAAAAACCTGTGAAATTGCTTCCTTTTTAAATTCTTTTATATTCTAAAGTCTGTTATTTGTGAAAGGAAAGAATAACATCAAAGGAAAATTCAGTCCATGTGTAATTTATTCTAGTGAGCTATATTCGGTCATACACTGTATTCAGTGCTTTCATTTTCAGGGTGATAGAAGTAGGGACAAAAATTAGGTGGTCATATCCACTTAGGGAAATATTTTTGTGGCTTATTTGTTTGTTTGCCTTTTTTAAATAAAAGCTGAAATATGAGATAGATACTCTTAACAGCACTTAAAAGTACTTGGTTAGGTTTTTACTGTATTAGGCATATAGGAAGGTTAGTTTTCTGCTTCAGAAGATTGCAGTCTGAAAGGCAAATTAGTTGACTGGAAATGTACAAACAAAACTATTTGAATTAAAATATTATTTTTTAATGACCACATTGATTTTAATATTGATCTGGAACAAAATAAAATTTAACAGAACTGCCAAACAGACTGCAGGTTTGGGGGAAAAACAGTTTTCTATGGTTTAAAAATATTTATAACTTCATAGTTGAATAAGGGGAAATTGTGTTCTTTAAGGTACTGAAGGTATTGTAAAGCAAAACCTTAATGTAATAAAATATATCTAGTGCTAGTTTTTAGTAGCATGTATAATGATTATCAAGTAGTGTGGGAAAATCTTCCATTTGAAATGTCACAGTAACAATTGTAAATGCATTTTTATCTGGTTTTAAGTTGTTTTGTGATGGCTTCAGATCTCTTGTTGCAAATGGAGCTTTAAAGTAGCTGTCATTGATGTACTTGAATTAATAACTGAAGACTTTATACGTATAAACCTCTCTTATAAAATGTAATTTTCATTTTGTAATGACAGCAAAACACTAGGCGCAATATTTTTCTGGAGTATTACTGCACTTTGAAGTTATTTTGTGTTTGGCCTTCAGTTATATGCATATGTTGAAATGTACTGCCTTTTCATCACAGTTTTACAATTTCACGGCTCATTTTCCTGGACTAGGAATTTTATTTTCCCTGCTTGCCAGTTAAGGTTTTGTAAAAGTGGAAATTGTGTGCATAGCACATCCAGAATCTCTTTTTTTGAGTCTTCTAACTTTGAAAGAATGCAAATAGAATATTTAGTCAATTTTTTCTAGTAAATATTCAGGAACAAGCTACTACACTACATATCAAAAAATGTATATATTGAAATTGAGAAAAATGGAAAAAAAAGGGGAGGGGGGAAATAAAAATGCAGTAAGCATTTAATGATAGTAAACATTAAATATTCAGCATAGGGCCGTCCCAGGAGAAAAAAAGTCTCATGAAATTCACATGCCCCTGCTGACATGGGTAGTATGTATACAGTGTGTTTTGACGATTAATACAGATAAATACAAAAAGTAGCTCGATTTCACATAAGGTATTTAAATGTTGAAAGTTGGGGAGGGTGGAATTTTTTTGGTTGGTTGTTTTTTGTTTGGTTGGGTTTTTTTTTTCTCAAAAACTCAAATCTTCCTGGCAGCTTGTCTGGTTAGCTGTACTAGTACAGGGAAACTTGGAAGTCATACCTGCTGAAGAACTGTAGGCTGATAGGTTGGAGTATGATACTTTTGGATCTTCTGGCTTCTTAGCTGGGAAGCCACAAGTCAGCAGTATTAGCAAATGGAGTCTCCAAGCAGCACACAAAAATAAACAACTAGATAGCCAAATGATAGGTCTTCTATAAAAGTGCGTAACAAGAGAATTCCAGTGGACTTGTGTCACATTTGGTACTTTGATTTGCTGCAATGAACGGGCATACATAGTTTGCATATCCTTAAAGCAAGAAGGAAATGGTTTTCATACAAGGGAAAAGACCAACATTTCAAAAAGAGATGATGGTCTGTTTCAAAATTAGGAAAAGTTTGTGAGTTTCCTATTCTAAAGTAATAATCTTCTGAATGTACTGTGGTTTTGTGACTTCTGGTTGGTTTTTTTTTCTCTTATTTAAAAAATAGCTGTAAAATTATATGCAGTTTGAGGTGTTTCTTTCTTTCAATGAAAGAAAGAAAACTCCAAAATGATGCTGTGTACCACTTAGTGCTGCTGTAATACTGCTTTTTTTGACAGGGCAACAATGCCCCTGGATTTCCAAATTGTATTTGTTTCAGATGCGTGTCTTCTTGCTGTTCATTTACAATATATTCATTGTGTCATAAAATAAAGTCTCATCTTACGACTTTCGATTTAATTTCTCTTGATGCTAGTAGCTTTCAGAGAAGATGCCTATTAACTCCTTGTTAAGCTCTTTTAAGATGTTGCATAACTTTTTCTGTTTATTTAAAGCTTAATTTCTAAAGGTTGCAGTCTAGTGACAGTAAAGAAAAGCTTCAGAGTTTATTATTCTGCTTTGAAAAGATTGAACTAGGAAATTAAGTCTGCCCACTGGGTATCGTTCCGAGTGCAGAGTGTCCATTCTGTTTATTCTGTGTAAACAAAAAAATAAAAAATTAAAAGTGAGAAAGGCCAATGGTTTGAGATTATATGAAGAAATCTTGTTAAGTTAAATGGTCATCCTGGGGGCAGGGATGGGGAAGGAAGATAAGTTTAGTTAGTAAAGTTAAGGAGTTGATTTTTATTAAGGCACTGGACTTTGTGCCACATGATAAATTAGAAAGAATCAAACCCAGTGTCACATATAACAATTAATGCTTTTTATTGTGTCTTTTTTTCCTAATGTGCTGTAGAGTTTCCATTGGATTTTATATAGATTTTAGATACCTTGAAGGCTGCTTTTGAAACAAACCCAAAACTGCAAATTCAAACTGCATTTGTAAGAAATACGCAGATGACTTCTGTTTACTTCCACATTTCCACAATACATTGTTGTTCCTTTATAATATGCACAACTGATTCCTGCTTGAAATAGTTGCAGTAATTATCAGAGCAATTTAAGTCGCTGGACAAGTTCAGCCCTGTGAAAACCAACAGACTTGGAAAAGTAGACCTTCATGATGCTTAGAGTCAAATTTCCAGGTTTATTCTCCAAGTCAAAAGTTAATTTACTGTGGAGAACAGCATCAGAATTCACCTCAAAGGACCTTTGTGTAAATCTTTCTCATTAGCGCTCTGATTTTGAACTACTACACCAAGTGACTAACATGATTTCTCTTTTCTTTGAATCTGTAATTTCTGTATTTTAGTAGCCTCATGATCGTGGTTGTGCTGCAATTAAAATTAGATTCAGATTAAAATTTAAATAATGAAAATTATTTCATTAATGAGAAATAACTTGCTGATTAATTGCTATTGAGAGTCCCTATAGTTAAAAATGGAGGGAGACTTAACTATAGCTGCTGCCTCCATCTGTCTCAATTATCCAAATAAACTGTCTGCTTGTAATAAGGGGATAATTTATTCCTGATGTGGAGATAATGTGGCCACATAATCAAAGAACAGGTCTGGCCTCCCACAACTGTGATCTCAAATACAGCATTCATTTGTTGTTATTTTTATTCCAGACAAAAAGTGGTTGCTGTAGCTGTTTACTTTCTAAGGATTTTTTTAAAGTGCATTGATGCTCATACGATGAATTGATGTGGTAGTAATAGCTTTCAAGAATAGAATTGTAAATCCTAAATAGTGCTTTCTGTGGTAATTCTCTCATAAAGTTAAATCATTTGTAGATTATTTTTAGTCTAAAATTTTAAAGCCCCATTCAGTTGGGATTTCTGTTCATCGTAAAAATACGTTTATTTTCTTATGTAGATTTCATTAGGTGGTAAATGGTAAATTGAAAAAGTATGCTTGCTTCTATGGTATGCATTATTTAATGTGAACAAAAAACTGCAAACTCCCACCATACTAGATTTTTTAATATACCACATTGCATGGACTTAGAACAACTTTATTTGATTATTGGGAAAAATTGCTAATGAAATAAAAAAAGTCTAAAAGAACTGCCAATACCGACAGTGGATATATTTTTGGTTAATTAAAATTGACTGCAATATCAATGAGCTTTCTCTGAGCTTAAGTGAGCTCCAAATCGACAGATTCTGTTTATGTCCTGGCTGAGTCAGGAAGACAGTATGTGAATGGAAACATGAACTTGCTTGTAGGTGTTTCTTCAGTGCTGAAAAGCCCTACTGTATTTAATTTTTACTGTAACTTCCTAAGACATGAAAGCTTATTTTCTATGTATGTGTTTGTATCAATGTCTGCTTAATCTTTCACCCAGTTTCTGCAAAATCTGACAAAATGCTAAGCATTTCAAAAATAGGTAGTGCCATAAAACCGGGAAGCTGGGTAAGAAAATTCATACTGTTGTTAGGGCCTTAGTTGAAGGGAGGGCAGAGATTTGTGCTGTCTTTTATTGAGCACTGCATAGGAACTGTAGAGTACAGAACTGGGGAAAATCAGACTCTGCTAATTTAACTGCTCAGAGAATTTGAGTTAGGCTATCTAAATTTATAAAAAGATAAGAAGAAAAAATCTCTGCCTGAATTTTATCTCCCTGAATCTAAGCATTTTGACAGGCCTGCAGGTTAATCAATAGAGCTACAAATAAACCATTGTTTCTATATTATGTCCAAGTAGAATATCCATATAAGATAATTTGTGACTTCCCCTAGCAAAGGTATATGAGTTCTTGTAGAGTTCTTAGTTGAATTTTGTAATGAAGGTACAAATATTAATGTAATAAAATGAGTAGGTCAAAAGACAGAAATTGATGCATCCTATAACAATACCTCATATTCACATTCAAGTTTAGTAACCCATTCTATTAGCTTTACTTAATAATCTTGCAGTCTAATAATGCAAGGTTTAAAAACACGGATAAACAACTTTTAAGAGAGTATAGTGATTACTGTGTAGATTTGCACGTTTCTTTGACATAGCTAAGGCATAGAATGTTGAACGCCAGTTTTCAGGTTTCAGCTCTCCTGTTAATAATTTTAGAATTGCTGGGATATCAGTATTCAATTGCATGAGAAATTCAGTATTTTAACACAAGTCTTCCCAAAGGGAGGATCACAGGAGGATCACTTGTTTTGGAATGATGAGATTGTTTCAGAAATTATGGGTAGCTTATAAGATGTTGGAGCACATAATGATAAAGGCCGTTTTTTACATATCTGTGTAAGTGAACTGCTTGAGTGAACCTACCTTAGCATTCTGATTAAGAATGTGCTTTTGAAGAAACAGTCCCCATTGTCCCCACCTAACTTTGCTTTGATTTGCCTCACAGACTACTCTTGACTGTGTCAGCTGAACTGACAGCAGTTAGTCCTAAGTAAGACCTTCTTCCAAAAGGCAGGACCATAGGCATATGGAGTCTTTTTCTTCCCAAAGGGTGGAAGGCATTTTTTGCTTAAGCCAGTTTGCTTTCAAGTCCTGAGCTGTGCGTTGTGAAAGGCTTGTAAACTTGTCTCTTCAATTTTGACCAACAATGATTAAACACTGAATGGTATAGTTTTATTTTAATCTTGCTGAAAACATGAACTGTTTTGATGATAACTGTCAAGTGTGCCTATTTCTGTACCACTTCTGCAATTCTGTAAGCATATGTATAGATCAAACAGTATTTAAGACACCCTAAGTTGAGTCTACCATAGTTTATCACAACAGTATACTGTGTAATTATGTTAGATTTTTGGTGGGTAATGGAGAATGACACTAGAATTTCTTTGCAAAATGCGTGGCCTTTCATGCTCAGCTCTACATTTTCAGTAATGAATAGGCTGTTCCTTGGAAAAAAACTAATTGGAAGGAGAGGTGTAGATATTTGCAAACTATACTTGTCTACTTTTACCTCTCTGTTTTCCAGTGAGTTCTGTCTAGCTAAAGGGCTTCCTTCAGTTGGCCAAGACAGACTTTTGCCTACTGTAGGTTGAGATTTTGGTTTAAAAAAACTGGATTTATCAGTTAGAGTTTCCATATCCTTTTAATATTATTTGTCTTTTGCATCTTGTCATGGGGTGATACTTGGTATTGTCTGTACTATGAAAGTTACACATTAAAATAGAATTATTAGCAACACAGTAACTGTCAGTTGTGTGTGAATTAAGTTTTTTCCTGAACTACTGCACAGAGTCAGCAAGAATTGTACTATGAGACTTAGGACTTCTAGAATGAATTTTGGGGTTAGAAGGGAAAATTCCCTTTTTCCTGGGATCAGGAAAAAGGGAATGAATCCTTATAATTTAGTTGTTCTCAAACTGACTGGTAGGGAGAAAAATTACATGTATATGAAGTGTAATCTGTCAAAGAGAGCTACACATACTATAAATTACAGACCCTTACCTGCAGTAATTGTTCTTAGTTTGGAATCTAAAATGTGAATTTGAATTTCTCCTATATGTATGAATCCCATGAATCCAGAATGGAGCTAAGAGCACACAGAAGGTGGGTTTGGAGGTTTCTGGCAACCAGTAAGACAGCCTGTTTTGTAGCCAGGTGTCTTGGAAAAATGGTGACTATGTAGAAGGAGGAGCAGAAGATGTTAACCTGTGTGTAACAGAAGGTTATTGTTGTAGACAGTATGATGGCAGTAGTTGGTCTTGGTGGCAGAAGTGAACCGTGAAATAGAAGTCAGATAATGCCTTGTTTGCATTGTCATTTTTGCGTTTTGCAAATTCTTTGCATAAAAATTAATTTTTACCACATTTTTGGGAGCTAATGATCAGCAGATTGTCCTTGCTCATCTCTGCAGATTATATCTTTGCTCGTCTGATCACTACTTTTGATTTATTGAATTTAATGATGGTTGTGTTTGCATTTTCTCTGCTTTTAAATATAGTTTGTCTTTACTTCTCCAATGTGTCTGGTTATGTTTAGAACTTTTACTTTCCAGATAATAGTTCACTGTACTTTTCTGAACGGGTTGGTCAAAAAACAATATTTCACTATTGCAAGCTATTTAAAATTGGTTGCAACGAAATGATGAAATAGAGATAAACCTCAGACAAGTTAGTAGATGAAATTATTTTTTATAGTATTTAGTTTGAAATGGTTTCTTTATCTATTGTTCATTTCAAGTTTTAGATTTTTGAAGCATGCTTTTTTCCTCTAATTGAAAAAGCATTGTTTGATACAGCCTTAATGTTCAAATTTTGTTTTACCCCTATTCGATCATGGTTTATATATTCTTTTTGTGTTAGTTTATATTGTGTTGTATTTACTTTTCTTATGCTCATTTTTTTTGTAGTAGTAATAGTTTTGTAAGCATACACTTTGTTATGAATGGAACCAAATCTCAGCTTTTCCAAAAGATGTTGGGCTTGTGGCAGCAGCAATCACTGGACTAATTAATGTTGATGGTCTGAGTGGTCCTGCTATTTTGACAAATATAAAGGCCTCTTCTAGAATTTGTTGACAAAATAAGTTTTCAGTCATGTTACATCACTTCTTGTGGTAGTTATTTGTTATTTGCCAAAGGGGGACATTAAGCACTGAACTATGCAAAACTTTTCCTAAATCATATTAAATGAGTCCTGTATCTGTGTTGCTTCACTAAGCTTAAGCTTTATTACTCAGGAACCTTTATTCCAAGCTCTCATAAAACTGGAGAACACAAGTATGAAACTATGAGACTTGTTTTCTAGTATGAAAACTCTATGGCCCTGCATTGCAAACAGCCTTTTCACTCTTCATTCCAGCAGTGACTGTTAAACTGATCATAGTCTCCTTTTGTTTTTCACATAAGATCCGAACATCTTTATTGTTGGCAGGCATAATACTACCAATTTACCTGAAAGTATTCTATTGATTTCTTATTTGTATAATTACTTTGCCTTTCCCACTTGATTTCTCCTACCCTTGGTTGATCTTTCTGCATAATCCAACATAAACTAGTGGTTAGAGATAGATGCATGCATTATTTGTAAAAGTAATAATAAAAAATTCTAACATCATGTTAATGTAACTGTTTCTCCATTTCTGTGATCTTTGTGAATTATACAGCTATGACTCATTTGAAATGTTTCATCTGTTTGCCATCATTACCCACATTGCTGAGAATGAGAAATGTAACTGGGTCATCTGTTATCTGTTATGTTACCTGAAATTTTCCATTTTTTAGTTAAGAGAACATATTTCCTCTATGGCAATAAACAGTGCAGGTAATTTTGCTGATAGCAACGCTGAAGTGCAGCTGAATACATAACACTTCTTTCCTTGGTTTGTGTGTTTCTTCATGTTACTATTGCCGAACAAAAAATGTATAAGGTTTGTTCTTGGTTCTTCCTAAAACAATATGGTAATAATTTATAAAAAAAAACGGTGAATAAGACAAGAGATTTGATTGGGGTCCTTTTCAACACCTTAGAAAATTTGTAGCTTTGATTACTTCTGTTGTGCTTGGGTGTATATGTTCCCAGGCTTTTCTCCCTCTCGCTCCATTTTGATGCTGTTCTGGCTGGTGGGCAGGTCCTTCCACCTGCTGCTCTCACAGAGAGAGGCATCTGTCTTGGAAGCTCTGGCAGTGTACTAAAAATACTTAGCACTAGGTCTCTTACTAAAGCCGGAGCTCCGTTTTTATTAATAAATGGAAAAATTGAAAAAAATAGAGCAACAGTGATTATAGTGAATTTTCTCTGAAATAGCAAAGTAAAATTTTAGCTACATATTGTGGAGATACAAGCTGTTACATGGAAGTCTTTTAATTGCTAACTCTAATGATATCTGTAAAAGGAGTTCTAGTTGGAAAATTACTTTAAAGTTTTAATAAGCAGCATAAAATCCAAAGTGTAAAATCCGATGCAGATGAGTGTTATTTACTTTAAAATTTTCCTTTCTGTCAATCAAAATAATTTAGTAAAATGTATTTGTGCATTCATCTTCTTCACTAGGGGTAGTAGCAAGAATGAAATTCTTCCTGGAGGTAATACATATTGTCCTCACAATTTACCTTCCAGTGAATATTGAAAATAATTTGAAAACACTGAACTCTCTTAATCTACCTCAAATAAATCTATACTGTGAATAGAATAGACTGTTTCAGTTGGAAGGGATATGAACAATGATCATCTAGTCCAGCTGCCTGACCACTTCAGTGCTGACCAAAAGTTAAAGTGTGTTTGCAAGGGCATTGTCCAAATGTCTCTCAAACACTGACAGGCTTGGGGCGTCAATCACCCCTCTAGGAAGTGTTTGACCACCATCTTGTTAAAGAAATGCTTCCTAATGTCCAGTGTGATCGTCCCCTGGTGCAGCTTTGAACCATTCTCATTGCATCTTGGAGAAAAAAGCAGCCCCTCCCTCTCCCCTTCCCCTCCTTGGAAAGCTGTAGAGAGCAATGAGGTCACTCCTCAGCCTCCTTTTCGTGAAACTTGATGAGCCCAAAGTCTTTCACTGCTCCTCACAGGACATTCCCTTGAGCCCTTTTGCCATCTTTGTTGTCTTCCTCTGGATGCATTCACTCACCTTCACATTCTTCTTAAACCACAGAGCCCAGAACTGCACACAGCACTCCCGGTGAGGCTGCTCCAACACTAAATAGAGTGGGACAATCACCCCTTTTGCCCAGCTGGTGATGCTGTGTTTGATCTCCCCAGAATGGGGTTTGCCCTCTTGGCTGCCTAGGCGCACAGAGCTGAGCCATGTTTATCCTGCTGTCAGCCAGCACTCCCAGCTCCCTCTCTGCAGGGCTGCTCTGCAGCCACTCCTCTCCCAGTTTATACTTGTGCCTGGCATTGCTCCATCCCAGGTGCAGAATCTGACATTTGGACTTGGTAAATTGCAATTAAATTCTGTCCAATGCTCCAAACTATCTAGATCCCTCTGCAAGGCCTCATGTCCTCGAAAGAGTCAACAGCATTCCCCAGTTTGGTATCATCAGCAGCTTTGCTAATGGTGCATTTGACTCCTGCATCCAGATCACTGATGAATATGTGGAAGAGAACTTTCCCTAGGATTGAGCCCTGAGGGATACCGCTAATGACCGACACCAGCCAGATGCAGCCCCATTCACTCCAAGCCTTCAGCCAATTCTTCACCCAATGCACTCTGACCCTGCTCATCCCACAGCTGGAGAACTTGTCCAGAAGGATGCTGTGAGGGACAGTATCAAAAGCCTTACTAAAATCCAGGAAAACTGCATCCACTGCCTTCCCTTCATCCACGAGGTGGTTGACTTTGCCCAGAAGGGTATGGAACTAGTTAAATAGCCCTTTCCCTTTGAGAACCCATGTTAACTCTGCCTGATGATGGCATTGTAAGTACATAATTTGCATACTTTTTCTCTAAAATATGTAAAGTTCGGTAGTAATTTAATTGCCATGCAGTAATGTGGGATGGTATCTTAACTGAGTTATTGATAGCTTGAAAATATGAAAATCTAAATACTCAAATCAATCTGTGCTTCTGTTTATTAAGAGTTTTACTGTTATGTCTTTGATATGTTTTGTTATTGAGCTGAAAAAGCTTTTTTTTTTAACTGCTAAGCATGAAGGTTAAAGTGCTCTACTTTGGTTAGAGATGTAGTCAGATTTCCTTCAGCACTTCAGAAGAATGGCTGACAGATTTCCATGCAAAGAATTATGAATTGATTTGCATGAATTTCAACTATAAATTTGAACATGCAAAAAAGTCTAGATGACAAATGGTTATTTAAAGTAACCAGAGAGCTCAAGTCTCTTCTATCAGCTGACACTCATTATCAGTATGAAAATCTGTATTATTTTCAGAAATAAATGTCTGGGCGGTTAGATAATCAGAGCATCAAACAGTGATACTTCCTGACAAAATATTGGCCTATAATTTCCAAATGTTTAAGCATCAGGCAACAAAGCTGTCATAAAATAGGTCTAATGTAATCCTTATATGGAACATATAGATGGCTCTTCTCAATCAAAAATACATGTTGTTTCAGGACTTGAACTTTTTCTTCTTCCTCATTTAGAAACTTAGTGCAAGGCCTGAATTTCACCTCTTACATTGTGTGAAGTGAAGAATATTTTACATTCACTGCGCTGTTTTTTTTCTTGTTAGTACTGATCTGTTAGTAACTGATCTTAGCCTTACGGCATTTTCATTTTAAAATCTGCAACCTCAAAATAGTGAGTTTTCATTACTCTAAGGGAGAAAATTAGTAATGAAGAATTGGAAACATATGTCTGGCTGTCCTGTCTGCACCTCTTCCTTTCATGGAGGTTTTTGTCAAGTAACAGGGAGAAAGGGAAGGAGGTTGTGCTACCTATCAATATTGTGGTAAAAATAATCTGGTGCTATTGGATGATAGTCTCCTTTTATGGAGCTAGACCCCTAAGAAAATTCAGGCTTGATCCTTGCCTTGGTTGTATAATTCTGCTTCAGTACTTGTCAGGATTGTTTAAATGTTGCTTAAATGTTTGTCCTTCTATACACAGAGATTTGAATTAGTTGTTTGGCATTTTGTGCTTTTATCAAGTGTGCTTTTTAGTTTAGAGAAAAGAAAATTGTACAGCTTTTTGCAAAGCACTATAATATTTGGATAATTGCATGAAACAGAGAAAATCTGTTCTCCTGAGGATACTGTGAATAGCCTTGTAAAACAACATATAGTCTTTTATTCAGAGCTGTCTTTTTACCTTGAAAAATGCTTTTTAAAAGCTTGGATTTAAAGTTATGTGATTCCTAGAGACAGGGGTACTTTGCAAATTATAAATTTTTAAAAAAGTTTTGTGGGTTATTGTGAATGAGAGAATAATGCACCTTTTGGATATTAGTTTCATGCTTGGAATAACTTTTCTAGGAAAACTTTACATCTCATGCAGTCTGCTGTACTATAACAAATTTCATTGATACGTTTGCATGGCTTATGACTGTTATGAGACAGTTCTCCAAGGTAGGTTTGAATGCTTTTTGTGAGTATGTGTGTCTCACATTAAAAATTACTAACTGGGTATGTTTGTTTTTTTTTATTAATACCTCTACCAAATGACTTGACTACTTTCATGGTCCTGCTCAGTCATCCGTAAAGAGCATGGCTTTGTAGTACAAAACAATTATGTAGGTCTGTCAGAGCATAGCAACCTGTATGCTGGTTTTGTTTAACTTGCTGATTGTATCCTCCAATTTCTCAGTTCTACTGTTTTCACTCTTTTTGAACTAGTGGCGTGTTATGATCATCTGTCTTCTCCAGAGAATTCCATTTTTCCATCCTTAAAATGGACACACAAGTTTTTGTCTTACGAAACTTGACATTTAACATGGAAACAGACTTTGAATGTATTGGTAAAGTATTTTTCATATAGTATGGAGTTCATTAAAATTTAACTCCCTTGTAGATTTTGCATAGGTATGCATTGTCACTGTGTTGAAGAAAGGAATTTAGACTGCAGGTAAGATTGTAAGGAAAAATTGAGTATACCATGTTCATTGACAGAAATCATGCTGCAAGATACCATTTCCTCTGCAGTAATTAATGTTTACATTTCCATTTTTAGTTTTCCCATGCAACTGTATATGGAAGTAGCATGTCATGATACTTTGAAAACATTCATTTACATCTGCATTAAAAAAAAAAGGCAACTAAAAAAAAGCTAACAAAGCCCCCAAACTCAACTATGTAAGAAAATTGCTAGCATTTTTTAAAGAGTCATTCTTAATTAATCATAGGAAGGCATGATATCCTCCAGTCTGGTATTTTGCAGGTGTATCTGAAAGTACTGCTTTTATTGTGAGTATATACTCATTGATAATTCTCTTTTGCTTAATTGAATAGCTACAAAAAATCACTTCAAGAAACTATATAATTTCACTGAAGAAGTTTTATAAACATGTTCTCTTTCAGACATCTTCCTCTTTTAAAAAAATCTGTTACCCTTTCAGTTTTATTTAGAATGAAGGGTTCACCCTCATCTTTAACATAACAGATAAAATAAGCTTTTACTGCCTCTTCTTCTGTACTGGTTAGTTTTAGAAAACTTTTTACCACTCCCTAACTCATATGTCAAGAGAAAATATTAATATGAACCTGTCAACATCTGTTAAAACAATTTTTGTAAATGTGGAAAAGGAAATTAATCGGAGCAACAAATGCTCTTGAAAGAAAGGAAATTTTGTTTAAGGGTTCTGGGGTAGCTTTAATTCAGTTCCGTTGTTCCCTAGCAGTGTAGGACATGCAGTCCTATTTTTGATGTTTATCATCAGTTGCTGCATGGTAGAAGAAGACTTGTACCTGCTGAACTCTCTTAACTTGGCAGATAAATGAAGAGGAAACTCTGAGATACATTGGGGGAAAAATACAGTATTAACCTTAAAAGCACTGTTGCTTGTATATATTATGTTGCTAATTATGACAAGTCATTTCAACAAATGTGTGTAACTAATATCAACATAAATTTTTAAGGATATAAAACTAGTAATATAGCTTATGTGATTAATTTTTTGGTTTTCATTATTTGGTTTATTTCTTATATTCATTAATTGATCATATTTCTTTTTCCTAGCTTTATGCTTTTAGCTATAAGTCCATAGTAAGATGGATACTATTTGAAGACCTCCCTGCCCCCTTACATTCTTATTTCAGTAACAGGGGAAGTCTAATCAGACTTCATAATTCTTGGTTTGGTCACTGAAAATACTTTTTTTTTTCTTCTGAAGTGGAATGCAAGAAACAAATAGTTACAGACTACTTCTTATACTGGATTTGCAGCTTTTCTCACAGGCCATTATCCAGATATTTTCATTCCTTTTGTTCCCCTCCCTGCACACCCCACTGCCCATCTTCACCTGCCAGTTGATAAACAGGGTTAGTGACTGCAAAAAGGTCAGGTTAAGAAGTGAAAGTTTCCATGAGGTAGCTTGCAGATAACTTGAGGTAACTTGAAAAAGGTTGGTGTAGGATGACTGAGGTGTCTTGCTGTATGTGGTAGGAGACAGGCTCCCTGAGAGAATCATAAAAGAAGCAGTTTATCTTAACAGCCCGATCCTTCAGATTCTTGTCGGCTGCCGATTTAGGAGAGAAAACTTGAGAATAAACCTTCCCTTTGTATCGTATAGCTACATAATCCCTAGGGATTGTTTAGTACTGATTTTTTATTTTTGAAAATATCCCAGACTAAAAGTTTTGTTTCCCAGGTCATAAAAAGTATTGTCATGATCCAAAGCAAGACATAAGACTTGTTCTACAAAGATTTGATTGTTTTTCCTTCTTCTGAGAACTCATTTTTGTCATTTGCTACTTGACAAGATTAGCAGCATCTATTAGCTAACAAAAAAATCAAACCAAAACAAAACCAATAGGTCTCAAAGAAGAAATGACTAATCATGAAGTAATGTAGGTTGGAAGGCACTTTGAGAGATCCTTCAGTCCAGTCTTCTTCTTAAAGCAGGACTAAGGTCAAACATGGATTGAGCTGCGGATGGCTTTATCCAATCTATCTTGGGAAATCTTCCAATGATAGAAGTTATGTGATTTCCCTTGGCAACATGTTCCGGTGCTTATCTGCTCTCAGAGAAAAGAATTTGTGTCCAACTCAAATTCCCCTCATTAGATCGTGGGACAATTGCTACTTGTCCTGTCAGCCTGCAGACCTCAAGCACCTTTTTCCCTGGCTATATCTGTTTCACACTGAAAAGTCCTACTTCTACTTAGCTCTTCCTTGAATAGAAGCTATGTTGTACCTTTTGATCATTTTTTAAATGATCAAAATGAAAACATTGAAAATGTTTGTCAGATCAGTTTTTTTCGGTAGTTCATCCTTGATCATAATAACATAATGTTACACATCAGACATAAAAAAAACTTTGAGGTTTAGTTTTTTTAAGTAGCAGCTTTATTTTAGTCTCCTTGTTTAATGTTTCAGGTCTGGTGTAAGGATTTAAAAGTTCTGTATAAATGTGATGTTTTTACTGAGTGAATTAAAAAGCTGTTTTAAGTAAATTTAATCTTCTGCTCTGTTGCAGTCATGAATTTCATGAATTAACTGTTTGAAGGGTTTTTCTGTTTGGGTTTATATATTTTGTCTTAATTTTTGTGTGCCTACTGTCACTTTTCATTAGCAGTTACCTGTTGGAGGATTTAGCTCAAATCTTAAGTAATGATTTTGTGTACCACTGACATAGGTTGAAAAAAGTATCATTTCCCATGGACGTCTTTCCATACTTCTAAATACTTCCAGTTGCAGTCCTTCCATTAAAAGGTTCATTGCTGTGCAAATGAATATGTGCAGAAAACTAAAGCTGATGGTTTATAAATTCATATAGCACCTTTCACGATGCAGTAGTCATCATGACCTCCTATAGCAGGTGCATATTCTGTCTATTTTTGAAAATGTTCTGTTTGAAAATTAATTCAGTTAATTACTCACAAATAAATAGTTTAAATGTTATTTTCTCTATATATTTCTGTGCAATTTAATGCACAGAATGAATGTTAATGAAGTTAATATGTGAGACACTGCTAATGCTGCTTTAACACACCCCCCAAGTTATGCAGACGCTCTTTTAAAGCAGTGTGATTACCTGTGTGATTTTACACTGTATATTCTACAGATAATGACTGCCATGAAAAACAAATATCATGATATTGCTACTAACTCTAATGACTTGAAATTCAGTAAAGAAAGACACTATAAGAGAAATAATTTCTGATTCTCGCATTTCTATTTCTCCCATTGGATGTACATTAGTGAATTGCAAAGGGACAGAAGTATTATTTAGAGGCTGGAGGAATCCTGTAAAAAACCTCAAGCCTAGTTTATCCTTCTGTCACTTTGTGCCTAAGTTTTGGGAAAATACCCATCATCTCCCTTCTACCAAGTTTCTGCTTTGTCTTTTATTCTGGTACCTTCTTTTTAAATCATGTATTTTCGTCCCATGAAATCATCCAGTGATTGATTGTCTTTTATATTTATTGTCCTTGTATAAAGACAGGGAGTAATTTGTTTTAATATATTACATTTAATTCCCCTTTGAGTTGGAAGCATCTTTAGATGACTTTGCTGTCTATGGTTTGAGAGTTGCCAGTCTGTTTTACCCTGTGCTTGAGGTTATGCAGTTATGGCTTCAGCAAGTCTGTCATTCCAAACCACGTGCTTTTTGAGACCTATTGGTTTTTCCACAGTGTTTAGCTTCCACATTTTCCAATAGCCACTTTAATTCTGGTTTTGATTTTCATTCAGATGGAGCTCAACCCTATTATATAGATTCATCCTTTTCTTGGTTAATGAATCCAAACCCCTGGTCCTCTTACTATTTTGGGATGTGCACACTGAGTCTTTTTGCCTTGCTCTGTTAATTGCTGTGCATGTTAGAGAACATTTCCAAGAATATATTCATATTACATGCATTTAATATGTGCCAAGAGGACAGCTGGTCATGGGTCATAGAAAAAATAGGAAAATACACATTATTTCACTGGTTGACAATCTGTTTCCATAAAGGCACAAGTGATTGCCTTTGCCTCTAAGGTCAGTTAATCTTCTTGACTTTTACTTTGGATTTAACAAGGAGGGCTCTTGGTGGTCTTCTTTTTATATTTACAGCAGACCTGCTACATCTGGGTTTTTTTCTTTATTTTGATGTCTCACTTTATATAAACTAAGTGACTTTTAAGTTGTTGATAATTTATATATGGACTGTGCATCCCTCTCCATTTAAATTCTTAACCTGCTTGGATTTATCATCTTGCTTGGCTGATTAGCAGTTTAATCCATTTATGGTAAGGTCTTTGGTTTTGATGGTTTCCTTTCCATGAAGATTGAGTTCCTAAGCTACATCCTGTCCTGTAACTTCATCTTATAGAACCACAAACTACAAATACAGCCGCTCCCCCCAGTTTTGTAATATTACCTTTGGAACTAGCTGTTTTATTTTATAAGTTATAAATGAAGGGATTAAAATATTAGACTAATTAGACTAATTAGGGGTTACTTGCAAGGCACTTTATAAAAAATAACTAGGTTCTATCAGTTTATTTTTGTCTCTTCAACCAGTCACTACCTGACTTTGTAAGCCAAACTAGACTTTAGGTCTGAGTGAACTCTGTCAGCTTTTTCTGAAGTTATGCTCCAAAGACCTGGTATTTTTAATAAAGATTTTCAATTTCTATTTATACTATCACATTGAAAAACAAACTAGAAGTATTTCAAGCATCAGAATATGTAGGCACACTTGTTTCTTTTCCAGACAAATTCTCATTTATGACAACATTTCAATTTTGTAGACAATATATAGAAAAAAGTTGGGCATTCACTAAGGTATGTAACTTGTAGTTAGACTTTGAGGAGTTTTTCTAACACAGTTCTTATGTGAGAAAGAACATAATGCCCTGAAATGTGTGTTATCATTCATGAACTTTTCATAAGTTAAAATTTTAACTTCAAGCTTTCCAAATGATGTGCTAACCCATTGGGTAAGCATTTACCTTCTTTCTCCTCTTTTGTATCTCAGAACTGGTTTATTTTTCCTTTTTTTTTTTTTTTTTTTTTTTTTTTTTTAAATTCGTTTTTGCCAAANNNTTTTTTTTTTTTTTTTTTGCTTCAAAACTGAGTTTGAACCAACTCACAGAGAAATGTTTTTCTCTATTTTTGGAGAAATCTTTTTGATAGTGTTTCTCTGTGCTGTGGGTTTTTTCCTGATTTTTTGAGGCACATTTTTCTTTTAGCAATCGTAAATGAATACTTGAAGAAAATATTTTAAAACCTTAAATGACGTATATTATTTTCCCTGTAGTCTTAAGTTTCTTCTATTTGTGTATGTACTTCAAAGAATGCATTTAGTTTAATTTCTCTGGTTTTGGTTTGCTTTATTTTTTTTCTGTTAGGCCCGGCGCAAAGAGGTTTTTATCCAGGAGCGATATGGAAGATTTAATCTGAGCGACCCATTTCTGGCTCTTCAGAGAGACTTTGAGGCAGGTGCTGGTGATAAAGAAAAGAAGCCAATATGCATGAACCCTTTGTCCATTTTAGAAGCTGTTATGGCTCACTGCAGGAAAATGCAAGAAAGAATGTCAGCTCAGTTGGCTGCTGCTGAAAACAGACAAAAGAAGGTATCCTGTTACTGACTTTTCCCTCTCCTGATTTGTTCTTTTATGTCACTTTTTAAATTTGCATTGTCTTGATTAACATTACGAGTGTTGGAATGTTAACACTTAATTTTCATATAGAGTGAGGTGCTGGTTTTTCGGTGATATTTTGTAGGGACACTTCATTTGTTCTGTGAATTTAGCTCTATTTATGGAGAAAATTAAATATAACTGGTACAAGTTGATACAGTGGATATATAAGTAGGTATCTCAGTGTGAGCTGGGATAGCATCATCACAATATATTTTTCAACTAATACCATTGGAGCCTTGAGGACTTACTGTTATTTTTGTTCTAACCTGAATAGAGTAAAATAAATAATTTATTTGAATTTTGTATTAGGTGGCTCTGTTTCATAAATCAGTAAAAATTATTTATAACTCTAAAAATACTTTTTTGCATATTTAGAACATTTGCTGTAAAAAGAAAATTATTTTGGAAAACATATGTTGCAGAGAAAAGTGCCATATTGAAGATAAAACAATTTCATTTTAGAAGTGAATGATTGGTTGGTGGCATGTATTTCACCAATATGTAAGCCATATATTCCTAAAACCTAGCTAAAAATGAATATGTTGGGGAGGGGTTTCTGAGAGGAAAGCGAGGAAACAGTCATATAACAGACTAATCTAGACAAGGTATTTTTGAATAAATAGAAAAAAAATGCTCTCTGTGTGTTTAATCATCCTCACTGGGTATGAGATGGACACAATGTCTTCTACTGCTGTGATACAGCTTTTTGGTGACAGTTTTCTATTGACTTAAAAACCTCCAAACAAAAAACATGCTCAGACGATTGACATAAAATTGATTTTGGTAATGATTGCTCTTTGGGAAAAACATGCACACAAAAGTACTGGAAGTTGCTGGAAATACATGCTTAAATGAAACCAGCAAACATTTTGTTGTTACTTTAGCTCTGTTGTTTAGTTTAGTTTAAGCACCATTGCTCTGCTATGACTTCAGGAAAACAGATTTAAAAAAAAGAATATTGCTAGACTTCGTGTGTGATGAGTGAGTCTTCAAACAGTTTAGTGTGGAGTGAACTGTTACTGGTATGTACCTCGCACTTATTTCTGAGAACTCTTAAGTATTAATTTTCTTTCTCATATGCTTTTTCAGTAAATAGAAAAGTAGAAAAGGGCAAGCAAGCTTACTTGTTGTGACTGAAAAAGGATATTGGGAGAAACCCTGACACATCTGCCAGGACAGTTGAATTAGTTTCTTGTTTCAGTGCATGGCCACAAGTCTCTTGTACCTAAATTCTTCATCTGTCTCTGGGTTTTATCATGTGGACAGATACATGCACCTAAGATGGGCTCACATATTAAGATTATCTCAGTTTGTGAATATGTAAATTCAAATTTTGTCCTTTTTTTTGGTCTTTTTTTTACCAAAGTCTGTATCTGTAAGTCTATTTGTACAGGAAAGGATGCTTTTGTCTTTTGCTTCCTAGAAGAATGCATGAGCCTTTTTTTCTTTAAATCTTAATTTTAAGGATTTGAAAACAAACTGCATGTTGTTGAGCAGCTGTGTGCATGACTCTCTACTGAACTTAGATCTTCCTCTTTTAAGATCCATTAGAAATGTTGTTTGTACAGGACACTCTTAAACTCCATGGGTTTGTAGCAATAGATGATGTATCTCTCAGCCATCTCCATTCATTCACAAATCATTCATTCAGTGTTTTACCTTCCCTTACTTCCACATTTTTCTGTCTCTTCTTCATCTCTCAAATCCTTCTGTTGAAGAGGGTAATGAAGGTGTTTTGAGGAACTTCGAAAAATGTTCAACTAGGTAGGGTGACACAGTGTAAGGAAAAAAATCAGCCTAGACAAATGTGACCTAAGTACAAGCCAGCTGCAGCCCCTTCTTCCAAGAGTGGTTCCTCTTTCTCTGTGTGATGCCTCTATCTTTGTGTTTGGAATTGCTTCACTGTCCCACTCTAAATAATGAAGTCTGTGTACAGCTGTGTTTATTTTCTCTGGATATTACTGAACTTTAAACAGACTCAGACTGAACTCTTGTTCTGAGGGGGACTTAATATCTGTGAATATAATCACAGATATTCAGAATACTTGAAAGTATTCTCTGAATAAAATTTTTATTTGATCACAAAAAACAAGGCATAAAAATATACTAAAATGTAGAAAAATCAAGGAGGTGCACAAAGGACTGTAAGTCATAGGCTTACCAAATACAAACATCTAATTCTCAGATGTCATCTGCTTTGTGTTAAGTCTCCATCCTCTTCCAGCTCTTTGAATGCTTTTCTTGGAGCTTCTGTGAAAATTAATTTTGAGTTTTCCTGGGAACACAAAACAGATCATCAAAATGACAGTTCTTGATTTGTTGAGAGTTTGCAGAGGAGTTAGTATTGGGCTGCATGCTCAAAGAAAGGCAAGCGTGGGTTGGAAAGGGCCTGTTGGTGTAATTTAGTCTAACCTTGTGCTTAAAGCAGATTATCAGTATCAGTACATCTGGTCATCTGTGAATTTGTCTTGCTTAGTCATGAAAACCCCCAGGAATGGCAATACTGCAGCTTTTCTGCACTGGTGTCCTTGTGAAGAACTTTTTTCCAAGTGTGAGCCTCTCAAAGGGCAAGTTTTCTTTTCTATGACCTTTTATTATGGAGCCCCATCTGCCCTTACCAAGAAGGATTTGACTCTTGTCATCACTGTAAGGACCCTTCAAAAGGATGTTGCTGTTAGATTATCCCTCTGTCTGTTTTTCACTGAACTATGCAAGCCAAGCTTCCTCAACATTTTTATACAAGGCATGCTGTCTCTCACATTTGAAAGGCCTTTGCTGGTTAATTCTTTGTGGGACACTATATTTTTTCTCAATATCCTTTTTTACTCCTTTTCAAATCCTTCTTGGACAAATTTCCGGCTGTTTTTATTACTGATATGATACAGTATAAGCATATAGTACATTTTTCAAAAATCACGTTCTAGTTAGTTTGTAAACTCATAAATAATTGCAACTAGTTCCAAATCTGTCATCTAAAGGAAAAAATACCATGTAAACATTCAGAGGTTTTTCCTATTGAAGATGATGCAGCCAAAAGAAAAACAAGAGGGGAGAGAGAGAGACATAGAAGACTGTCTCTGTAAAATGTAAAAATGAGAAAATAATGCTGCTTTTGTATTTTGAAATCAAATACAGGATTTACATTTATATTAGGGATCCTTCATTTAGATGTAATGCTTACAAATAAGGTATTATAATAGTATCGTAAGCTGATTTCATGCCAGTTATATATTAAAATCCATTTGTAATTATTTGGGAGTAATATAATTTCACAACACTTAATTTATAGAACCAGAACCTCATCTGAAAACAAAATAGCAGAATAATAAAGTATAGAAAGTTTTGACAATAAATATTTTCACTAGAATCTTTTTACATCTCCAAGCTTTAGAAATTGTATACATTTCTCATTATTTCTGTACCTATTTTAACAAAGAAAAGAAACAGTTGTATGCTCCACTTGTTTTGAAGTGCTAGTGTACCATGCAAATACTGTTGTATCCTTTGAAAATGCAATTAAATCATTGAGAAAAAAATAAGGGGTTTTTTTTCACTTGTAAACTATGATTGGGACCATTCCTAAATACAGTGTCATTATAATAGCTTGTTAATTTAATTTGCAGCTGTACTTTCATTAACAGAACTGAAGAGATGTTGCTGCTGATACAGTTTGCTTAGCAATGACTGATAATGCCATACCTTATTTTTAATTAGCAATGACTATTAATGCCATACCCTGTGCTGCTAAACAGGCTTTGAAGTATTTGAAACCAAGATGCTGTTTAAAATGTAGGTATCATTTCCCACAATGATTTTTTCCTCATAGGTGTTTTCTAAAATGGTGTGTTAGCATATTTTTGCATTGCTTTTCTAGAAGAGGGTCTGTGAATAAAAGCATAAGCAGTAGGCAAAATGAATTAGAGTCAATGACTATATGAATAGCAGGAAAAATTATTCTTTTCCATTATCTGCATTTTAGTTGATAGTTCTTTGATTCTAGCTTATAATATAGTTTATACATCACTGATGTCAATGAGACTTTCCACTGTTAGTAAGTACAGGAAAATATTTGTGCCTGTGCCAAAAAGTTGGTCTTATTTATAAATGTTAAAACAAGATACAGGATACCAATTATGTTCATGATGGACTTAATCTCCTTCAGTTGGAAGAGATAAAACCTAACCCTTTCGTTTCTGGCCTCAAAGATTTTTTGCAAAAGGTCATCTCTTACTTGTGTATGGTTCCTTTAGTGAGATGACTTTATGTTATGTCTTACGTCAGATTTCTGGAGAACAGGTAGCTCCATCACTCAGGAATCACAAGTATTTAACCAGTTTGGGGAGTCTCTCTGTTGTCAATGGAGGAAAGTAAAAGAGTTGACTTCGTTTCTAAATTGCTCTTCAGAGATGGCTCTCTCTTTTGCTTGTATAAGATTATATGCACTTATGTTAGATATCACAAATCACCTTCCTGGTTTCATTTTAGTGATACTCTCAAAGATTAAAATATCAGTGTCAGGTTAATACTAGGTTATTATGAAATGAGAGTTGTTAATGAGAATTATTTCCTGTGTTTTCTTACAGTTGGAAATGGAAAAATCTCAGTTACAGAATCTTGAACTGGAGC
The DNA here is from genome assembly GCA_013397815.1 of Aleadryas rufinucha. Lineage (NCBI taxonomy): Eukaryota > Metazoa > Chordata > Aves > Passeriformes > Aleadryas > Aleadryas rufinucha. Next base: position 228,860 of record VZTH01000999.1, read on the forward strand.
ACAAAAAGCTATCTGCTCGTCTTGCAGACGAACGTGGAAAAAATAAGCATGTAGTATTGATGCTAGTGAAAGAGTGTAAGCAGTTGTCTGGCAGAATTGTAGAAGAAGCCCAGAAACTGGAAGAAGTGATGTCAAAATTTGAAGAGGAAAAGAAAAAGGCTACTGAATTGGAGGAGTCTCTTGCAGCTGAGAAACAAAGGAGTACACAAATGGAAGCTCAGATGGAAAAGCAGCTGTCAGAGTTTGACACAGAGAGAGAGCAGTTGCGTGCCAAACTTCATAAAGAGGAAACACACACCAGTGACCTCAGAGAAGAAAGAGATAAAATGATCAAAATGATTGAGCAATTTAAAAAGGAGAATGAAAGTAAAGCTAATCTTTCTCGGAAAAATAGCGATAGGAGTCTTGTTTCTGTTTCGGTTGAAACAGAAGAACTGAGTTCAAGAACTGTTGCCTGTCAAACAGATACTGTAATGATGAACAGTAGCATGGAAAATGCTAAGAAGTTGCCTTTGACTAGCTCTATTAAGCCTTCTACAGTGAGCCCACTAGTGTCTGGCAATACAAAAATGAATGTGTGTGCCAATGCAGCATTTGTGAAGCCTGTCATTGATCGGCAATCTTCATCTAGTGAACTTGTCCCCCCAACGACTCCTGTTCTTGCACAGAATCAAAACAGAGTTGAAGAAAATGGACCGAGTACAGGCTCATCCCCTGATTTATCAAGTAGCACTTCCCCTTTTTCAAATAGTAATTCCCTTTGCACCCCTACTACACCAACTGCTACAGCTCAGAATTCCTTGCTCGCTTCGTCTATACACAGTTTGCATTCACCATCTGCCAACACTACTGGCCATCCAGGCCTAAATCCACGAGTCCAAGCAGCTAGATTTCGATTTCAGGCGAATACAAATGATCAAGACCAAAATGGAAACACAACCCAAAGCCCTCCCTCAAGAGATGTATCCCCTACTAGTCGTGACAACCTAGCTGCCAAACAGGCGGCTCGGAATACTGTTACCCAAGTTCTTTCAAGATTCACAAGCCCTCAGAGTAGCGCACCATCACGGCCAGGGACATCACATTCAGTGGAAGTTGGCACTTACCCCCCAGTCGGTAGAATGACTTTAAAGACTCCAAGTGTATCAAGAATTGACAGAGGAAACCCTCCACCTATTCCTCCTAAAAAACCAGGGCTTTCACAAGCTCCTTCTCCACCACACCCACAGCTTAAAGTTTTAATGGATAGTAATCGATCCCCAAATACAAGTGCAAAAACTGACAACAAAACCATGACCTCACCTCTTTCAAGTTCACCACAAGGAATCAGGGTAATAAATGAGGAAATTATTTCTAAGTCCTCACCTCAGCTGCCACCAAAACCTGCTATAGATTTATCTGTGGCACCCGCAGGCTGTGCCATACCAGCCATAGCCTCATCTCAGGTGGGTGCCTGGCCTTCCCACTTTCCTGGACTGAACCAACCTGCATGTTCAGAAAATTCCTTTGTCATTCCCACCACCATTGCCTGTAGCTCCTCCATAAACCCTGTTAGTGCTTCATCCTGTAGACCATGTGATTCAGACAGCCTCCTGGTAACAGCATCAGGTAAAGGGATTGATATGCTACAAACTGTCTCCCTCAGAAATAATGTTTTGGTTTTCTTATATGTCTTTTTTGCTTTATTTATCTTGTTATAACTTTCTCTTTCTTACTTTCTGGAAGCTAAAATTTTCGTTCATATTTTTTCCACATTCCAGGGGTATGGGAATTCCTTTGCTGATTTAGTAATGTTATAAATTAGTTTGCTTCCTCGAGGAAGTCTCCATAGTCTCCATTGAAGGCTTTTTTTAAAGATAAAGAGGACTAATGTTTAAAGTAAGTGAGTTGCAGATTATAGTCTATTAAATAAATTCCTTTTTAATTTTTTAAATTATTTTTTAAAAATTTATATATTCTCAGTCTGAAATGATGTTTTGATTACCTCTGCAGGTGATCTTCCATGGAATATGTATTTTGTTGCCGTGTGAGTCTTTTTTTAAAAAGTAGGACATAGCTGGGGCTATGGTATTCTGCTATGGCAGTAGATGGTTGCACATTAATACATGTAATTGCCTGTATAACAGTGCAGTTTCCTATATATCACTACCAGCCTGTAGAATATGTTTTATTTTCATTTCTCTTTTTCTGTAGTTCTTTTTTTGGTTGTAGGCTTTGTTAATACTCATGTATGCCATCTCACAGGTTTACTTCAACACACAGAAGCACAAGTTTGCTGTTGGAAAGTTAAAATCTAACTTGATAATTTTAAGTCTGGAGTCAATGTGTGTATCTGCTACTCATTTTGCATTGTGGTGGGGCCTAACTGATGTGTCTTAATGTACCACCAACTTCATGGAATCTTCTTGATGGCATTAAAGTGAACAAAGACAATACTGATCTACGTTTCAGTGAATTGTAGATCTCCTATAAACCTTTTTATCAACATATTTCCCTGCTGGGATCAGTAGCACTAGAACATTAGGTAGAAGCTCCCCTTCTGCTTGACTTGCACTGCAGTAAAAAAAAAGGAACACACAGTTATGGAATGCTTTAGACCTTCATCAGTATTGAAGAATGTTTGAATTGTCTCAAACTTTCAACACTTAGTTCAGTTATGGTACTTCAGTCCCTCATAACTCTAGTCCCTGCATCGTCATCTGTAGGGTATAAAAGCCCTGCACAGCCGATCTGCTCGTAACACGTAACCAACCACTTTCTCTTGGTAGCAGCACCAGTAATAAGTGAGTTGAACTCAAGCACCAGTCCTGGGGAAGCCATTCCAAAAACAATCTGTGGCAAAATTGAGTGTTTAAGTAGGAGATTCCAGGTTTCCTGTTATTAATCAATTTTTATTCCCATTCCACTTCACTGAAGACTTTCTACATGTATTAGGAGTAACCTAGTCATCGTTTTAACATTTTGTTGTCACACCATACTGTCAGAATCCTCTCTCTTTTCTGAATGTGCCATAAAAATATGAGCTCAGAATTTTATCCTTTCGTTTGTCTACTACTCCTCAGGGTCAACAACATTAGGATTTGATGACTGCCTATTAGTTTGCTGTTTTTCATATGGATGTCCTGAATTTTCATCTTAAATTTGTATTCCAAGATGAGTCTGATTGCCATGTCAGATAGACGATTAGTCTTTCGGTATTTCAAATATTTTCCAAACTTAATTTGCCTTCAGGTGCTATTAGGCTTCATAACATAATTTAAAAATTCTTCTTAAAAAAAAAACCTAAGGTTTTATGAACATAGAACAAATTACTGGAAAAGTCAGCTTCAAAGTAAATAGCTTTTGTAGGGAAGACATTGTTTTCCACAAATCCTATCAGCAAGAATTAAGTGTATGTAACAGTTAGTATTACATTAATTATCTGATATTTGGTAATCATTTAAGATAGTTATTGACAATTCTTTAGAAGAATAAACCTCATACCTTAAAAATGAAATTAGCAGTGCTTTTCTTCATAACTCCATGTATTGTTTTTTCTTTAGTTGGTGCTTTTAGGTATTAACTGTTTTCTTAGGAGAACAGTCATTCTTTTCAATTGGACTCTGCCCCCAAATACTTAATTTGTGTTTCTTATGAAATGTGTGCCCATTCTCAGAGAAAATTCTCAAAGATAGGACTTTTTGTCAAAAATTGTTAGTTTTTAAACATTTTTTTTTTATTTGTGTTCAGATTGCTTTCTTTCTGTAACTGCCTTCACTTGTTTTTGGGAGGCATGGAAATATTTGTTGATTTAATTCCATTATAGTGCTTGCTCTGAACATTTGATCTTAGTACTTTGTACATGGCACTGTTTTTTGGGAATATTTGCAATTGCAGATGGGAAGTATATCCCATGATCTGCAGTTTGCAAAGAAAGATTGCTTAAACTCTACTTAGTTGTATGCTGTTTTATTTTATTAATATAGAGATGTTATTTTAGTATCTCCTTTGCTGACTACATACAGGCTCAAAGAACCCTAATGACTTTATCTGTAATATTCAAATAAATATTCAGGATAACGTTATTTTAAATAATAATATTATTTTACCCCAAATAATGCTTATATTTTATTGCATTTGTTCTTCAATCTCATTTTCTTTATGTTTTTAAGGGAATATAATCTATTCTAGGCAAGTGTTCTAGCAAACTGCAGAACTAAATAAATTTAGAGCAACAGGTGTTATGCCGGTATGGAGAACCATTTCCTTCAAAATTTTATGCTAAGAAAAAAAATAGATTTTATAAATATATATGAAAATAGAAAGATAAACCAAATTTAATAACACTGGTTGTGTTAAGATAATGTGGTCAGTAATACCTGAATTCATGCCACTTACTCCCTTTTTTCAGCTTCTTTTTTAAGTATGACTTTTTTTGAGGTGAGAAACATCTAACAAACTACAAATACTGCTGAAACCTCCTTCCCATATCTGCATTTTCATGTCCTCTTGGCACAGAATCAGTTAGTTTTATTAATGATCGGGTTGATTTTAATATGTTTTATTTACGTTTTTTCAGAAAATGTTTAGAATTTCAATTTTACGTTCAGTTAAAACAGAGCATGGTTAAATCTTATTCATATTTTATTGTATAGTAAGTAGTGAGCTTCAATCAGAATTTTTTAATATTTTTAACAACAGTGCCAAACAATTTTAACATATTAAAGGACATTGACAGAATCCTTCATTTTTATATTTTTTTGTCAATAAATTCATGCTTCTTTCTTCTTCAGGTGGAGTCAAAAGAATTGATAATAACCTAATCACTAGAGTATTATATTTATTAATTTTAAAAGAGTTTCCTAGTTAGCTCCGATTGCTTTAGGAATATATCAACAGTCTTATTTTCAATAAGGAAGTGTCTTGGTTCTAGGAAGAGGAACTGTTAAGAGCAAACTTAAAATGGGAGCTCTGATCCTGTCACATGCATTCTGCTAAAGTAATGTGGTCATATCTTCTTTTAGAGATGGGCTATTGTACCACATGTTGCTCTTTTCATCCCTGGTAGGAAAAGACATGGGCCTTCATTAACGTTAAGCAGACTGCACATAGAGACATTACAATGAACATTTATGGCCTGATTCAAAATCTGCGACAGTGTTTTCATTAACTTCAGCAGCCTTTGAGTCGGTGCCAAAATGCTTCTGCTCTTGTTTGGATTTCTACAGTTCAATGGCTGTAAGACTTCAAAATGGAAACAAATGTAGGCGTTTGGATTATCATACCCCTGGGATTTCTGCTTTCACTTTCTTCTTAGTTTTGTGCTTTCTATGTCACTCTTCAATGAAATATAATTTTTTTATTTTGCTCATTTCTATAATGATTGATTTATTCTCTCTTTACAATTGGCTTTGAATATAAAAGTGTGTGTGGCGGGAGGGGGCTAAGAATTTATGTAGGCTCTGAAATAAACCATCTCACATTCTGAAGCTGATGCCAGAAGCTGTTTTTGTCTGTCCCTCTGCCCTTCATCACTGCATGCCCTACAAGCTTTCACAGATGCTTCACACTTCCTAACTTTTTGCATCTGTAATGGTGTTCCTTATTTATTGGTATCTTCTAATGTTGGTGTATTTTGTTGGATGAATTGAATTTTATTATACTGATTCACATTGATAATAGAATGTAAAGTTATGTTTATGTTATTACTTATTTTTGCATCTTTTTCAATAGAAGGTTTTCATTTAATGGTAACCTAGTATAATGAATTTCAGTGCTGATTTGCAACAACATATTTTTCTTTTTGAGGAGCTGAAATTAAAATTAAGAGGTGACATTAAAAAATTCCATTCATTTTGGCATTTCTCTTAAGAATGCTTTAAGAACAAGCAAACAAACAAACAAATAAACTACATCAAAAAACTGCACTTTTTTCAAAAGGAAAGGAAACCCAAACTACTATTTATATTACCAAAATTCCATTGTAACTTAGATAAAGAATTTTAGTAACTGTAGTGCCACCTTGGCAATATCCACTCTCAGTTAACTACCACAAGAAGACAGTAAAAACTACACAAGTACTATTTAAAAAACATTAATATATGTAAAGCAAGTGCAGCACAGTTAGTTTCAAAGATAACAAAAAGGCTGGAAAAATAAAACCACTTTCACAATGGAAAGGAGTACCAAAAGTTATTCTTTGGACCTTAGGGAATTTTGTAAGAATTAACTGTTCTCAAATGTTGGAAGTTGAAGGTAATATTTTTTTTGCCACTTAAAGGGTACAGTTTACTTTGTATATTGCTTATTGGGTTTTTTAATAAACTTAAGAAAACCCTCAAAATCCCCTGATTAAAAATATTGGAGAACTAAATATTACTAAGAGTATTAATAGTCAGAAGGTAGCTTCAGAACTGAAGTTATAAGATGTATGGAGTTAATTTTACAACTTATAATTGTTTTAAGTTTGGATTTATAAGGTAACTTCATAGCTGCAGTGATGACTTCTTACAGTGAGTACGAAAAAAATAAGTTTAATAAGAAGCTAATAATACTGTAAAAATACTGAAAATATGTTTCCTTTAAATACTAAACTAGTAAACTTAATTTAAATTGACAAATTTAGTTTACTTTAGAAACAAATATGAAAATACTCCAAGCTTTTTTTGTTTGTTTGTTTTGTTTTTTAACTGGAATCAAACTATGTATTCTTCAGTGGTACTGCTCAGGTGATGAATTCTTGTGTAAGCCTTGATGTTAATTAAAGCATATTGAGATCTTACAAGGTATCCAGTCTATTGTTTCTGTTGAATTCTGTTGGGAATTTCCATATTTCATTTTGTTTTCTGAAATGTGGAGCAGATCATCCCAGCATGGTAGTGCTGCTACCACATACTTTCTCTAGTTCAAGATGTTGGAGGATGGATAGCACTTAACTTGAATGGAACTGAAGCGAATACCCTAAAGCTCTTCTTCAGTCTCAGGCATTGCGGAACTGTATTAAAAGCTGCGTAAACTTGCTTTGTATTGTCAGATTTCAGCCTCATATAGTAGCCTATTTTTGGCCACAGAAGACAATTATTTACTCAAGAGAGAAATACAGTGTGTATTCTTTAAAGGTAATAGTGAAAATATGAAAAAAACCCCAACCTTTCTCCTATTTTGTCTTGCAGTCTTTGATCAAAGAAGAATGCACAAAATATTCCATGCCTTATGCAGCAAACTTCATATTCTTAACAAAGTCCCTACTAAAGCTGATAAGTAGTCAACAGAACATTTAAGCACAACTCCTAAGCTTTCAGAGTTTTGGATTGAATATTCTTTGTTAATGGAGTGACTTGAAAGCTTTCACATATAAATTTTATATAACCTGTTATTCATTCCCACTGGAGCATTTTATAATATATTGTTTAAGTATCACTGAGTAAAAGGAATGTTACCTTAAAGGAGAGTTCAATAGTAAATATATTTATTTCTGTATTATTTGTGTAAATTATCTCTACATGGTTTTTCAAACTTATTGAAAGGCACCTGAAGTCATTAAGGGCCCTCTGTGTGATTTATCTTTGTAACTACAAGTGAGTTATATAAATACTAAATATATAAATACTAAAGTTTGCACTAAGACTATAAGGAGGATAAAATTATATATGAAAATAAGTACTTTGTTTTGAAAACTCTTCTATAGATACCTTAAAAACATCTTCCCAGCACATTGCAGATACATTAAAACTTGTCTAAAACTTCTGTTAGTTTTGTAATTTTTATTATATAAAATTTTTTAAGACATCCAGCTGCTACTACAGTTCATAACAAGTTTCACATTGATCTTTTGTAGTGAAGTCCTGTTCGTTTGTATTAACAAGTGGCACCCCTGAATGCAGTTTTTATTCTTCAGAATACCTTCTAATGTATAGACAAAGCACCATCACAAAACTTGTGCTGAACTAACAAATGCAGTCATTTTGAAGATTCTTTTTAGTTCTTAAAAGAACACAGAAAATGCAGTGCTTTGTTTATGTGTCTCTAACTTCTGTTGCTTTAACTCACAGGCTGGTCTTCCTCCCTAACCCCTTTGTTAACAAGTGGTGGTCCTGTCCCCCTGGGTGGCAGGCCCACCCTTCTTCACCAAGCTGCTGCCCAGGGAAATGTCACTTTATTATCAATGCTGCTTAATGAACAAGGACTGGACATTAATTACTCTTGTGAAGATGGCTATTCTGCCTTGTATTCTGCTGCTACAAATGGACATACAGGTAAATGATACTAAGGTGTATTATGGCATCCATGTAAAATAGTGAAAGCTTACTTCTTAAGTTTTTAATATTCAATTAGGTCAAATGTATTCTTCTTAAAAATGTGAAATTAAAAGTGAAATACATAGATTATATGACCAAAGTCCTGGTATAACATATATATAAGCAATGCTTCTTGAGGTAGAATTTTGGAACTCAGAAAGCATTTGAAACACAGAAAATTGGTAGCGTTCTGCAGGACCATCCATTCTAATTCTCCACTCCCTTAGTATAAAAAGCTACCAGATATTATCACCCCATATTCTATGAGAAACTAAAGATCTTTTGTAGCAATGGGAACTTGAAAGAAAGAACTTTCCTCTAAAGGGAGTAAGCAGCAAAGAATAGGTCATCACCAGGGTTTTGATCTTCTGCAGCTACAGTGAAAATGATGGAAGATAGTGTCAGAATAGTGTGTTACTTAGGAAATAAAATGAACTGTCTTTATTTTTGAACTAAATGAAATAGCCTTCATTTGTTACCTAGGCTCTCCTGAGAAAATTAAAAGGTTTTTTTTTTCTTTCCCCATGACCCCAACCCTCCTCGTCCGTCGCATTTCTGAACCTTTCAACAGTCAGTCTTCATACTTTATGAATATATTTATGAAATGCATCAAGTATGTTACTAACAGATATGAATTTCATGGATACAAACTCCAAGCAATAATTTTCAGACTTTTAACACAAGGCTCTCAAACAGCAGTTTCTTTTAAAAATCCAGTGCACATTATGATAGCTTTTTCTACCTACATAAAAACCTCCACATTTTTATATTGCAAGTAGTATCACTATGCTGTTTTGGATACTAAAGATGAAATCCAGCAATACCAATGGCAAATACCCCATTAATTTTTAGTAAAGTCAAAATTTTATTTCAAAGTTGAAGGTGGAACATAGTCCCATTAAAGCCACTGCTTTCAAAAGTACTTTGTGGTTTTATTTAATAAAATATTTGTTAGTGGCACAGTTAGAAAACCCCGATCCAGTGTTCCAGATAGTACTTAGAGAGACTATTTCATAATTTTTCTCAAGTATTTTAAAAATAAAACTAAAGTTAGTATACAAAATCCACAGATAGGCAGATAGTGTACATTTTTCTGATATGTTCAGGGTTGATTTTGCTACCAGGCATAGGAAAGGAGGAATTTTCCCTATGCTCAGAATGGTGTATTTTGTCTTTGTTTCCTAGGTGCTACAGGTATTTTTTTTTTTTTAGAAGTATCTGGGCCTTTGCACCTGAGATTCTTTCCTGATGCCAAGACCTTTAAAATAGTGAAAAAGTACTTTTTTTTTCCTTTGGTGATTTTTTCCTTTTTTCAACTTATCTGCAGTAGTAAGAATCCAAGTCAATTATATTGTTTGGATTTATTATTCTCCACTCACTGAATGGATGTTTGGTGTATTCACCTAGGCTTACATCCATTTATTATTGCTAATGTTTGTGGGCAACTATAATTGACCCAATTCTTCTTTACTCATCTTGTATTCTAAAATTGCTTCGAAGCAAATGTCCTGATTTTCAGCTACAATTACTGAGCAGCTCTTACTGACAGCAAAGGCAATTTGGTTCCTTGTTTTATTGTCAAAATTTCAAATAGGAAAGACACGTGACAGAATTGTGAAAACACAATAATAAAAACAAACAGAGACATATGCACCCTGTAATTGTTTAGTATCTTTTATTTTTTGAGATAAAAACTATATTGCAGAGGTTATAGTGTTGCTCTTCTATTTATAGTTGACAGGATGTGAAAAATACTTTGTTGTACAAGTCATCACATTTCAGCAACTAAATTGATTGTATGAACTCTGAATGAGAGAATCACACAGCAGCAGTGTTGATGTCTCCTTAATAAATTATATGAAAATTGAAAGTTATAGATTTATAATATTTTTGGAGAAAGATTTTTGTGCTTAACTTTATTATATAGTCCTTTTTCATTACTTGTAGTTTGTTCTCAAGTGAATGGATATATGTAGCAGTTCAAAGTGGAGACTTTTAAAAACAAGTTTACTTGTATAGGCTTAAGAAAGGATGTATAGAAAGAAATATTTTTAAAATCCTTTCTAATACCTTTTCCTAACTAGCCAGGTGGAAGAAAATTATACTGGGGTCGTTTTAGGATAAAATAATTAATTGTTCACATTTTTCAATGTGTTGAGTAGTGTTGCCAATGGTAAGTTTCTGGGGTTTTTTTTCCTTAGAATCATACACTTAGGTTGGAAAAGACCCTTAAGATCATTCAGTCTAACCATAAGACTTAACACATGCCTATCGTGGTGGGTGATCACACCATGATTTAATTTATTGAGAATGTTTTTAAAGTGGACTTAGTGACTAAAGGGATTTTGAGATTTCTAAGTCAACTAACCAGATTTTTCTGTTTCTCCTGGAGAAGATTTCACCAGACAAAAAAGTAACTTTAGAATTGATAAAAGCAAGCATAATGAGTACCTCCCTTCAGAAACACCGTGTTTGGGAGATTCTGGGAAGAGTGGAAAGTGAATGATGCCCACACATTTCCAGTGAAGAAATACAGTGTTTGAGATGTGTAGGTAGCTAGAGAGTGGTAGAGCACATTGTAACCAGCATGGTGGCAGAAGCTGTTATATGCCCTCAGCCCATTCTGTAGAAAAAAATTGAGTTACACAAGAAAAGAGCACTGAAATACTCTGTCCTGATCTATCCTAATTGCAAAATGTGTAGCTTTCCTGTTCGGAAACAGTTGCCTTTTGAGAGCTGCAGCAGAGGGTTTTTCCAGCACATGAAGGTGATAGCAGAAGCTTTGTTTCTACCACACACTGTCCCTAATTCTGTAGGTCTGAGAGAGAGAAATTTGCCCTAAAAGTATACACTCTCTTTGTATTTGAATGGAGATGAGGAAACTTAATTTCATGATTTAACTCTAGATTGATTTAACTCTAATTTCATGATTAATCTCTAGATTGGGATAGCTGAAAAGGTTGTTTTATCAGGCTGTCTTGGCAAAGAAGGAGCCCCTTCAGGTCTATTGTGCACTTAATAACAATAGTTCTCTTAGCTAATAGATCTGCATAGCTGTATGATGTTGCAAATCCTGACCGTTCTCTGCCACAAAGAGGTTGAGAAAGACAAAATGAAACAGTAAGAGTTCCTGAATCCGAGGGATGTGGAGAAAATAATATCCTTTGGACTCAGCTATGTGCTTATCATATGCATTTATGGTGTAATTGATTCTCTTCTGTCCTGAGTATTTGGAGGCTGTGGCACCCTAATTGATAGGAAAAAACTGGAATGATGTGGGAAGTAGAAAGGAGTGAGGTGCAGAGACATACAGCTACATGGAGTCAGCTTTGTCAAGCCACCGGATGTATCTGCATGATGTTTGCCAACACTCTGGAAGAACTAACTACCCAGCTGTGGAGGAGAGCAGTAAAGTCTCCAGGTGTTTGTCCTAATTTGCTTCCATGTTTCGCTTTTGCTTTGACCAGAACTTTTAAGTTTGTGGCACCAGTGTCTGTCTAGTGCCTGCCCTTCCACCCAGTACTCCACACTGCTGATTACTTTCATGGCAGACCAGAGTGAACCGGAGTGAATGAGCCTGGACTGACCCAAATTACCTTTCTCCAAATCCCAGGAAAAAGTCTATCCAGAAGACACAGGCTTCTTGGAGATAATTGCACTGTTACTTGATATGCCACCAGAATAGGTCACGTAGAGCTTACTAGCTCACATGTTCTGCCTTATGAAAGTAGCTGTATTTCCTCATGGTCACACTTATCCCTAAGAATAAAAAGCTCTTTTCAGAAGCAGTATTTTCACACAGATAAGCTTCTTCAGAAGCAGTATTTTTACAGACGTAAGTTACCACCTGAATGATCTGCCAGTCAATAAGTGTGAATTAACCATGCCTTTCTAGAAAGGTGGTCTTGTTCTGTGTGCTCATGGCTTTTGCACGGCTGACATATGCTTTATGAACAAACAGCAGAGTATTCTAGCCAAATAGTTGAAACTGCTAGGTGAAAATTTTTTCAACATCCCTCATAAACTTAAGAAGTATTTTAGGATGTCAAGCAGGAATCTGTATTTTCAAGTTAATCATTTAATATGGGACTGGGATTGACAATGGAAAGAAGAAAAAAAGACAGGTCATTCTTAGCAGAGTATTTTTGTGTTAAAAAGTGAATGAAAATATAATTTTATTTTAAGTGGTACTATCTTACAATTGGAAGGACTTGGTAAGTCAGTTAACAGAGAGCTTCTTCATGACTTAAAAAAAATTACAGGTCATGTCCTGGTAACTTACTGTGACGACCAACTTTACAACAACAAAAAATAATTTCACATCAGATTACTTATTTCAAAATTAAAGAATCCTAATTTACAAAATAATAACTTAGAGTGTTTTAAAATCCTGGTTCTTAATGTTAAATTATTTATTCAATCAACTCCACAACATCTGTGTTAGTATTTGAAAAAATTGTAACAGGAGGAAATACATTGAAGAATGGTTTAGACTAGTCAGATTTCTAAGTAGTTCTTAATATATTTTTCTGATATCCAAGTAGTTCTTAATGTATGTTTCTAATATCTAGAGTAAAACTTCACTAGCAGAACTTGGCTTCAGGATTTTACCAAGTGCTGGAACAGCATGCATTAAGCTTGCTCAGAAATCAGATCAGGAGTTTATAATTGGTGTTGGAGCTGAGCTTATTTTCCAAGTAGTAGTTTCAGTTACAAAAGACTTGTTTTATTTTGGTCTGGAGCCAATTTCAAGAATGAGGAACAGATCAACTGTTTTCTTCAGAGTTAATTGCATCAAATGATATTCCAATTTGTGGATGAAAAGCAGTCTAATTACTGTGTAATTAATTATCTTAAATTAGCTGTAGGGATGATGGAATCAGGCTGGTACTATTTTTAGCATGTCATTTTGGAAATATATGAATGGGAATGGTTTGGGGAAGTTTGAGTTTGTCAGCTTATTTTATTTGTCATTGCAATCACAAGTCAAAGTGTCCTAAAACAAGACTGGCCGGTGTGTTGCTTGAGTTATGTGTGGCTTGTGAACATCTCCCCTGTGGCTGTCATATTTGTCACGACTGCCAGTATGCAGTGATGCCTTTAGGGACTCCTGGATAATTCAAATTCCCCCCTTTGGAGGTAAAATAGCTAGTACTGTGGGAGTTGCGTATAGTGGGCATGTACTTGAACCCCAGCAGAACCCAACCCAAGCCCTTTTAGCAAAAGGGTGGTGATGCCCCTGGGAGGCAATTCTCATCTCTCTCCTACAAACTTCTTCCTGAGCTTTTATTTCAGTCCCCTAAGGTGTGATATGTTGTCCAAAAGACTGGCTGATTGTTGGTCCTTGAGCAGACTTTAGCCTCTGGTAGTTTTAACCGCTTGATCTTGTTGATTCATTCTATGGTCTTGCTCCATTTATAGATTGTGTGAGATTGCTGCTGACTGCAGAAGCACAAGTTGACGCTGCTGATAAAAATGGCTTTACACCCTTGTGTTCAGCAGCTGCTCAGGGACATGTCAAGTAAGTGAAGCCTTTAAGATTTTGCCTGTCAGCTGTTACTCAATTTTATATTCTCTTTACATTTATACTTTTTTCATTACATTACTGTTGCATTATGTATAAATGTATTTAACTATAATTTATTGAAAGCATCTACTTAAATATCTTATGCCATTCTGATTTTAATATTTTCTATTTGTTTTGTTTCCAATTTCAGCTCTTAAGGTTGCTGAGCATGTATTCTTAGCAATTACAATGTGGTACTGATCTACATGGGCATCATACCTCTGAATTTCTTAATTTTCTTTGAGTTGTCGGTATAGGATTAACAGAGAAAGGAAAAAGGAAATTATTTTTTCACTGATTTTTTCAAGCACAGAAAACTATGAATATTATATTCAGAGGCAAAAGAACATCTTGAGTTTTCTGAGTGATACAGAATCAAATACCTTACACAGCAAGACAAGGTTTTTTGAAGGTTTAAGTTTTTTTTTGTATCAGTAACTTTGAAAAACAGAAAATTATGTACAAATCAAATAATATTGCTAAAAACATTCTTCAAAATGTAGTTAGAATAATTTATGTCATAGAATCATAGGAAATAGAACTGGAAGTTGGAAGCAACTATTAAATAACTGTTTCCAGAGAATCCTTTTCCAGAGAAAATTACTGCAAATTCAAAAGGCTTTAAACGGAATTACTAAGAATTCTTATTACAGAATTTACCTTTGTTTTATATATCTTTGCTTTTTTAAAATCTGATTCTTTTGATGTTTACTTTTTGTTATTTTTAAGGATTTTACTCTGATACAGTAACACATAGGAATCAGTCTTTGAGTGTTACACTGTGATGGGCGTTGACCCAACAGTGAGGAATAGTGGGATCTCTGTTCTTCTCCCTGTGTTCCACAAGTATATAAGAACCTTCAGAGATTCATGCCACTTCTTACAGATTTCAAGCTCATCAACTAATGGTTATTTTTTTACTGGAAGTCTTACTCCAGAGGTAGCAGATGCCCACTAGGTGTTTTGAGCACAGAAATATGTATCTAGTTAAGTGTTTCAGTGTTTTGCTTAAATCTGTAAAAAATATGTGTGACTTGACAAGACAAACCCAAAATACACTCTTCATATTCTCTCACTAAAATAAATATCTTAACACTTCATTTAAATAGGAAGCTATTTATTTCCCTGACTTACCCTCACAATACTTTGCTATGTATCATCTGCTGTGTTGTGATATTGAAGACTTTGTATGCTTTTTGCCTTAGAGTTACTTATGTAATATGATATCCCTAAACATTTTTTTTTGCTTTTACTTTTTTAGATACTAAACATGAACTGAATTGTAAAATTGAGCATGGAATAATGACAGGGCTAGCCAGAAATGTCAGAGAGACTACAAATGGTTCAGGCTGTTTGATTTGTTGATCACTTCAAAGTTTAGGAGCAGAAAAAAAAATCTGTAATAGGTAGAATTTGGGGCAACAGTATCATATGTCTCCTAATGTGGGGTCAGTGAAAGCACTAAACTGGTCTCAGTAGGTGTCTGTCATAGACTTGCTAACCAGTCCCTTGTGACATCTTTATAAACCTTGTTCCTGAGCCAAGACAATACTGTTGTTCTAACCCTAGTTATGTAGTCAGAAAAAAAATTCTGGTTTTTTGAGGCTGGTCCAGTAAATCACCAGACCAGAAACTGGTTTTAGGAGAAACTTCCAGAATAATTTCCCATGTTGTCCAGGCCAGGATGACTTTCCCTGAACCTGAGGTGGAAAGTCAATGCAGCTTTTCAAAATTCACCAAATACAATGTAAAATATCAAACCAGATATTTCTAACCTAGCAGACTTTAAAACTCAGTCTTGAATTGCTGTATGGAAGTGTCTTGTTATGAGCCCTTCTTGAGATGCCTTTTGTGACTGTATGGTTAGGATGTATGCCTAACATTTGTTGAGACAGAACTTTTTTTTTTTTTTCCTGTTCAGTTCAGCATTTTTGGAAAGCATAACTAAGTAATTCATATCAATGCTATCTGTTTTACTCTTCTCTAAAATTGTGCATTTTACCTTGAACTTAACTAATTTTCTGACTGAATAAAAACTTATCAAAAGACAATTTTCTTAAATCCTTGTGGCTTTTTTTAGTATGTAATTTCTTATATACTTATATTCTTATGTATAACTTACATTGTTTTAAATATTTTGTCATAGTATATGCTGTTACAGAATAGTCTCCTAATCAGTAGTTATTTGGCATTGCATTAACTGCTTTGAGGCTTTATTGTTGATATGCTTTCTATTTTTATGGACTGATAAATACTGAGCTGGGAACTTACCTTTGTTAACAGTGCTTGTTTGAACTGCAGAGTGAATTGACTGGCATTGAGATTTTTCCAAGGTCTTAAGTGTAGTTGAAAAGCTAGGTTGGGGAAGGGAAAGGTAGCCAACCCTGGCACAAGAATTGGGAAAAAACTGGATCTACTGCTACGGGGTTGTGAGGAAGTACAGGAGCTTGGATCTGAATGCCAGCCCTGAGTGAATTGCTCTTCGGCACTCCATCTAATCTTCCATCCTCCATAACCCAGTAGCTGCTACCAGTACACCCCAAGCCATCCTTCTGTAGTAGCCTCCATTTAGGGATCTGAATGGTAGGTACTGCCATAGCTGTTTTGCTGTCTCCACCAGGTTACTTCCCTAGATGAATGTCCCTTTTGCTGGTAAAGCTAGTCCTAGTCCTTCGTTTTATTTTTTCCCTTTTCTTTTAAAATCTATTTTTATTATCAGTAGTCAGAAATGTTTCTTTTTTTGCTCAGCTGAATGTTCTTCTTAAGCAGCTGTCATCAAGTTTTCATCAGTCTTGTGAAATTCAGTGTTTTACATTCACAGTTTCTAAATGCAGCTACAGTAGTTTAAGATTTACATGTTTAAAGTAACCTGTCTTTATGTATAAAATTGTACTTTATACTTGTGTATATGGGTTGATCACAGGTAGATCTGTATCTGTAAAATCAATACTTTATTTAAAATATTTTAATGTCATAAGTTATAAAGAGGTGTTGGATGGCTAACAAAAGACAACTTTATTGCTTTATTGTTTGCTGTAGATGTGCAGAATTATTAATTATGTATCAGGCTGATATTAACCATGCTGCTGAAAGAGGACAGACACCTTTGTACCTGGCCTGTAAAAACGGAAATAACGATTGTATTAAGATATTGTTGGAAGGTGGAGCAGATCGAACAGTAAAAACCAGTGTAAGTTAAAATAGTTGTAAAGTTAAAGTACCTTGTATAGTACTGAATATTGGCATCAAAATATTTATTTAAACTTTTCTTTAAAGCTGGAATAAAGCATATAATTTGAAATTAGTATTTTATTATTTTCATTGTACTTTCTGGGTTTTTAAAAACTGTATATTGTCTAAAATCTCCTAAATGATGTGACTTTCATACCATTTTACATATTTCAGATTTGGCTAGCCATTTGCTGCAACTTTTCTCCAGCACTGGCTTTGTAAAATGAAACTTTTCTGGTTTGGCTTATTTGTAAGATGGAGAGTGAAGATAGGGATTTTGCTTCCACTTTTTATGTTAGAGTGCTTTATTGTTGTCCTTGGAGGGACAACAACACCCCAAAACTTTCTTGCCAGTCTTGTAAAGTCTCATATATCACAAATGGCAGAATATGGCAAAAAAAAAAGTCATATCTAGAGGAGAAAGGGAGGAGGACTGTCTCAAAATTAGTGCCTACATATTGCCTTTTTCTGGTGCTTTTCTAAAGTTTTTCTTAAGAGTCTGATGTCAATAGATTCTCATGACAATAAATGTGAGTTATAGGCTGTCCCAAAATACAGCACAGAGAGTAGTAGCTTCACAGAATGTTCTACTCCTCCTGTGATAATTACACTAAATTTTTTATCATTCATTTATTTTGCATCTGGAAAGTAAATTTGACTTGGAATAAGAGAAAGTTGTGATGTCAAAACTGTGAAACTGACTAATGAATGTATTAATGCAACATGAAACAATACTGGTAGTTGGAATAGTTTTTGTTTGGTGCACAGGAAGGAAGCAATTTACTAAGAGCATGTAAGCACTGTATCACTTAGACTCTTCTAAAAATTTTGAAGACTTTATCTGTTGGACTGTCCTTGGAGAAAGCTGTAAAATATTTTTCTGTTACATTTTCTTCCCTATCTTCCACCCAATACACATACAAGCAACTCTGTTTTCCCAAAGGATTATTATGTCACTCTTGCTTGTCTTCTTAATTTCCAGACAGAGCCTTCCATTCAGATTCTTTGCTGATATAAGTCTGCAAACATTTTTCTATGTGTTCGGTGGCAGTGTGCTTTTTGATTTTGTTTTTTTTAGGATGGCTGGTCACCAATTCATGCAGCAGTGGATTCTGGTAATGTTGAAAGTCTCAAGCTCCTTATGTATTATGGAGAACTGAGCAATGGGAACTGTTTGATGGATGCAGAGCCTAATCTAGACTACTTTGATTTGGAGAAGAGAGAAGATGACTATAACAGTAGAGTAAAGCCTGTTGTTTCTGCAGATCTCATCAACCATGCTGACAAAGAGGGTTGGACTGCTGCCCATATAGCAGCATCAAAAGGCTTTAAGGTTAGTCTGTGTGAACAAGTTACAGTAACCTGATAGAATTTAGGCAAGATAAATCCTTTTCTTTTGTATTTGAAGAATTACAACTTAGATGTCAAGTCTAAGTTTGTTTTCTAGTTTATAGCCCAACTTGATTTAACAGAGACAGAGATAGACCTCCAGCGGAGAATTTATCCCAGAATCCAGGTGTCAAATGGAGTGAATTGTCATATTTAAATGTCTGCTTCTTATGGGACATTAATAAAAAGAGGAAACAGTATTACTTGAGATCCAGATTTTCAAAGTTTAGGTGAGGTGAATCCCACCCTGAATGCCAATTCATTGGATGTCATGTGCTTATAGGTATTAGATGGACATAGTTTCCAGTACAGGTAGGAATGATTTAACTATGAACAATTTTTCCTCTGTGAAGGAGGGGAGAAGAAGAAATTTGAGAACCAGATTTGTGCAGGCATGCATTGTTTAATTTATTATTTTGAGCAGCCTTTTTAGCAGGCAATGAAACATTTTTGTGAGGTTGGGATAACTGATGACATGGAGGATGACCTGACAGGTCCTACTGATGACAAACAGGAAGATTTCTGGAAATTTAATATTACTTGAAGGTTTTGACATCAGAAGCTATATGCTTCTAACACTGACCGTTTAAAGAACTTCTTTTTATATGGTAGCTGTCAGTCAGATCTTACTGTGAAATTTTTACCCAAGAGAAAACAGAGGGTGCTAAATACAGGAGAGAGTGAATTTTAAGAAAATACAGTCCAAGATTTAAAAAATCAGCTTGTTTCTACATGCCTAGTTCAATACCTGTCATTATGTTTGCTTTTCTTCCTGATAAATTTACTATAATATGTTCAAAATGGATACAAATTTAAGATTCAGTTTAAGTTACAGTTTTTTTGGGGGACAGCCACTGCTTACTCAGCATTTTGCCTTACAAAGAGTCAGTGTTCCATTACCAATGTCTGTTAGGCAGGTGCAGGCTCTTATTCCAGTTGCCACTCATATGAATTTAGATGGAGTTTAAGGTATTTGCTATAGTCTGCAAATACTTAAATAATGTGCAGTATGTTGGCTCTGTCTGCAATAATATAATCCTCAGGAACTTTGAATTTAGGTTTCATTTGCTGTCTAAAAGCTGCTTTGACTAGGTGATCTCTCTGACACTGGAAGTCTTCATGTATATCTTTCATGAATAACTCAAGGGTTTGAGTTTCTAAGCACATTCCAAATCAACTGTTTAATAAGATCTCCATTTGGGGTTGAGGGGAGTCTCTTAGGTGATAAAGGCAATATAGAGCTGGCAGTCAGATTCCTGGTTTTGCTGTTGAAGAGACTGTGTAAAATTGTATTCGATTTAATGCATATATTGACTTGAGATATGTTTGGGATACTTAAAAGCTAAAAAAGCTTTATAGCCATCTCCAAGTACTGTTAACACTTCAACTTCATTCTCTAATCCATTATGTACAGTGCATGTCATTCATTCCCGTGCATGATAGCTGCATATAAGCAGTGCTGACACTTGGATCCTTTTGTTTTGAGATGGGCAGGTGCCATTCTTTACAGATTAATTCTGCTAGGGCATCTTAGCTGTTATTTCATAGGCAGAAGAGACAACAAAAATCCTCATTTTGCTGAGGAAATAAGCTTGATTTCTTTGTTCTCTCCCACTTCTTCCTGTTTACTTCCCATTTTCAGCCTCACGGTTCAGTCCTCAGCCTTCTGCTGTTCTGCCCTTCATTGCTCCCGTTTGAGAGATAGTACTAACAAACTAACCTGGCAAGAAAAATTGTGCTTTTTTCTGCTTGATTTCCTTCTGGAAAACTTAGTGAGCTAATAATTTTTTTTAAAGTACTTAGAGGTGCTGTAACTACAGCCTGGTAAAATTTCACCTTACAGGCAGGTATACCTTGAATGACTGCTATATTTATGAAAGGTCTCAGCATGTCGGATATACTGACGAAAGTTTCTGTAGAACAGCTACAAAATAGGTAACACTTTGCAAACCTGCAACTAGCCAGTGTTCTGCATCAAAATACTCCATAGCTGCTGCTTTGTGTTTTTAAGGTTTAGTTTCCCTCCTATGGTTAACCCGCGATGTTATCAATACAGTATTAACTAGTGTAATTCCTATTGGTTTCCTTTTTTTTCCAATATGGATGTGTCTTTAAAAGCATATCTGAGATGGCAAGGCTTTCATGAAGGCTGCCTGTATTGCTGCAGAATGGTGGTCATTAGAAACAAGGACTTGGTCCTTTTTCTGATTGCTGATCAATCGACATTTGAATGGAGTTTTATGACAACTTTTTTTTTTAATCCCACACTAATTTGGGCGGATCTATATACTTAATATTTTTTCATGTTACAGTATGATTCTATTTTTCTAATTTTAATGATTTTTCCTTGTTTCTAATTTTAATGATTTTTCCTTTTGTTGAGCATGTGACGTTTTTTAGAGGGCATCTGGTTGTTGGCATCCACAAGATGTTTGTGCTCTGACTTAATAAAAATACATTTTTATATCACTGCTTTCTTACTATGCTTGCAGAATTTCAGGTTTCTGCTTGCACAAATTCTGCCAAAGAAGAGGCTTGCAAGGTGATTTAAAAATTATTCTTTTTGTGTCCCGCTCAGATGTCAGTCATGATGGAAATTCTTACTTGGTGAATTGCAAAGTGAAAACTGATTTTATGGAGTTACCTAAATAGATTTATTTATTAGTCTGTATTAAGCTTTAGAATTGCTTATTTAGTGTTGCTTGAACATTAAAGCCAAGATGTTTAAACCAGGGTAATAGCTGGGTTTCTGTCTCCTTATCAACACCTAAACTAGTGGCCAGATGTAAGAATTTCTTAATTCAGTTGATCAGCATTTGATGCTTAGAGACTGTAGAACCCTGGCTGCATTTGTTCTGCTTTTTCATAATAATTTTTTGAGACTTTCAGGTCTGCTATAAAATATTTTTACTCCTGGTTTTCAACTCTGTGAGAAACATCATTTGGATTCTTATCTACAGAAACTCTGTAGCTGATTGTCTTTGGAAATGTATATCTAAGAATTTCAATTAGGAATCTAACTGCATATTGGTAGGACTCTTTAATGCAGCAAATGGACAAGTAAATAATACAGTTCCTACCTTTGCAGAACTGTCTAGAAATCCTTTGTAGCCATGGTGGACTAGAGGCTGAGAGAAAAGATAAGTGTAATCGAACATTGCATGATGTTGCTACTGATGATTGCAAACATCTCCTAGAAAACTTAAGTAAGTAAATGCTATCAGCACTACATAAAAATGTCTTTAGTAAAGAACTTGTGGGGCAAAAATGAGAAATATGAAAAGTTTTCACTTTTTTTGGCACCACAATATTAAATTATCTTGCTCTAGCAAGTTTCTATTCTCCAAATTTTGCAAAAGCATGTAATAAAATTTTGTTGGAGGTTATTTAAATTCCTCATGTCTTTGTTTCTAAACCATTCAAAAAGATGGTACATATTGTAAATGTGCAACCATCCATATTCTCTTAAAATTTCTGAATTTAATATTAGTAATTACTTTGACAAAAGCTATTGCCCTCCTCTTTTCTTTTCTTCAAATTCGTGCAGAAATAGTCACTTAGTGGTGGGTAGCTGTCAAATTTCCTCAGGCTAAGGTGAACATCTAGTCATATATCTAAATCTCTTTTTAGAGCATAGTTTATTTTGTCACTTAGTTGTCTGTGAGGGGCTTGTTTGTTTGATTCTTCAAATACATCTTAGAGACAACATCAAAGAACTTCTTTTTTCCAGCATCAATAGCTTCTATAAGAAGATTGCTCTTCTGTTGAAACCTGTCATCTTCTTCCTTCTCTGTAAGTTTTCTCGAAATTCAGTAGAGCAGGCTGATCTGTGTATTTCTTGAGACAGAACTTAATTCATCCAGTTACTAGTTTTGTGTCTTTTATATCACTGTATAAATCTAGCTATAGATAGATACAGAGAAGTATCTCTGTATTTCTAATATATCTATCTCTGTGTGGCATTTGTAGATTTGTATGCTTTCTATTTTTTCACCTTTTTTTGGTGTTTGTCTTGTGGGATACAGGGATGTGGGTAGTTAAGTTCACTGACTATCAACAAATTAAGGAAGTTCTCTGTCTGCTGCTTCTGATTTTCCTCTTCAGCTATTTTAAATCCTCGTTCTTACCATTTCACTGCAGGTTCAGAGTGGAACACGGCTCACTTTCTAGCAGAAACTCTTCCATGGTCACCTTCTTTATCAGACTGAAGCAAATTTCTGATGGCTGAATCTGTAGCCTGCTAAATTAATGCTTGTATTATTTCCATCAGTCTTAGTACGCTGTGTCTCTGGTCATGCTTGTCATGAATCCAACAGCTTTTATCAGGTCAGAATCTTTGGCCTCCCTTTCTCTTCTTCTGTACACCTTAAACCAAGACTGTGTTTTTGGGTAAGGTGTATATGTACCATCCTTTACCTTCCTCATGCTCAAGTAAGGTTTCCACTGTAGGACAGGAGGATGTGCTCTGACAGATCTGAAAGACTGGGGGCCAGGATTGCCAGCTGTGCCTTAGAGGTCACATGCACTGAAGTTTAGGCGTATACTGTACCTCTGTCCTAGGGGCCTGTTTCCTTGTGGAGAACCCTCTGTACTCCTTACAGTCTTTGCTCATCTCCCTGAGGTCCAGCCATCAGAAAGGCAAGCCTTTGATACATTTCCCATGATTCCACACCTGAAGGATGCCTCTGAGTAATCTTCTCCCTATGGTAGGCTAGTGGGTTTAAATCAGAGCTTTTCTGACATCAGAAAGACTTCATTGGTTTGTATCAGCTGAAGATCTGGCTTCTGAACACGAAAGGGAAACAAAGATCATGTTGCAAGACTTCATGATAAGCTGATATGGGGTTTTTTCGTATGGTGTACTTTTTTAATTTCAGGGACAATTTCTGAAAGGTATTGTTTGGCATGAAAATTAGAAGATAATTTCCTTTTCATTTTTAGTCATCTAAATGATCTCCTGAGACTGCTGCTTCTGTTGAATTGTATTCTAAAGAGCAAGATTTAAAATATTTCATAATTTCTAGAATGTGCATGTAAATTTCCTTGTTTAACATTCTGTCAATTTATAGCAAATCAAATATACCCTTTCAACTGCATTTTTTGTCTTAGCTCTTAGCTTTTTATGTAAAGATGTTTGGTTCAGCTATGTTTTCCTCTTGTGCACTACTGCCAAAAAATTATTTTCTACATTGATAATGAAAATGTGCACAAACACATTAAAGTGAAAAATTAAGACACTGCCTACCATCTGTCTTAATTTATAAGTAATTAGTCTGTAAAGAGGAAATATAAGATTAAGTAAATTTTGTCTTGCTTCCTGTTATTTAAGCATAATGATACTGATTTTTTTGTAAAAACATACCTTGGTATTTTCATCACTGCCCTGATTTTGTGGTGGTGATGTGTGCTATTCTTTACCATTTGCTTCTCTGTAGCAGGAGTTATTTTGTAGCTTTCTTTTGTAATGTTAGATGTTATTGGTTTATAATAAGGGGATTATTTTAAATTGAGTTTTACAGGTTTTCTCATTGTTGCTGTTTTGTTTTTCAACAGATGTTCTTAATGTACCTGTAAGGATTTCAGTCAGTGGCATTGAACCAGTCCATTGTGGTACAGAGGAATTTGATACAATATGTGCTTTAAATATCCGCAAGCAGACGTCATGGGATGATTTTTCAAAAGCAGTGAGTCAGGCAGTGACAAACCATTTCCAAGCAATTGCTTCTGATGGATGGAGGAGCCTAGAAGACCTGTCATTTAATAGTGCTGCAGAATCCAACATTGGCCTCAGTGCAAGCAGTATATTTTCTGTCAAACTAGGTATCGATATTGGTGTTAATGAAAAAAGCAAAACTTGGGGGTGTTCTCAAATTTGTGAAATCTTCTAAGTAAGATAAAAATATCTTTGAATTACTGCATCTTTTAAAGCTTAGACTAAGACCAATACTAGATATGAAACTTTGAACAGTTCTGTCATGAAAGCTTTCCTTACTTTTAGCTGTGTGTATGGCACAATTAATTACGCACTTGAATATAATCTTGGGGATCATGAGGCCCTATGTTAATTAGTCTTTTAGTGCTTTTAGTACTCCAGAGGAGATATCAGTTTCTCAGGTGAAACTGCATTCTCACCGTGAGTGCTGTGTGCAGTTTTGGATGCCACAATATAAGAAAAAGCAATTAGGGAGCGCCCAAAGGAGAGGGATGAGGATGGTGAAGGGCCTTGAGGGGAAGCTGTATGAGGAGTGGCTGAGGTCACTTGAGGTCTGTTCAGCCTGGAGAAGAGACTGAGGGGAGACCTCATTGCAGTTACAGCTTTCTCGTGCGGGGAAGAGGAAGGGCAGGCACTGATCTCTTCTCTGTAGTGACTAGTGACAGGACCCGAGGGAATGGCCTGAAGTTGTGTCAGGGAGGTTTAGGTTGGATATTAGAAAAAAGTTCTTCACCCAGAGGGTATTTGGACACTGGAACAGCCTCCCCAGGGAAGTGGTCACAGCACCGGCCTTCCAGAGTTCAAGAAGTGCTTGGACAGTGCTCTCAGGGACATGGTGTGACTCTTGGAATGTTCTGTGCAGAGCCAGGAGTATGGCTTTAATGATCCTTGTGAGTCCCTTCCAACTCAGGATGTTCTGTGATTCCACAAAAACAATTCAAAGCCTGCATTGCTTCTTTACAGTACATCCAGAATATACAGTAAATACAGACTGTAAATCACTGGCATAGGTAAACAGAACTGCTGTTCTATATAACTTGACTTAGCAAGGTAAAGAAGAGAAATCTTTAAAATTATGAGAAATCGGTCAAAATGTTGTGGTTTTAGTAATAGTTGTATAGGTTTCTGAAAATCCTTGTACTTCATCTTCAATCTCCTTCCTTCCTCCGCCTTCCTATCAGCAAAACCGAACCCTAGACACATTAGACTGGGCAAATTATTTTGTTTTACTCTATTTTCTGTGTAAAGATGTAAAGACTGGCCAGCTGTTTAACTTGTATCTCAACTGGCAGAAAACACTAGTGTCTTCAGTTGTATATCAAATAATAGCATGATTTAGAGCATCTCATACATGGGACTGGTTTGTTTGTCAAATTTGTCAGTGTATGCACATAATCTTTGAAAGCAAGCGAATATGCTTGAGTGTAGGACACTGTATACATACGCTCTCTTTTATTTGTTCTTTTTAACAGGAAACGTTTCGTGGTCAACAGGTCAGATTTTTTCCCAGCCACCATGGGACTTTTTGAAGAACAATAGAGCTGAGCATATCACAGTGTTTTTGTTCGGTAATTTTCAAGTCATAATTTTTCAGTTTTGAATTTTAAGACACTCTGTATGAAATACATAATTTGAGAGTCATTTGCTACTGGTTTTGTTCTTCAGTGTTGCTTGATTCTCTGAAATATCACATCCAATTAATTGTTTAACTAGATTTTAAAGTGTCTACAACATTTAGAAAATATGCTGGCACATAAAAGTCCTACTGCCTTTTTCAGTCATATAACAGTATATATATTGTTTATATCATGGATATCCATGAATCTATGGTGCTGGATAAATGCCTTTCATTTATTTAGCATTTTAATTTGCATAGCCTCTAATTTTAAAAGGTCACTGTAGAATACTGTATGAAAAATCAAATGTATCAGTCACACATGCATGTAAACATGAGAGATGTAGGAAAGTTATTTGTGTATCTCATTTTAAGGACCTCAAGAAGGCTGTCTAAACAGTGTGACTTACGCATCCATGATCCATCTTCAGACACTTCAGAATTACCTCCGCCTGGTCAGTACTAAGCTAGCTTCTCTCTGCATGCTAATTGTCAAAATATTTCTGTAATAGTGTTGACTAAAATCAGTTTTTTGCTCTGTGAAAGAACATCAAGACTTCTAAAAAAAATGAAATGGGATGAAAGCTGTTATTTTAAAATAAAGTTCCCCCTAAATTTACCCTTTAACTTTAGTCTTGTGAGGGCTTTAACTTTCTTTTGTAAATAGCTGCTATCTGATTAACTGAACTGCTTAAAAGTATATTAAAAGCTCTGTGATATTGTATTGCTTTCCAAAGTTGTTTCATTCCACTTTTTGAAGATAAAGTAAATTAGAATAACATTCATGTAAGCAGCTATTTGAGACTTGAATTTTATTACTAGCTTATATAGAAATCTCCTGTAACACAGTTTGATACCTCGAAATGTAAGGATAATTGAATAATACAGCTTTCATAGATCATTTCTTTTGACATTGCATCAAATCAGAATTAATTTAGAACCTGCTTAATTTCTGTGTGTCCTTGGATAGTATTTTATGTTGTCCGGAGAACATGCCACAGGTTTCTGCTGTATTCGGCAATATTGCACAGAGATATGAGTGTATTCCCTTGCTGACCTATTTTAGAGGTAAAATAGAGTTAAGATTAAAAAAAAATTTTGTTCTACCATACTGATAACATGATCCCATTTCTACTGCAGATAAAGTCCTCAGTAAGTCCTCAGTCCTTAAGTTAGCAGTGACTTACACTGATGATTTTGGCATCATTCTGATGTATATATTTTAATTCAAAATCAAGAAAATACTTGTGATTACTAAATTTATCTCCCCAAATGAATTTTTTAAGTTTTAAAGTTTGTTATGACAAAGTACCTTGCTATGTAGTTTTACAAGTTAGGATATAAATTTATCAATATATTTCCAAGACGTTGTATGCAAATATTGTCTACTTTGAAACTAATATTGTAGGGATTATCAACTCCAGTAGTGGAAATGAAAGAATTCTGTCTTTTAGGTGCTGATTGTGTCATCTAGGCTAAAAAAAAAAAAAAAAAATCCAAGTCTGAACTTCCAAGAATAAATTATGAAATAAATATGTATATTTATCTGTCTGTAGGTTGAACAATACCGTAATGTCATTTTCCATGGTCCAGAAGGAAGTTTGCAAGATTATATAGCATATCAGATAGCGGCCTGCATGAAGGTATTTGCACAAACATATCAAGTAAATTAGTCCATAAATCAGAGTTTTCACTATTTCACCAAATATATAAATTTTCAACACAGCAAAAGCAAGTGGCTGCAGGATCTACATGTGAGATTGTTAAAGTTGAAGTGGATGCTGGTTTCTCTAAGGAGCAACTTGCAGAACTGTTCATCAGTAATGGTAAGGTTATTTCAGCAGGACTAATTTCGGTGATTTTTAGGAAAATTTGTAATGGTGCAAAATAAAGAAACACATAAAAATATTGTGCATAGTGGATGGCATGTTTTAATGGAACCTATAGTTTTTCAGGTGCTTCGGGCCAAATGCTATGAGTCTAAACTGAGGTAGAGGTGAGTGTGACAGAGATCCTAACAAGGAGCTCTGTCAAAAGTTCATGCCATTTAAGTCAAATTAATAGTTTTTAATATTTATTTCTGTCTCATTCTTTTTTTCTCTTTGTTTATGATCCTTTAAAAGTTGATTGCTCTGGTTCAGATCTTCTGAATCAGAACTGAAGGTCTACAGTGTGTGCTCATGAACAAAAGCAGAGCCATCCTATCAGCTTGTACAATGCCGTGCAGTGCGCTGTTCTGTTTGTTCGCATACTGCCTGGTGTAACTTCAGCCTATGGCAGTTTTTTCTCTTAAGGAAATCCTGGTCACAGTCCACAGGGTAGTTTGTGCCAGTGATTATTCCCACATATCATTTTCAGTGCCATCACATTGGTGGGAGAGGAGACTGTTTAGTCGGAAGTCAGTTAGGCTTTGGTGTTTGGCCTGGAGGCGAGAATGTCACTCATGGTTTGGTTTGTTTGCTGGCCACTGTCTCTTAGGAAAGCTGCTTCTTTGCTTTACTTTGTGTCAGCAACACACTCTTTTTAATAGTCTGGTTTTGCATTTCAGCATGGTCCTGCTGGTTGAGTCTCTCATTTTTCTGCCAGCTTCTTTCCCCGTTTTTCTGCTGCATCTCCTTTCCTAAGAGAGCACTTCTCCTCTAAATGAATCCATCAGACAGAGAGGGTACCTGTCCTCCCTCCTCTGAAGCTATAGCCTCTTAGTAAAACAGGGCAGTAATAGTCAGAAAACTGAAAATAAATAGCAATGATCAGATACAGTCAGTTGCTGTAAGTTTTGCCTTACAACATGTCAATTCCCTTAATGACTGACCATTGTTAGTACCACCTTCAGAAGGTTTTGAAACAATGCAGGGCACAATATAGTCAAGATGAGTGTTTTGTTTTATGTATGTATTACAGAAACATTCACCTGGGATTTAGTGTTACAAGAACACTTGCAAAGCTGTGTCTTTTTTAAGCAATAAGATGTTAAAATCAGGAAGACGAAAGGAAAATGTTTAAAATGTGAAAAAAATGTATAGATGTCATTTTAATGCCTACTGGGTTCAGGTGCTACTGGGTTTGCCTCATACTAGCTCTGATTATTTGAGTGATTCTTAAAGATATTGAAAGAAGTTTTGAAGAGAAGATTGCCTGTTTGTTTGCTACTATCTCATAGAGTGATAAAGTTTCTTATAAAGACGGACTATTCTTAAGCCTTTTATCACTACGTGGTATAAAGAGTAGAGTACATGTTAAAAGTTTAAGATGTATTACAGCAAATGAAAGAAATGTTTAAAGAGGTCTTTGCTATCTTTTCTGTTGTGTTTATATTTAGTGTACTGAAATCTTTCCTATCTATGAAGATCCTATTATAGCCATTTCAGGAATTTATTTTAATTATAACTTTCAATTTTTTTCTTAATATACAGTATGATATTCTTTCTATTGCTTGATTTTATGCTTTCAATTTTAAACTTACTATCCAGTCTATCTGCCCCTATAAACAAGTTAAACAGGAAAAAAACTTTTTAAAAAAATCCTTTGTTGCATTAGTAGCAGTAAATTCTGTATACATAAATAGAAGTAAATTTTCCTAAGCAGACATTAATAGGATTTTTCTATTTCAGCTTGTCTGATCCCAGTGAAACAGCCTCCTGTAAACAAGACAACAATTGTGATTTTAGAAAATCTGGAGAGAGCTTCTTTATCTGAATTACTAGGAGATTTTCTAGCACCTCTTGAGAATCGAAGTTCAGAAAATCCCTGCACTATTCAAAGAGGTATTTAAAGAACTTGGGTTGCAGAAATGATTTTACTACAGTACAGTTTTATTGTAATATACAACAAACAGGGAACAGGAGAAAAATGTAATTTGTTCAGTTTTTATATTTTATTGTGAACAGTTGTCCTTAATAAGGATAGCATAATTTTAAGCTAATTTATGGTGTTTTGTGGGGTTTTTTTCCTTTCTAATTATGTAGCTGCTTCTTGCTTTTTTATGAAATCATGTCAAGACTTTGAGTATTTCAGTTAAGTGTTTTATGATTCCTTTTTAGCAAATGGAGTTTCTGGTGCTTTTTACTTTCATGAGAACTGCTTTTTACTGGGAACTATCGCAAAGTGCCATCTTCATGGCTCTGACCTGCTGGTTCAGCAGCATTTCCGTTGGGTTCAACTTAGGTGGGATGGGGAGCCAATGCGAGGCTTGCTTCAGAGGATTTTAAGGAGGAAAGTTATAAACAAGGTAAGAACTCGAATCAGCTTCAGCAGTTACATTCATCACCAGGTCTGTGAAATGTGTACTATGGTAACACTGAAAGCAGAGCAGATAACTTAAGTTGTTTCAGGAAAAAAAGCACTCATTTCTAGGAAGATACAGGCTGTGCATCTGGAAATGTTGTGCTTGGCTTCATAGAAAGGTATGTGGCCATGACTGATTGGCATAAACCATTGGTTGGTTGCAAATAATGATACTGTGGCTGCTTGCCTGTCCACTGCATGAAACATCCTTCAGTAATTTTTTTCAACTTCTACCTGAGAATGATAGTAAGAATCAGTTCAACAGGCATAAAATGTCTTCTTCAAAGAATTTATTCTCAATATCTAAAATAAGGTAGTCATATATGTGTTTTGTTTAAGTTTTAAGCAGAAAAAATATTTTCTATGATTTTCAAATCAAAAGAGGAGCAAATTATATAATTAGAAAAGTTGTTTTGAGCCAATAGGTCTGCTGAAGCTAGAACAGAAGTCCAAAAGAGAATAAAGATGGGAAGTCTGTTTTAATATTAATAAATAAATGAAGATGGGAAATGAAAAGAAAGTGTAGGCAAAAGAATTGTGGACTTTGGAAAGTTACTTGGAATACCATTTGAGCATGATAGCAGCTATTACCAAGAGTCAGGCAGTGTTAGACATTGGCACAGGGTATTTAATCAAAACAGCTGCGAAGGAAAATAATCTTGGCAGCAGTTTTAAACAGGCTTAAAAAGGGAGATTGTTCTAGGAATAGAAAAAACTTTCAGTAATAAAGAGTCCTGTTGTGGGATAACAGACCTACTGTCAGTTCTGAGTGTTCAGCTGGATGTATCTTGGTTATCCTTGGGAATGTCATCTCCTGTACCCTTTGCCACAGTTCTCATCTGTAAAAGCTTACTGATTCAAAGAGATCCTGAAGAGGAAATATGTGGTAATTGAACGTTTCAGCCAGGATAATGAGGAAATTTAGAAACATTCCTAAGTATTCTTTAATTGAAAGAACAGGAATACAGAATAGAAAAAAAAGGAGTCATGAAATCTATCAAACTCTTAATAGACTACTTTTCTTAGATTATGTTTTTTCAGTTAGGACTTGCTTGTAGTCAAAGACTGCATTAGACAGACTCTGCCAAACTGGTTTAGATACAAGAACTCGCAGCATC
The DNA here is from genome assembly GCA_013397815.1 of Aleadryas rufinucha. Taxonomy (NCBI): domain Eukaryota; kingdom Metazoa; phylum Chordata; class Aves; order Passeriformes; genus Aleadryas; species Aleadryas rufinucha. The sequence continues at coordinate 260,052 of VZTH01000999.1, forward strand.
ACATAACAGATGTCATTTTCAGGCTATATTTTTTAGGCTTGAAAGAAATCCTTAGTCTCATAGGTTAGAATTTGACAATGTAATAGGCTCCTACCTCTGACTGAAGTTGAACAGAATTTGGGTAGTAATCTCATTAAGTTTATTTTTTCTCAAGCATATATGCAGATGGTGACTATTTGGAGAAAAAAGCCACGTGTCTTCCTGTGTCTTCCCTAATTAAATATTGAAATGCCCAGTGTGGTAGCACATTTTTTGAAATACATACATGTGCCACATGTGGACTCAAATGCCAGTTGGTACGAGGCTGAAATTAGTGGATTCCAAAGTCAAAAACAGAAGAAAAATTAATCTGTTATAAAAATCTAAAGCAAAGTAGAAGCACATTTATTGTTAGAACCATGGACTATTTCAAAGTTCATTGCTTTGTATTATGATACCTTGTACAAACAAGGTAATATTAAGGTGCCTTAATATTCATGTTTTCAGGTGAAAAGCTCTTTTCCCCTTCGCTTGAACTGTTAGGATATATGGGAACAGTTTAAATGTTTTTCTGCATTAAGTTCATCCATAGACTGTCAAGAGGCTCTGTCAAGAGTGCTGTCAATTACTAACCCTGGTGCATCTTTTAATGCTTCCTTTAATTTAAACTGTTACAGAGGATAATCCTGGGATTAGGATGGTGAAGACTGTAATTTGAAGTCAGAGGAAACAGGAGATTGTTCTGGCACTATATAATTTGCTCTTAACAAGGCATACTGAAACGGCAAGTCTTAGAGGAAGACATCTTTCCTTCATTGCTACTAGATCTAAAATCGATATGGAAATCCACTGAGCATGTGTCTGGATCAGATATTCCTGTTCAGTGTGATTGGGCATTTTTTCATATGCCTTATTTGCATCATATACATTGCATTGTATATGGTAGGTATCTCTTGTAATCCTAATCTTAAACACTGTGGAAAAAGCGCTGCTACCAAAATTTCTGTCTCAGTTTCCCACAGGAAAATAAAGGCATGTCAGTCTATTGATAAGGATATATCTTTTGAAGTGTAGTTGGGAAAATAAGTTTTAATACAGCAAGATGTCAATATATTCTGTAAAAGGGTTTGACCTGGTTTTGACTGTTCCTGATCTTTTAATAGCAACATATGCAATAAAAAAAACCCCCAAGCCTTCCTGGGGTTTCAAGGAAAGTGTTTGCAGCTCTGGTCTTATGCCATGTCAAACATCTTTTCTCCCTTCAGTTCAGAGGCAAAGTACCTCCTCCATGTGATCCCATGTGCAAGATCATAGACTGGATTCTTGCTGTCTGGCACCAGCTGAACTCTTGCTTATCACGTCTAGGAGCACCTGAAGCACTTATGGGGCCAAAGCATTTCTTCTCTTGTCCTGTGGTTCCAGGGCACAGCCAAGCAACAGTCAAGTAAGATTTCTGTTTCCTGTTTGATGCTGTTCAGTGCCAACTAGATACTTAACACAAATGTAGTAGTTGTGTTTCTCCCAAAACCCTGCTGACTCAGCAACCTTAGAAAAGTATTTCAATAGAAGTTGCTGAAAGTTTTAAACTTCTGTTGGCTATTTAATTACTAGGAGGGCAATTCTGAAGGACACGAGTGGGAAATGGGTGTCTAATACTGTGCAAAAGTCAGTCTTCTTGTGATCTTTCATTTATTTTCTGACATAGAGGCTAAAAGATTCAAGAATTCTGAGCTTGAAAAGTTGGTAGAGTCTCCTTTTGAAGTTGTATATACAAGAAGTTTGGAGAATGATTTCTCACTTTCTAAAATATGTGGTATAATTTTAAAACATAGATACAGTTTAGAGATATGTTATCTTAGTAAGTAGGGCAGGTAGATATGTTTAGTTATACATATGGCTAGCTGGCCAATAACATTAAAAAAAATTAAAATTATGGAAATTTTGGCTTTTCTTGCCTACAATTGCATAAACATCTGATCACATTCCAACTCCAAATGCTAGCAAATGATAAAAGAAATAGTTATAGAATTTTAAATTATATTAATTTCACACTAAGATGTTGTTTGGCTATGTCAAAAATTGAATGAACCCCTAATTAAGATTCAAACTTATTCAGAATTCAAAGTCTGCCATTGGTGTCTGGAAATGTGACGTAACTTTTCTCACCAGGCAGGTCACCACTTCTGTTCCTTCTCTTGTACTAGTTTCTGCTGACCCTTCTTCCAGGGGCCTTTGCTTAACATGTGCAGAGGCTGTCTCATTTCATGTGCTGTCTGCAGATCTTCATACATTCTCCTTGTTCATCTTCCTTTTTATTCTCTAAAAGTACAGATTAGCTAATCTTCAGAGTAATTATCAAAGTCTAAATGTGGATCTGACATTGACTTGAAATTTTATGGGTTCTGGGAAATAAAAAAAGAATAAAGTAACTATGCATCTATCTCCCATCTTCCTCTTGAATCATGTCCTCTGAAATGTTTTAATCATTTATTTATTGCAATGGCATTATTAGAGGACAGAAAAACTGTTCTTTAGATAAATATCTTAGTAATACATTCCTGAGTTTGGATTTCTCCTCACTGTAACTCGGACTGGTTTCACAATGCTTTATTTTGAGTACAACCCTAAAATATCCTTTATTGTAGCCATATGCCATCATATGCCATCTGACTTCCCATTTTAATGTAGTTTTTGTCCACTAATAAGCAATTTAAAAGCACAGCTCCAATGAGCTCTTACTGGACACTTTAAGTTTAGCAGCATGATGGCTAACAGTGTGGTCATGTATTAAATAGCTTTTAATTAGCAGCTCACTGGTTGCTGTTATTTCAGTCTAATTAACTACTCCTGTCCTCTTGCCCTTCCTCTCCACTGTGCTCTTCTGCTGTTTTTTGCATTTAGTAAAGCTTCTCTGAGTCAGTCCAATTCATTAGGACAGCAGACAGCTATCTGCAAACTGGGTTCACTCTGGGCTCAGTGTTAGCATGAGACAAGAGGAAGAAGCAGCAGCACGGAGGGCAGAGAGAACATGTGACAGGAAATGGTTTCCTGCTGTGTGTTTTATGTAGCTTCACCTGTTTCAGTGAGTCGACTGAATAAATGAAGAAGATTTTAACTACGTTTTTTCTTGGTTTAGATTTAGGGAATTGAAGATGATGTTCCAACAGGAACGACTTTCACTTTGCAGCCCTTTATTGGGGTAGGGGTGTGTTACACCTTTCCTAAGTATCAGCTATATCAAAGAATGGGGGACTTGATCAAGATGAGCACAAACTTAAAACTGAATTTAAATATCAGGTTGGAATTTTATTTATAAAGCATCCCCATCAGTTGTTAACTGTTAGATTAGAATGGCCTCAATTAATTCTGTCTTTGCAGTGTTCATTTCTGACCATTTATACTGGCGGTATTGCAAAACGTTGAAAGCTTACATAGGCAGAAATTGAAAGAGATAGTTCTTAATGACTAAAATGCAAGCAATTGTTTATTTTGGTAGCTTAGCTAGCAGAAGCAGACTGTAACTATATGGAATAATATCTACAACATTATGCTAAGGAAGCTTCAAGGAACATCTCCAATACACATTTTACATTGTATTTTAACAATTATACTAATTATTTTTCTAAGTAATGTAACTTTATCAAGCTTATACAAGTACTTTGAGCATTTATATATCATAAAAGCTCAATCTTATGCTTCACAACTGATCAGAAATACATCTTTCTAATAATTCATGTATTCTAAATTTTTTTAAAATGGGGAAAAAAAACCCAAAAAGTCATAATATTTTAGGTAATAAAATGGCTTCAATGTATCCAGCAAAATGGTCCATTTAAGTCAAACAGACATATTAACCTTCACATTTTCTGAATGGATTTCTACAAAGCTGAACACAGTGTGAAAGCCTATAATTTCTCACAGACCTTTAATGTAAACCGTCTGACTCAATCTTACCATGTTCCTCCTGTAAGAGGGTATAAGAATAAACAAAAAGAGTTGGAGCTGGTCTAAAAAAGATTGTCTCAGTGTCTGTTGTAGATGTGAGCTGCGCCTTAAGTCTGAAATTTCTAGCCTTTATCCCCAGAGAGCTCCTAAGTTAAAAGAAATAGCATTTATTTTTCCCTAACACAAACTTTTCGCTTCTTTGCCAATACAACATAATGCTTCTCTCTTAGCAAAGCAAAAGTCCCAGAAGACTCATGTTCCTTTTAATCGAATTTTTGAATCAAAATCAGATCCAGTCTCTAAACCAGACAATCTGGAAAATCCACAGCATCCTGGAAACACAGTTCACCATAGATCAAATAAACAAAAGGCAAGTGAGAGCAAGGCAGATGTATGAATAGAAATGTCTTGTAAACTGGACAAGTTTGGAAATGGAAGAATACTGAAAGGGGTACAACCATAAGTGAATACATCCTTTTTCCCATGCTGACACCAAATAGGCTAGAGATGAACACCTGCAAGCATGGAGATTTCTCCATGCACTTTTTAAAATAAATTTTTTGTGTATACATGAATATTCATCTTTCTGGGACATTTTTTTAGCCTTAAAATGAAAAGGATGTTTTGTAGTCCTTATCTGAAGGAGGAAAAGCATCAGGTGGTAAGTTTGTCAAGGCAACCTAAAGAAATTTAGATCAAATAGTTTAATTTAAAACAAACAAGTAAACCCTACCTTAAATAAAATCAGTCCCTCTCTGAAATGGGGTGCTTCTTGAAAATACAAAATCTGATATGTTACCAAAGTATAAAATCACAGGTTTTGATAATTGTTTTTGAAGTTAAAGGGTTGGTTTTGTACCACAGGTGGATGTCCGAGCTGTGGAATGCTGTGATAGCTCCCAGGGTACAAGAAGCCATACTCTCCAGAGCCTCTGTGAAAAGACCATCTGTACAAGGACAAGCAACAGCCAAAAAAAATCCTAGCCAAGGGCAACAGGCAGTTGTTAAAGCTGCTCTCAGTATCTTGCTAAATAAAGCTGTTTTGCATGGCTGTCCTCTACCCAGACCAGGTAAGAGTGAACTGTCTGAAAGCCAAGTCGTTGTACGTTGCTGAACTGGGGCTTTTTAACTGCTTCCTTCCGTTTCTAAAACTTCTACAAAACATAACTGTAGTTCTGAAGGGAAGTGCTGGGGTTAAAAGCATTTACACTCATTAAACTAAGTAGTTGTATAAGGTACACCAAGAAGAACCATTTGCAACAGTCAGTTCTTCTTAACACTGTTTTACTTCTGTTTCAGAGCTAGATAATTACATAGCAGATTTTAAGGGAGGAAATTTTCCTTTATCTGTGGCTTCGAGCTACAAAAATTGTAGCAAGAAAAGAGGTGAGAATGCTTCTTGGAGAAAAGTGAGCACAAGTCCTCGCAAAAAGTCAGGCCATTTGTCCTCCCAGTCATGGAATAAGCAGGAGACAAATACTGAAGGTAAATACAGCTTTTTATTTTCACTTCTGAAAGCTGTTGGGGGTTAAACTGTGTAGATGTGAATCAGATGCTTCTCCTACATCATGAATTAAAGTTTGTCAATTAAATTACACTTGTATTTATGTTCATCAGTAAAAAACTGTTTACTTTTTTCCCCCCAGAATTACTTCTTTGTGACTGTGAGGTGTCCTGAGTTTGGTTGTTCCAATGCCCTTTCTGTTGTCTGACAATGAGGTTGGCTCAGATGGTGAAATTATAAGCAGTGGTTCCACCTCTGACTGTATGGAATGATACTGTATCAGTCTCTTCACCAATACCAGATGAGACAAAGCTTCATTACTTTATTGGTACTCCTTAGATTTGCTCCAAATTTACAGTATACATACTTTTTTGAGTTTCCTTACTTTATAACTCCACTTCAATAATTACTACTGAGTGAGTCCAGGTAAAAATAAATTAATACATTCCTCCTCAGATCATGCATTCCTTGTTCAGTCTTGCTAGAAAAATTGAGTAGAATAACCTAGAAGCCCTGCAGTGGAAGAAAGAGATCTTTGGCTTTAAATTGAAGATTTTGATTTGATTTTCACTTTAATTGCGAAAAATAAATGTAAAGTATTTTGTGTAGTCACAGATACTGTAAGGTTTTCAAGAAGTTTCCACATCATCTTCAGTATGTTGCTTGATAAAGAAGGCTTTATATGACTGGATCTTTGCATGTGTGTAAGTGTGGAAGTTATATTAGTGGCTGACACTTTTGAAAAGTCTTTTCACCTCAAGATCATAAATCATATAACAAGCAGTTTATTACACAGAGATAATGTCTGGATATATTCAGAAGCAATGTAATTCTTCTAAAGGACATATATTTCTAGAAGGAAAACTTAGTAATATTGTAACTAAATACAATATCGAACAGAAAAAAAACTTCCAGGGGAAAAAGTCAAAATACTTGCTTTCTGAAAATGAAGGTAACTACTTCAGAGGGAAGATTTAGGAAGAGAGAGAAGGCTTACACACACACACATACACGTCAGGAACAGTAAGATTCTAGCCTCAATTACCTCATATACCAAAGACCAAAATACTTGATGCCTGCTACTTTGCAGCACTAAAATGAGCTATTCATTGCTTCAGCCCTTGTTCAGAAAGAAGTCTGCTTTTTCTGACTGCATCTCTAATGTCCTGATTGCCAGTTCTCTGTTTGAATTGTGAACTAATCTAATCCCACTAAGAGGATTTAAGAAATAATGAACAAGTAGGACGGTTGATGTTGTATCTTGTACCTGAGAATGTTCTTGGAATCCAGTTAATATCTGTGAATATAAGTTAAAAATGGAATGTTCAATTAATTTTAGTAGTCTTCCATTTTGGACTGTCAGAATCAAATGTTGTTCCTGTTTCCAGGTAAAGGTAAATTGTTTGATTTTATCTCCATGAAGCAAACTTAAATATTTTCTTGTTGACAAGCAATTTCTCTTGGGGAGAACCAGTAATGGTGGTTCAAATGCCTAACACAGAAACCTCATGTTCTCTCTTTCACAAAAGCTTAGGCAACTCATGCCCTATTTGCCATTTTAGCAGTTTCTAATGCTACACTGAACACTTTCAAGGGATGTATTCTGATCTTTGACAAACTCTATTGACATAGTTAGTAAATGGGAATGCATTATCCCTGTTTATCACTGATTTTAGAATAAAGAAATCAATGCACATGGTAACACACCAACAAGTCAACCTCTCTTTTGTGCAGGTATAAAATCTAAGACTGTCTTGCAACCAAACTGTAAGAAAAGAGCTTCTCTCACCACAAAGTAAGTTTTAATTTCTGGTATTGGTGACACTTTGCAAAACATAAAGGTCATTTGCACATGCTGTTGTAAAGCATCGCACTATAATAAATAGATTAATAGGTTTTTTGGTAATGTTTTGGTCCCATATCTGCAGAAAGGAAGTATTTTTAATTTTAATTTCTGAGAGGAAATAAAATTTATATACTTTGATATAATTTTAGAATCCATTTCTTTATTTTAAACCTTGCAGCACTATATGTCTTTTTTTTGTAAGGGAATAGTCTATGATTTAAGACTGTTATGTAACACTTACTCTGCCTTGAAAAGTTGACCGTATGCTTTTATCAACTGGCATTATATTTTAAAAACTCCTCTGACTATTTCAGCTTGCTGAATTGCAATTCAAGATGGTATAGTACATGCACTTTAGTCCAAATGACAGAGTTTCCCTGAGAGAGTGTATGAATTAGCTAGAGGGAACTGCATTTGAGACTTTAGTTCAATCTGAAACCTCAGTTCTACCTTATTCACAGGCGCAGAGAAAATAGAATATTTATGCTTCCAGTATGCCAGAGGTTTTTTTAAGCGTTTGGAATTATTTCCAAAAAGGAGAGTGGAATAAAATTGATTGCTGCATCTTAAAAAGAGGGGAGTCTTTGAAAATATTAGACAGAGGAATCCTTTGTTAGATTTTCAGAATAGAGAGAATAATTTGTATAGAAATATCTGTTACGAGATCATTATTGACAACTACTGCTGTCAGTTCATCAGACATCTTTTTGGTTTTGTTTGTGGTAGTAAAGGTCATTTGGAAAAAAAAAATATTTTTGAGGTGTTTATAACATTTATTTTTAAATTCCGTATAATAACATAATTTAAATGTTCTCTCTGATTGTTTGTTTGGGTGTTTTAACCAGATCTTCAGAGAAGGATCATTTGAGAACATTAAATCTGGAGCAAAGGCTGTCTGTTGGTTCTGATGATGAAGTAGATCTTGTGCAGGAACTTCAAAGCATGTGTTCCAGCAAATCTGAGCCTGATATAAGCAAGGTAAAACACAAGGCTTTTAAATAATTTACTAAATTACCATATTCAGTTGTTTGTTATGTGTTTAAAATAAATTTTTAATTTACAAGCCCTGCTTGAACTGAAGAAAATTATTCAATTATTTGGGAATAAGCCAAAGTCAACTAATAAATTATACATTGGAGGGTAAGTGTTCTAGTTTAACATACACCATTTTAAATTACACCTTCACCAATTTTTGTTGCGGAAATTTTTGCAGTGGAGTATGAAATTTCTAAGTTCATAGTATCATAGAATAGCCTGAGTTGGAAGGGACACACAAGGATCATTGAATCCAACACCTGGCTCTGCACAGGGTCACACCAAGAGTCACACCGTGTGCCCGAGAGCATTGTCCAAACGCTTCTTGAACTCTGTCAGGCTGGTGCTGTGACCACTTCTCTGAGAACAGCCATCCCTGCATTACCATTCCCCTGTTGTGTTTCATGCTATCATTGCTCCCACTGGGAAACTGTTGTGTGTGTTAAGAGTGTGAAGCTGTGGATCTCTCTCATTTTTCCTTTTATACCAATACCATGCAGCTTTCCCTGTGGCTGAAGCTATTTATTCTTTTTCATCTTTCCTCCTAGCACAGCTGAAGTGGATGGCTGTGACAGCAGGCTGTCTTCACACTGGAGCAGCTGTTCCGTATCTTTGGAAACATGGATAGAGTCAGGCTATTGTCCGGTTAGGCTGTGCATGACATCCTCTAGGATTTCCCTGAACAGCAGTTCCATTAGTTTTGCTTTATTAAGTATTCTGTTTATTCTTAGAAGACAACCAAGTTTTTATTTAAAAAAGAAATACTGTGTTTGGGAAGATTTTTCAACCAATTTATTGAAACTCTATTATAGTGTTATGTTTTGGGTTGTTTTTCTTAAAGTATTTACAGTACATGCATGAGTCACATGCACCAAGCTGGCAAGCTAATCACTAGTCAGTTAGCAGGGATTTACTGTAGCTATCCTTAAAAGAATGGGATGTGCTTAAAGAAATGGTAACCAACTTAAAATTGTGTTTAATAACATGCAAAGTGTAATTGTTTGTTGATGACAATTCAAGGAAATACGGGTTAGATAAGGAAGGAGATAGATGTCATGTCTTTTGTTCAGTTTCCTCACCATGGGTGGAACCATCCTTGGCTGGAATTTCTGTTGTTAATTCCCCAGCTGCCTAGTAGAGCCTTGCAGAAGTAAGGGTGCTTTTGCATGCTGTCTTTGTGTGATGTAATTTCAGGCTGCCAATGGAATAAGTACTTCTGCTCTTTAACTTGCCCTTTCACTCAAATATGTTCCTGCTGCCTCCACTGGATTGGGATTGAGTGCTTTTGCAGTTGGAGAATTGAATTGGATCAGATTGCCCCAGCATAGAATACCTAGTTTTCAGTGAGGACAGAAGGTTGAGCAGGCTCTATCTGTTATTTCCTGGTCAGGAAAAATAGGAAAAGGGAAGGAAAAATAGTAGGGAAGAAACATGGCAGGAGGAGGAGAAAATGATCATTCCTTTCTCTGATGTTCCTGGGGGCTGGGTAAAATTCAATGGCAAACTGCACTTAAGCTCCACTGAATAGTATTACTCTGGAAAATGTATGTTTAATCTTCCTCTGATAATAGCCAATATGAAATCTCTATCTCTCATCTTCTAAAAATGCAGTCGAGTAAAGAAGAGATATTTTAATTGTTCTTTGGATATTTATGCATTGCATTGCACAGAAACCATGAAAATAAAATCAAGCCTCCAAAAACTGGCAAATTGAAACATAATCTTTATGAATAACTAAATCACCATTTTCTTATCTTTGTTTAGATTGCAGATTCTAAGGATGAGTTATTGATGTTCAGTAACTCTCAGAACATTCCCGTATTTTCAGCAAGTGGTACTAACCCAAATAAAACAACAGCACAAAAGGTAGGTGAAATGAGTTTTACATTAGGATAGGAAAGGTGACTTGAGTTTCTCCAAAATCTGAATTTCTGATTGGATCCTAAGAACTAGTGCCCTGTTTATTAGAAGAAAAACTGTCATAATTCCTGGGAAACTTGCTAGACTACCATACCAAGTTTCTTTCATGTGTCTTTATAGAAGCTAAAGATTTATTAAAATGGTGGATGCATTTGCTTTCAGTTTTGGCTTTTTACATAAAGCCATCTCCCTAGGCCAAGTATTTTTGACATTACATTGACGTTATAAGTTACTTCCATCAGATATGAAGAGAAATAAAACCTGGTTTTGTTGTTTCCCCTCAATGTCATTCAGTAAGTTTGCAAAAGCACCACTTTCAAAATTCTTGATGTAAAATTTCTGGTTGCTCTTATGTCAAAGCTCTCAGGGGCAGAAATATTGAAAACTCATGATATTACCAAAGTTTGTGAAGAATAGCATTTTTTTAAAAGGTTATCAGTTCCTATTTTTGACCTAATAGATTGTTGAAATACACAGTCATCTTGCCATGTCATTTATGTAAACAATCTTCAGTAACTTCAGAGTAGTTTCAGAGTGGGAGGATAAGATGAATATTACTGGAAGATATAGTAAGTCCACTAATATCTTCTTTTCTGAAATTTATATTATTGTTTGTGGGTGCTACCATCCCTACTAAATACAAAGATGAGATTATGTCCTGCTTAGTTTTCATTCTTTGGAAAATTATGTCTTCTCTGTTGTTACATTTCGTTCACTTTTCTTTTTTGCTCCTTGTGTTTTTGAACATCAAGAGGGCTTCTGAGCTCAGTTAATCTTAGCCAGGGCATAATCTGTGGTCTGTGTTCCCTTACCAGGCCTTCTGTTTTCCCTTGATATGGGTCTTTTGGAGGCCAGTCCTGATGCAATAAATTGTTTTCTAGAGACACCATTTTCTGCAGATACAGTGAAATAGCCCTGTAACTGGATTAACTTGCTCACCTTAGCATTAAGAGAGCTGACGTTCACAGATCACCAAATATTCTGAATTGGAAGGGATCCACAAGGATCTTCAAGTCCAACTCTTAAGTGAATGGCCCATATGAGGACTGAACCCACAACCTTGGTGTTACCAGCACCATGCTCTGACCAGCTGAACCAATCTCAGGGTCAGATGAGTTACCAGCCTTGCAATCATATTTCTTCATCTCCAAATATTCAGAATGTTAGAATACTTTCTGTAATTTTACTTAAAATCCATAGAACAGTCTCCACTAAAAGAAATAATTTTAACCTTGCAGATCCATAAGTAGGTGTACTCCTTTTGAATAGCTCTCTAAACATTATCAGGCATCCCAAATCAGAGCTTCATATAGTAGTGATGCCTGGATAATTGGCTAAGTCAGCTGACCCACCAGTTCCTACTGTACATTTTTCCTAGTGATTTTTTCTCTTTAAAAATTCCTGCTAACAACAGAAGGCATTACTATATTGACTTGCAAGTAGGAAAGCTTAGCTACTTGGGAGGTTTTTGAAAAACTTGGTCAAAAACCTTCATACAGAATAAAAAAAATTATTCTGGGGGGGAAATGTTGTCCAAAATGAAGGAAACATAACCCAACCTTCCGCTAGAGGGGAAAAAGATCTAATAGAGTGAAAAGCCTTATTGCTAGATTTAGTCACTATTAAAACAAATCTATCAACAATTTAGAAGAGCACACTCCTTTGGAAGCAGAAGTCAAACTTTTAGAGGCAATTGTAGCAATGACGAACTGATGCATCAGCAAGAACTGGTGAAATGAAGAGTTTGAGATCAGAAAAGCATCCTTTTTCTGAAAGTGAAGAGAATCCTGTAGGTAACAAAAGCAATACTGCATGAGCAGAGGAGATCTTATCAATGGTAATGAGACAAATTACTTAAAAGGGTAGCATACCCATAATTAACTATTATTTTTATTGGCTGGAAGAAAAAATGCTTGCAAGTATGTGAAGGAGAAAGGCAGAACTGGTAAGAGATGCAAAATCTTTGATCCAGGATGCAAACAAATTCATGGAATCAAGGACTAATAAGGACCCATGATGAATAGTGTTTTCATGTTCCTACTGTTTATGTGAAAAGCAGTAGCTGACGGTGAAAATGAACTTTTTAATATTGCTGCCAGGAGAGGGATCTGGATTCAGCTGACGGTAACAGACAAGATCCAATTTCTCCTTTCTCTCATTAAAGACCTGTGCTAGTCAGGGCCTAACTAACCTCTTTCTTCTTGGCTACAGATGAACAAAATTGACAGCATACCTGACTGTGGTACTTCAGATACCTAGATTTGGCAAGGGTGAATATGTCCAATTTTAAAGAATGTAGCTTCTTAGCATAAATACTTTGAGACGCTGTATTGGTTTAAGACAATTTAAAGGAGAAGCCTCTGTGTCTACCTATCGCCCTTAGCGTTCTAAATAAGGAATTAATACAAGAGGATTAAGTGAAAAAATAACCTTTTACTAACAAGCAGAACAGTAACAGCCAGAAACAACAGCAAATAACCACCATATGTGAAACTGCTCAATCCTGCAGACTCCCCAAAACAAAAAGAGAGACCCAAAACAGAAATTGCAAGGCACACCCCTCAAGATGGTGCCCTGGATTTTGACCACATGGGTTGAAAGACAAAGGGAAAAATGGTGCCAGTCTTTTCCCCACTGCCCCCCCTCCGTTCTCTTAATCTCTCACTCGGCTTATCTCCTGATGGCTGGAGCTCCGACCAGAGTTCTTTGGATCCAGGGGGCTGGAAACTCACAGAGGGAATTTGTCTCCTTAGGGGCAGGGGCAGGCGAGATGGGGCAGCTGGACTGGATGCTCTCGGCTAGGTGTGGCTAACGGCCGCTTGAGCCGGGGCGGGCTTCGCTGCCCTTTTCTGCCAGCACGGAGCCTCAATTCCCGAAGCGCGGGGAGGGGGACAGAGACGGCATGCACAGCTGCTGAAAAACGAGCGCCAAAGCAGATTCACACACACACACACACACACACACACACGATTCCCAGCTGTGGAACCTTCAAGATACACTAATGACTTTTGGGCACAGATGATTATGGCATACACCATCACTATGAATCACCCCAAGACAGATGCTAAACTCTAATTTTAAGAAAACAATTTGTATGATTGTGGATTAAAATGTAACTAACATTTCAAGTTCCGTTCTTGAAGTATTTTTTTTTTATGAGTATTTTGTTCTTATTTATGGCCTTGGTGGTACAAAAAAAATTGAATATTTTTATTCAAGCCGTGAACCTGATTTTTTGCTTGCAACTATAAATTTCCATTTTTCCCTTTTAACTGTGGCTTCAGTTGTCATTTTCCCACAGAAATAAAAGAAAGAGCATATACTTTTTTTCGGTACTCCAGAAATTGAGACATCTGAGAATTGAGTTTTAAGTTTTTTTCAATGGCAATGCAAAAACCGCATTGCCTTATGTTGGAATTTTAAGATGTTGATGATGTTTCCTTTCAGTCAAAGAAGCAAAAAAGACCCATGGTTTGGTCACCAAATAGTAAGAAACTCTAATATTAAACTGCAAAAGATTATAAATAACACGGGTTCCATGGAGCTGGTTGGGTTGGGTTGGGTTGGTTGGTTGGTTGTTTTTCATGTCAAACAGTGATACTTATTTATACACAAAATGCTTTTTTGTTTTATTTCTAGGATGGAATGCGTCCTCTCAGCAGCAGTCAAACTATGGAAAGCAGCAACAGTAAATCAAAGACAGAGTTGGGTGTTTCAAGAGTTAAATCTTTTCTTCCTGTTCCTAGAAGTAAAGTCACCCAGCCTTCTCAGAATACTAAAAAAAAGCAGCAGCAGTAATACAAGGCAAATAGAGGCAGATAATAACACAAAAAGAGAGATTTGGAATTTGCACAAAAAAGAACAAATAGAAAAATCCAGTAAATAAACCTGCCTATCTTAGAATTTTCTGTATTCATATAATCTCTATTGCAAAGAACCAAGTAATTAAATATGTAAATATTTTTTAAAAACAAACTGTTACCCTGTAATGTAAAGTTTGTACAGGACCACAGTTTTATTTCTATGTACATCAGCTGGAAATTATATTGATTTAAACTTCAGAAATGGGCATTTTGCCTCCTCTATAGATGGTTGGGTTTTTTGGTCTTTTATTTTGAAAATTACTTATTTAAATGATAATATTCAGGGGTACCTACCACAGGATTCTGTTTGTGTATATACTGTACATAAATATATTCTATTAAGTTCACATGTTAACCTGCATTCAGATGAGTTGCGCAATATATACAACAATGGCTTAAAGCTATTGTTCATGCATTTTAAAGACATGTTTTATCTTCACTTAATGAAAAATTAGTGAATGTGGCAATAACTGAAATGTTTGGAATTGCAGATCGATTACTTTCAGCTACAAGCCATATTAAATACTTTGATTTCATCATGATGATCTGCCTGCTGAATTGTGATTTTGTTTTTCTCAAGCTTCTCTTCATCTAAAATGTAATGGATTTCCTTTATAACTTTCATCTTTTAAAAAAAGGAAAGAGATTGAGAAATTAAGATGCAACAAAAGTTATTTTTCTCAGACTCTTACTCTTTCATAGAACTGAAGAAAATGTGATCATTTATTAACTTAGTTTTTCTTGTATACTGTAAAAACTTTTATATGCTTCATTAGTGTTTTAAAAGCATCCGAGAAATAACAGTGTTTTACAGAAACAGATTTTACTGAAAAGAAATTTGAGCAAAAGCTTAACTACAGTATTATCCAAGATAATGTAGTAGCAATGAGTTACTATGTAATTATCAATTTCTGTTGTGGATTTAAGATGTAATTGCTGTAAAATGATACTTGAGTTGCAGTTAAAATTAACTCTTTGTAATTTTTCTCTCCACTACTGAGGTAGATCATGTTCCCATGAGGGAGTTCTATTCAGGGCATATTTCCCCAACCTCTTTCTACAGTAGTTGCAGTTACATCCTTGTGAATTGTAGGAACGTGGAAGTGTGCGCTGTTGAGATAGCTCACCTGTTAGCAGTGAAAAGTGCAGATCTTTCTTGAGATCAGACTTAGCTGCCTTCTGCTGGGTTACTGGGAGATGGTTTGGAGAACTTGGACAGTGACATGATCATGCCTCTAATTTCCAAAGGAGCATTTTTCTCAAATTAAGCTCAGAGGAGGAAAGGAGGAAAGGATTAACTGTTTCCTAGTGCTTTGCCTTTGTATGTAAAACAGTCATCCCAGACTCATGTCAATAAAATTTTTTGTATGGCATATTGTCTTTCTGTCTTGTGTGTTAGTTCTATAGATATTGAATATTAGAAGCTTATTTCTGAAATAATTTCCTGCACATTTAGAAAGTACCTTGTTTTTTGGCAACTGCTGTTTCACTGAGACTTCAGTTTGCTGTGTGACAGTAATGTGTAACCAAATACAGATTATTTCTCTAGAGACTGATTCTTACTTTTATTTTTCTATTCATTTTTGTGCTGAAAAATGGATGCTACTTTTGCTGGTGGTTCTTAGCAGAATGAGTCAGCTGTGAAGCGCTGCAGGTCAGAGCAGTGAGTCTCAGCAAGTAGGATCCCTGATGTGCTGAAGCAGTGAGTAGTGGTGTGGCAGCTTGTGTGAGAAACAACGTATGGATTTCATAGCAAGGAGGAACACAAGTGGAAGACAGTGTTTGTAGGGATCACACAAATTTCAACATCAGAATTTGTAATAACTTTTTTTTTTTTTTAAGAGCTATGAGAAAAAACTCCTGACATGCTTCTAAGCTGGGTTTGTTCTGCATTTAAAATACACATTGGAAATGTCAAACCTCATTTAGATCAAGAGTTAGCAGTGCGCTTCTCTGTGGGAAGATACCGGGCAGAGTGTCCCAAAGCATGTTTTGAGACATATTTTAAAACCTTATATTGTCTGTGAGAATGAAAACTAATCAGTACTGTACTGTGCATGGAAATGTGCAGAGGACAGAGTAACTTTGATCATGGTGTGAAAGTTAGGTCTCTTGCTAAATTTAGTATTGCCTTTCAATGCCCTCATTATCCTTCCTTTTCAGCCTACTGTCCTAAACTCTCCATCTGCGTCTTTTACCTGTTTGACTTCTGTCTGCTATCAAAAATTTTGTTTGTCTGTCAGTTCAGCAGTCTGTGATCTCCATGCAGCTTTAATCACACAGTATCTTGCAGATCTGTCTGGTTCTTCTTTTCTGCAGTAAGTGCTAATCTCTCTTGTTAGGCCCTCGAACAGTGAACACCACATAACCATAACACGGTTTGCTTGTGGACATGCTGACTTCTCTGCTGGCTTATCACTTGGTTTGTGATAGGTTGTGCTGAAGCAAGGCCAGGCACTGTTCATGAGCTCAGGGTTTCACTGTGTCTTCAGATTCTTCCTGTGATGCTACAAACAGAACTCCTCATGTGCGACTTGTTATACCAGCTGCTCTCACTTTGGGTTAGTAATGGGAAAAATCCTTTCTCTTCTTTGCTTCCTGTGTCTCAAGCAGAGAGGATTAAGGTGTGCTGTGGTGGGCCATGCCCATCCATGCTGCATCTGCTCCCTGCTATTACCCCGTAACTTTAAAAGAGGTAAGTGAAGAGAGAGAGATCCTGTCTCCATGGAGGAGTATCTCAGAAAGTATAGGGAAGCTTCTACGGTTGAATCCATTTGACAGGCCACTAGGGCAGTGAAAGACTTTTAATGTAGCCCTTATCTGACTACACTACATTCTTTATACACATCTCAATGTCTTCAGCCAGAGGAACATGAAAGATACTTCTCATCCATCAACTTTGGTAAGTACTAAGCATTCCAGCTCTCTACTTCAAGCCAGTCCTGAAAATAAAAGCTTTCAGCATCTCTCCTATGGTTCTTATTTCTTGACAAAAACATGGAATATGTTCCTTAAGCGAATGTCTGAATCCATCAGACAATATTTGCTTTTTGTTTTGGGTTGCTGAGCATGAACTCCAAAATTAAAAGCATGAAGAAACCTACTCCATCATTCAACAAAGGCAGCAACATTCATCAGCAACAGCAAAACCAGCAGGCCTGAGGCACATCTCTTCCTATAATACAGCTCAAGTGCTTTACAAAATACATCAAAACCCTCCTGCTTTCCAGTAAAACTGGAGAAGCAAAACAGCCTCTGGTGGTGGAAAATGCTTGGAGAAAGGAGGAAGGATCACTTTCTTGGTTGTAACTCTGACTAAAGTGATGTTTATGATGGTCAAACCATAGTTAAGAGACTGTAGAATTACAAAGTGGGCTGTTCTTCAGAAACTTGAAGTCAAAGTGACTTTAAGGGAGCACAAGGCACGGTTGTACTGGGCTGTAGCATCACTCAGAAACCTCTGGTTGCATTTTACAATGGTTGTATTTTGAGGCTGAAGTGAGCCCTGGGGAATGAACTTAGTATAAATACTGTTTATCCTAGGAACAGGAAATTGGTTTTGGAGCACATGGGGGTTTGTAAAGGAAATGTATTACTGTATTGCATTGCATTGCCTATTTTGCGAGATGTTTTTAGGCAGCAACTAATGGTCCACTAATGAACAATTATACATCAGTCTGAAGTGGTGTGGGTTTTTTCCAGACGTTGAATCATAGCCAAGTAATTGTAGAGCTAAAATACCAAATCTGTAATAGAAAAATGAGGAAAAAGTAATCACCAGAACACTTTTTAGGTAAATAAAATGCAACAAATTATGTAGTTCTGAAGTTACTTCTAGCAATTAACACCAATTCAGAATTAATATGGGGAAATGCTTTAAAAGGCCTTTAGCTATTAAGAAATAACTTGAGCCTGTTGCTAAAACAGGGTAGATAAAATTCAAGAAGCATAGAGGCCACCATAGAGGTATTTAGCAGTTCTGGTATAACCAAGAGCATAGAGGTATTTAGCAGTTCTGGTGTAACAGGTTGAGGGACTTGAGGCTTGTGGAACTGGAGGAGGTGGATTTTAAGAAAGACTTCAGAAATGGATATTTAGTGAATAAAGCACAGCTGCTAAGACACCAGTTAAACAACTGTGAAAGCAAAGTTATTTGTTGGAATAGCAGGCTTGTTTGACCCCAGTGAGATACTGAGCAGTTCCCATTAATGATGATTATCAAGCTACTTTGTGTAGTTATTTTGTATGCAAGATTTATGAAAATGGGTAAGTGTGCATAGTTCAAGTTTGTTTAGGCTATCCTTGCTTAGCCTTTGCTCTCCCAAGAGCTTCTTAGTGCTGTACTAGCAGTGTGTCCACCCTTCTCCACTGTACTTAAGGACAGCTACAGAATCTCTTTACAACTTTGTCTTTTTGGTTTCTTCTTAGCAGGCTTCAAAATTAAATCTCCACAAGTAGTATTAAAGTCAGCACGCTCTTCTCTTTGGCTGTATGTTGTACACACCCACATTTCCATACAGGTGGTTTTAATGACAAAGTGCTCTGGTAGGAGTGGTTTTTATATCTGTTTTGTTTTATCAAATGCATGCAAAGCAAAGCATGTGAGAAGAAAAACTCCATTAAATAATGCTCAGCCTGTGTTTATGAAGGTCATTGTTTGTTCTTCCACTGTTTATGGCCTCATTTTCTTCTTTTTTATTTTTTCCCTTTCCTCTTGTGCTCCATTTTCCATCACGAACAGCATGAGCAACTTCCCAGCTTAGTTTCAGGCAAACATCCCTGGGAGCTGTCACCCCCTGACAGCAAGTACAAGAACATTTGCTCTAGAACATAACGTGCTCTTCTCGACCTTTGTTGGGAAGGAGAGGCTGTGTCCTCCTCATGGAGACTGGTACTAACGTACCTCCTGTTCCAGCCTGAACTCCAGAGGAGCTGAAGCAGTGGTTTGGAGCTGAAAGAAATAGCGCACTCTTCTCTCAGTTGCCTTCAAAGGGCAGCATCTTGCCTGGGCTCTTTGGGACAGGCAGTGTGATGCTGGTAGCTGGGCAGTGATGGCAGAAGCTGTGTTGGTGAGTGTTGTGGTCCAGGGTGGGGGCAATCAGTCAACTGACTTACTTTTTCCTTCAAAGTCCTCCTTCTGAGTGTTTGTATCAGCAGCTTCCATATGTCCCATCTACTACATGCTCCTGCTGTATTTACCTTTTTCTTCCCTGAAATGAATCCTTGTCTGCTGAGTCCAGCTTACCTACCACCTCCTAATTCCAACGACGACACAAAACATGAACAATTCGTTGCGCAAGCTCTGAAGCATGCGCTGGTTCTAATGACACAGTGCTTCTTTTCTGCTGATCTTTCTGATCATCTTGTTTATTTAGATAATAAACTCCCCCACTTAGTGTGTCTGCTGTAACTCTGAGTAACATCCTGAAAAAGAGCAATCCTTGGCATGCCTCCTTGGACTTGGCCACACTGCAGCAGCCCTGGCCTCCCGGCCAGGCTTGGCCACATCCTCTGTAAAGACTTGTACAAATGGAGAGCTGACTGTGTGAGAAAAGGGACAAACAGTGTGAGGTGAACAGTTTGAGGGCATAAGGGGAGTGGAGATGGGATTCAAAAGTGAATCAAAGCTACTTCAACACACAGTTGGTTTTACATTGTTATAAAGCCAGCAGAGCTTAGTGGCAAAGAAACAGCGACATGGCAAAATTGAGACCCAAGGGTATCCAGAATGCTCTGTGAGCAAGAGGCATTGCTTTATGGGGAAAATCAGGCAGCATAAGGAGGTGTCCTCACAGAAAGAAAAGAAAGAGACACAGGCAAGTGCTAGAAGACAGATAAGCATAAAAATACAGTATGAGGGACAGGGCAGAAAGAAAACCACCAACAAATATTTGCAGAAGAAATGTGTAATGAAGGCCAGAAAGTATGCAATGGGGGACAGAGCTAAAGGGAAACCAGAGTGATGGATGTTGAGCAGCTCCAGAGTGAGTTCCAGCGCCCGCGGGCTCAGCTGGACCCAGCGGCACCTTGAGCAGCACCAGCGCCCAGCCGGAGGCAGCCCAGGACAGCGGCGCAGCTCCAGCTGCTGCTCCAGGACGCCTGAAAGAGTTTAGTCCAAGCCTTGCCTGTGCTGCCCTTCGCAGCTGTAGGGCTCGAGAGGTGAGAGGGACCCAGGGCTGAGCACAACCCGTGCGGCAGCGTTTGAGCCCCGCAGCACCACCTAGTGCCGCCCGGCCGGCCCGAGCCAGCCCCGACAGGCCATTTTACCCGCTGCGTTTGTAAAGAATAGAAAGCAGTTATTAAAAATTATGCTCATGTTTTTGATAAGCAGCAATGACTGAAGTGGAGGTAGCAGAATCGGTCCACAGAGCCTGCCCCATTGGGGGGCATGTTGTAATGTGTCATACAGGCAGTTCCTCTTTTAAAAAATTTATTTAAAGAAAAAAATAATCTAAAACACCTGTATCACTAGAATACTTTAGTGCACAAAGACAGCATTGGACAGTACCTGGCCAAACTCTGGGGCTGCCCTCGTTTTCAACAGCTCTAGCATAATAAGACATCAAAGTCTAGTAGCAAAATCTCCCTGCAACAATCCAAATATAAAACTTTTTGTACAAATATATTTTTCTTTATAGTATGTAATCACTCTTAAAATACATAATTTCCTTAGCAAAAGTTTGCAACAATATTAAAATAAATAAAATAGCCTAGAGAACATTCAGTTCCATAATAAAACTGCAAACCAGAAGAGTATAAAAATTAATTTCATTATTAAAGTCTACTTCTGAGAGGTTTCTTCCTTTTTTTTTTTTTTTGTTTTTGTTTTTGTTGTTAGGCCAAAGTAAAAAGCATGTAAAGATGCAGGACCTATGCAGACTATTACAGGTCCACTGCCAGGAGTCCTACCTTTTGCTAGACACTGATGTCAGCCTGCACTCATCCCATCGTGAGTGTGTGCAGGGTTGGGTTGACAGTCTCCTAGGCTTTAAGAGGAAATATCAGTTCTCCCTTAACTGTGGAGACATGACGGATGTTGACTGGCTTCCAAGTCAATATCCTCTCTTCCTTCATTTTCACCTATGCACGTGGCATTTGGCCTTTCCTGCTAAGCTGAAATTACAATTGCTGCATGGAAAACAAAGAGGAGGAAGTTTTCTGTGTGCCTTGCTGATATTGTCCCTTAATTCATTTGCAGGAAGTGACTCCAAAGAAGGTTTTTACATACTGATTTTTCTATTTTCCACCCAGGTTTGATTATTTTTTTCACATTCTTCCTGCTGTCTAGTCCTCTCACCCCAGCAAGAACATTTCTAAAAGTTTTCTGAAACAATTATGTCAGGCTAGACAAGTTACTTCTGCTTGCCATCTCGTTTGCATACAATCAGAGCAGCTTTTCAAAGGAAATCTGGTTTCGCCACTATAAGCGGCAAAACCTCAAAGAATGTACTAACTTGCACATGATTGACCACAGAAGGGAAGTCATTCCCACATGCTCGTGCAGTTGCTGCAGTGAACACCTCCTGTAAGGCTGAATTTGTGCATGGCTGAAGCAGGTTCAGAAGTGCTGCTCCTGTCATCATGGGGCACTGCTGACCATTCACTCCACAAAGAGCGTCTCTATGCAGCTTCTCACAGCCTTGTCTCCTGCACTTCTTCCTCCGTCTCCTCCTGCAAGGCAGTGATTTGGGGTCGGGGTTTGCGTTTGCTGGAGTTTCTGTGGTGTGCTGGGAGTAGCTTAAGGCGCTCAGCGTGACTGATGGCCTGCCTGAAGGAGCTCTTCTCGCTCAGCAGCTTCTGAATGGATTCGTACTGCCGCAATTTATTGTCCTCGATTACCTGGAGAAACATCATGCCGTTAGATGAGCAGTGGAGGTGCTGACAGAATTCAGCTAACACAACTAATGGAGCAGGGAAGAGACATGAAGACATGGCAAACACCTTCTAACAGAAAAAGCCCAATTTACAATTTCTAATTTCAGGTTTGCAATTTCTAATTACAACTACAACATACATCAGAATTTGAACATGTGGAAAAGGTGCCTATTACCCAAATTACAAAATGCCGCTGGACTGGCTGGTTTCTCCTTGTGACTTGGTTTTACCTCTGAGTCCCTTTGTTGAAGTCTCCCAGTACCGTGGCATTTCCCTGGCACTGCTAAACTGCTTGGTTAAGAAAGTGTTAGATGTTCTATCGCAAGCAGAGGGAGAAGGCTGCCAGCAAGGTGCCAGGCTTTCTTTGCTTTCTTCTCACCAAACAAGGAAGCGCTGCTCACCTCTGTTTGAAGGAGACAACAGGTTTGCCCTGTAAGGCTCTGCCAGTCTCCCCTGTCAGGCAGGAGGCAAGTTAAAATCAGGCTCCTTCGCTGGCAATGCAGTGACAGTACATTTTGGGTAAGGGCTGACAGGAGAGAACTTTTAGAATCTCTGTTGCTAAAATGTGGTCTTGAGGGTGGGAAGCATTTTCAGGGCAGAGGCTGCCTGCCTGCTAGGGCACTGCTGCCACAGCAGCTGGGGGCAAGGCTGAGTCCAGCACACACAGAGGAGCAGCACATCCAAAAGGATGTACAAGCTGCCTACTGACTAGCCTGCTTTAACTCCAGGCGGTGTTCCTCCTGCTGTGTCAATGCACCCAGGCAAACAGACATGGAAAACCATGTTTCACTCTGATAATAAAATTTAGATGCCCTCTTATAGAAGAGTGAAGAAAATACAGAGGGAGGAACCTCATTTTTAAGAACAATTTACATAGCTTGTCTTTTCTTTCCTAACCATTTTTACATAACAAAGGAAATACCCCAGGACTTCAGTAATTTGTCCCCTTGATTAAAGGTGAAAGGAATATTTACATGGCTTGTTGAAAGAAATCAGCAATTCTGATAATCACGTTAGGAAACCCCTCTTCCCCAGGCAGCCTCCTGCTGCTTAAGTGCAGCTGATTCTGCATTTGCAATTATAAAGCTCTGTGAGATGCTGAGATTTTTCTGGATCTCCTGAGCCAATCAAAAATATAAGGCACCTGGATCAGCAGCTGGATAACCTATACAACTTTCCTTCTCGTTGAAACTTTCCTTCTTGCTCCTCCAGAACATGATCCAGCCCATCTGAACACAGGTGTCTGTGACAGCTCAGGTGAAAGAGCAAACAGGAAGGAGCCTGCTGCTGTTCTGCCAGTGGGTAGGTTGCTCAACTGCCCTGAATGACCCCCATCAATCCAGAAAACATCATCATTTCCAATTGGTGTGTTTTGCATGTTCATCAAATGCAGTGAGACAACAGTAAATGAGCCTATGAAAAATGCTCACCAAAAATCTCTGGCACTCCAACATCGCCTCCAGCCTGTGCTCGGAGAGTATCACCGTGCAGTTGGCAAATGCGTGCTTCAGGGTCTTCCTGATCACTTGGGAAGTTCTGAAAGGCAAACAAACATTGGCATTCAGACTGCAACGTGCATGCCCATTCTACACTGATGTGTGTAACAGCCTGGCTGTGTGTTGCAGAGCTTACACGCAGGGACACAGCTCTGCGGTGCCTCAGCTGCACCTCTGCTGTGAAAATACCTGTCAGCCACAGAGTTAAGGTTGTAACCAGGCTTCCCTGATCCCCCATGCAGAATTACCAACATATATTACTGAAATCAGGTTTAGTAACAGGCCAGAGAAGTTACAAAAGATCTCTTTAGATGGTGCTGCCTCACGGATTTTTTTATTTTGTATTAGAAAACAGAACAAATGAACAAAACATACACAGGGTCCAGGTGAGCACTTGGTTCATCAAGCAGCAAGATTTTAGCTTTGCTGAGAACTGACCGCGCGAGGCACATCAGCTGTTTGTGGCCATGACTGAGGACACAGCCTCCATCCACAAGAACAAAATCAAGCTTGCCTGGAAATTGCTCTATTACAGACTTCAGCCCAACCTGCCGGAGAAAAAAAGGACATGAAAAACTGGCAAGATATAATTACTGCTGACTGCAGCAATCATTTAAATCATTGTAAATGCCAAGGGAAGTGATTTTTGAGAGGAAAACAGGCCTCTTTGGTTACTAGGAGTTTAAAAAGAAATGACCAAAATTTATACGCTACATTATAGCAACAGAGAAAATAACCCTGCTCACCATGGCCACTGCCTCTACAGCTCTGACAGGGTTTCCACAGGCTCCTTTTGCTGCCCCAAAGGTCTTGTGCACTTTGGTTATACTAATAGCACGAGGGGCTTCCCTCTGGCACTGGTGACAAAGCATTTAGAGGGATGCCCATGCCACGTGAAGCTTCTGACTTTGCACCAGAAATCAGTGTCCAGCCCAGGAGATGTTTTCTGACTGTTTCTTCCAGTGCTCCTGTTTACTCTCATTGGGAGATTTACATCCCAAAGCAAAGCTTTCTTTCTTCCACAGATCCAAACCAACTGTGCTCCTTGGCCTTATCAGCAGAGTTTAGAGAGACATCTTTACAAAATATGAGATCTAGGAAATACATGCGAGTTGCATGGCTCTATAAAACACTATAAAAATGAAATGAAATCCCAGAAATTTATGAAGGCCACCTCCCTTGGATTTTTTAAATATTACTGATCTCCAACTAATTTGCATTCAGGAAAAACAAAAAATTGGAATTCCTACTTCGTGTTTTCACTTTACATGGAAATCATATGAAACTGTGGCATATAGGTATATGTGTTGTGTTTCTGAAGAGCTTGTGCTTTCATTTGTATGCAAATTAAGGCCAGTGTTTTGTTCCTCACTTCTCTTTTGAACACGCATTGTGTCCTTCATGAAATTTTGCATTTAATGGCTGGAAAATGTGCTTTCTTCTTAAAACTGCACAAGGTGTCTCCATGTACCCGTAAGGTTCAGACAGCTAACTACAGGAGTAAGACTTAGGCTCACAAGCTGACACAAGTCTGACAGATCCAGGTGCTGAAATATGGGGGCAATAAAAAATGAAACATCAGACAAGGCCTTGTTCTCTGCAGTTGATTGCAAGGAGCGTAAAAAGCTGATGCTGATCTCCAGAGGATCCTCTAAATCCTTGGCAGACAATGTGGGTCTGGAATAAGCTGACAGTTAATTTCTGTGCCATGCTCCCAAAATTACACTGACTCACTGCTACTGCCGAGCCATACTTCAAGAGCATGAACTTGGTAAACAATCCAATCACTCCTAGTAAAACCCATTACAGCTCTTTCTTTTTTCTATTTGCTTTGCATTCTTGCCTGTGCAATGAAAACCTCAGTATCACATATGGATTTGCCAAACTCCTTAATGATAAGCATTTAAAAATAAATTTTTTTCATGCCATTGTAAATGAGGTTTAGCTCTTTAAAATCCCAAGATCAATTCAAACACACACTGGAAACAATCCTCCAAGGCAGGAGAGCTTATCTTCTTCAAGAAAGGGGATATTGATCCACTTTCAATTTTTTCCTGAGCCTCAGAGAAGCAGAGAAACAGCACTGAGCATGCTGCAGTAAGTATGCTATTGTCTCTGCTAGCACTGTCTGAAAAGCTGCTGTCACATCATCTAAACAAAAATATCATGATATTTTTATTTGACAGTAAATTACTCACAGAACATGTCTACTTTCCCCTTTTCCAAATGTAGGGAAGATATTAGAAAAACCGAAGAAAGCAAGCAGAGACAGAGTTAACCTCCTGGATGGGAAAGGAGGAAGCTTTCAGATTAAGTCCCACACCTGTAAGCATTTTCTTGATACTTGAGACTTGTAATGAACAAGGAAAATGGCACCAATTCATGGTTAGGTGTGTATTAATTAGGTCATCTGTACCTTGGAAAAAGGTATCCACTTTCTAGGCTGCGGCCCTTTCCCTCCTGTAGTGCTCACCTGACTCTTCCTGGGCATTACGGACACCTCTGCAACCCATGAAGCACTGTCAGAGCCAAGAGGTGGCACCTGACAACTCCAATGTGTGGGGATCAGTGCAACATGGAAACAGAATCTGGCCCCTAAGCTTGGGAATCAGAAAAAAAAAATGTTGCTGAAACCTCAACAAAATATTAGAAGAAAACCTTCAGGTTCAAAAATCTAACATTCTATGACTCTTATTTTCCATGACAGAGGAAGCTTCATGACACAAGTAGTACAGAAACCTGAATGCCTTGCCAAAGAGTGCTCCTCTCAGCTGGCTTCACATTGGTCTGAGAACTGAAATAATTATTTATATAAAACATAATAAATATGGTTTGTAGCACAGCATGACCTTTCCCCTGCACTTGTTTTCTAAGATTCTACATAAATGTAAAATATGACAGTCGTTCAACCTGCACTGCACCCTGCTGTAACCACATCACCAGAGGGAGACAAATAACATTGAACAGCTTTACCTCCTCTGCAACTTTCCATATTTCTTCATCATTCCACTGCCCATAAGGATCCAAATTCATCC
This sequence comes from Aleadryas rufinucha, assembly GCA_013397815.1. Taxonomy (NCBI): domain Eukaryota; kingdom Metazoa; phylum Chordata; class Aves; order Passeriformes; genus Aleadryas; species Aleadryas rufinucha. The sequence continues at coordinate 286,550 of VZTH01000999.1, forward strand.
GAAAAGTTCCAGAAAATATGAACACTTTCTGCAAGGAAAAAAACATACAGACACAGGTAGATAGATAACCTGAAACGTTGTATAAACCATTGGAAATCGTGAAGCATACAGAGAAAAGAACAATCTTGTGCAATTACCAGATGGTGCTAACTGCAGGTTATTAACTTTTAAAAAAAATATTATTAAAAAAAAAAAGATTTTGAAAACCCTTATATATTAAGGCTTTGGCAATTATCTTAATAAAATCTTAGCCAAACTTATCTGAAAACCAGCAACTCCCAAATTTCAGCAGTTTTCAGAATAAAACACTTCCTGTATTATTTTGAAATAAAATTTTTAAAACTATTTTTGATTCTTGACTACGTGAAACATATTCAAACATAGAAAAAAAATTTGTCAAACTAAAGTGTGTGTTTTCACAATTTTGTTTAGAGAGGAAAAAACTACTGCTTATTTGTCAAAATTCAGGGACATTGTCCTAAGTTGTTTTTCATCAATGAATTTCTTTTTCTAACAAACTGTAGGCAAATACGCATCTCAGCATCATTCTGTTCCCTGGCATTCCACCATGTCCCAGTCCTATCTCAAAAGATGGTCTTTCCCTCTCTCACTGTCGCGTGACTGAATTGTGACAGAGCACGACCTGGTTCATGACTGCAGCTGCAACAACCCACTCTTTCCCTACTGGACACCGCGGGCTGGGCTTGCTCCCTGCTCTGAGGTTTCCCTGCTGGACACCACGGGCTGGGCTTTGCTCCCCGCTCTGAGGTTTCCCTGCTGGACACCACGGGCTGTGCTCACTCCCTGCTCCATCCCGCGCCTGCTTTCTGCTACAGGAGATGAGGAGGATGCACATTTCCTGGCACTGAGAACACACCCTTCTCGAACTGAAGTTTACTGCTCCATTCTGCTTTCCCCATCAGTTCGGGCAAGCAGATTTAGGCGACCATACCTTAGATACACATTTTGTAGCTCAAGAAGCAGTGACTCAGACAAAATTAAATATTTGTTTAATCTCTTTTTACATGGGGTGGGTGTGTCAGATTCTGATGGAAATTAGACTCTTCAAGGGACACTGAGATGGTACAATATTTCTTAAGGAACCGTTCTTTTCTATGCTCTAAGGTACACCTGCTGTTTGTAGCAGGGAGAACCTGCTCTCAAAGAATTTAAGTGCCTTGTTGAGAAATATTACCATTTGCTTGCTCTTTCCTTGTACATACGCAACAAATACCAAGAAGAAAAATTTGAGACAATTATTTTCTTCCGTCTTTCTAAACAAAGTATTTATTTAGAGAAAATGTGTTGAAATGCCAGTGATTCACAGCCACGTCAGTTCCTGGAGTCTTGGTAGACAAACACTACCAAAAGCAGTGAAGGACTAGCTGTACCAGCAGAAGATAACTGAGAGAATACACTTACCAAGTGCTTTCCCAGAGTTTGGCCTGTCCACCACAATTTCCATCTGACCCAGCCTGGGAACTTGGCTTTCTTTCATCAGATTTCAAAGTGATTTATACACACATTTACATTAATCATTTAATTGTGATTAATTAAAAGTGTAAATATTGCAGAGGAAAATAAATTACATTAATTAATTTGCTTAAGATATGTATGCCATTGCCAACTTATTTGGTGTAAAAGAGAAAGAAATAACTAATTCAAAAAACCAGAGGAGAAAAGCAGCTGAAATGTGGTGTCGTGCACTCAGTGGGATGGATTTAAGTGCAATGATACTTTCAACACACAGCCAACAACACACTCACTGAGCTGCAGAACCACACACAGCTAAAACTTAATCATTGAAGTACATTTTGTAGAGACAACAGGGAAAGAGTAGACTATTTCCCTTATAATTGTTATTGTTACTAACAGTGAAAGCTTCAGTGAAGTACAGCACAGTCCTTTTCCCATGCCCTGCACTGGTTAGGTGGCGTGAGTGGGGTGACTTATTTGCAGCAGGATTAGGTTCTTCCAAGTAGTGGGTGTGGTGGAAACAACAGTGCTGTGGAAACAGTGTCAGACATGGGTTTGTTCACACTGTGAGCCCCATACATCTAACTAATGAAATAGGTGTTTTCATTTCTCAGTGGTAAAGAATAGTTAACTGAACAAACCAGTTTTAAAGAAGATAGGGCTGAATAACATTCCTGCTGAAGTGCACCAGGCAGAGCAATAAAAGGTACAACTTTCTTCTGAAGCTGCTGCTATTTTTAATAACTGTGCTTTCAAGAAGCAGGTCACTAAAAGCAAGCTATTCCCAAAAGCAGGGTTGGTTTTTCATTCCCACAAAGTAAATATTTCATTGCCCTGAATTCTGGTACCTCTCTCTCCATTTCAACACCTCCTTCCTCCCAGCTCATTAGAAACCTTACAGGGTTCACTTAAGTAAATACAATGTAAGACATCTGGGCAGTTTAGAGTCTACTTGAAGAGAAGCAGAAACAAATCTCTCCACATTCTTAAAAACCAGAAGTCTAAAATGAAACAAAAACACCCAAAAGTGAATATGAAGGACTTATATTGTTCATAAATATGGAAGAAGTAGAAATAAGGAGAGCATTGGATGGGTTAATGGATGGCCGGGTAGACTGGCAGCAAATCTGGAATAATTTCCTTCTCAGCCACTTGTTCAAATTCCCACAGGATGATAGTGGGTGTGATTACACAACAAATAGTTTCTTAGACCCGACATCCACCCACAAGCAAAACATTCAGAAACATAAATATGGTCATGTTTATGTTCTGACCACCCCAAATATTGCAAATCAACCCTTCTGAAGGGCATTAGTCCCCCTTAGTGGCTACAGTCTCTTGGTGTGTGTGGCAATAAGCTTCCTAAGCGATTTATGTGTTACGTGGAGAATCAAGACCCTGGAGTACCTAAGGAAATGTTTACAGAAGAGTTAAGGATCAGCTGAAAGAGGCTGCTAAGGAGGGAAGAGTATCCCAGCTGTGAGTAGCTGCTGCTGTAACCTGTGTGCAGGTCCTCAGCAAGACCCACGGACCCTTCTTCCCACATGCCCAGGGATGAAGAGCAAATGTAACATCAGCTGGAACCAGGCGGCAGCTCCATGCACAGAGGAGTTACGAGTAACAACAGCATGATCTCTGTGTAGCCTTCTCTGCTTTGTCTGTGTTATAGCAGCAATAAAACATGAAAAAAAATCAAGTTATTATGTGAATGCTTTAGTACTAGGTGCAATGTCACAGGATTTGTTTTCACAAGTGTCCTTTAGGGACTTTACATTAACATTAAAATATTTACAGACAAGAATAAGAGCACAGAAACAATAAAAACCTGAAAGGTTTTTGGGACCAGTTCCGTAACATTCTCCTTTGAAGATGCCAAAGCATCTGTCTCCCATAGAGCTTACTGGTAAATACAAGTGCTGTGCTCCTGGCAACACTGAACCCATGATGTAGAAAACAGCCTGTATACTGCCCAAAATGAGCACGGGCATGCGGGGTTGTTAATTAACGTCCCCAGCTGCTCTGTGCACGGGTCTGATGCAGCGGACGCTCCCCAGCACGGTGATGCTGACTCATCCCAATGCCCTGCAGGCACCCAGGCTCTGCAGGACCCTCTGTGGGAGCACCTTGGGAAGTGGCCCTGCTCGGCAGCTGCACCAGGCAGGAATGTGCTGGCTCACCACAAAGCAGCCGTGACCTCCAAAAGTAAGCAGGCCTTACGGGTATCAGAAATAGTGCTGGAGACAGACAGACAGACAGAGATAGACAGATACAATGAATAGAATGCGATAGCAGCTGAAAAACTGGAACTACAAAGGTAAAAGTTGCAAAATTTCGCTTCATCAGTAAAACAAAGGAGCAAAACGAACTTGATTTTTTTTGTCAGCTGGCAGTCCTGCAAACTGTAGAAAACTTATCCTCCATGTTAAGCTTGATTTTAACTCTATATGGAGTATTTACATGTAGAAAACAGTATGAGATCCACTAGGATGCATGGAATAGCACTTAAGAAAACATCTGAAGTCATCCCCTTCCTTGGAGCTAACAGCACCCCATGGGTCTCAGGTTTCTCATCATTTATTTTAACTGGAAATCATCTGCAGGTCTCCTGTTCTCCATTCAAAGACAAATTTCTGAAGGCATGTTCTCAATCTGACTCCATTAAATACTTCAGGATGCAATCTGCATGAGGACCTATGCAAGAAAGCCTTAGTGTGTTGAAACCAAATGCAACTGGAAATCCTCACTCTGGAAATGTGGTGGGCAAACACCTGCAGAAGAATCATCAGAAAGGCCCGTCCAGGAAGAAGGGATAATGGGTGCAAAGGTACAGCCCGGTGTCAGTGGAGCAATTGTTTTGTAGGAGCATGACAAACAGCCTGTAGGAGCAGTGTTGGGCAGGCTGTGCTTCAGCAGCACAGCCCTGTGAGAAGCTACAGGAAGGACCTTCCTTGTGGGAGCTTCAGGAAATATATTTTATATGATTTAACCCTTCACGCCACTACAAGGCACTGACAGCCAGATTTGAGATACTGAAAGAAACAAGGGGTTTATGTTTGCTTCCACTCAGTGTGATCCCTGACCCCCCTGCAGGTCATTCCAGCACAGCCTGCATGGAGCGGACAGCGGTGTCTTAGGATGCTGTGTGTGCTATGTGGTTGTGCATTAGTGAGGTTCCCACAAAGAAAAAGCACTTCTTTTCTACTAAATCGGGAAACTTAGGGTTAAGGAAGAGAAGGAGAGTGTTGGAAAGTTTTCAGGAGGAAGCATGCCTCAGGTAGAGCTCCATTCCCCTTTCGTTGGCAAAGCCTCTCCTGAAGACAGTGAATATCCAGGTGTTGTTGTAGGAGAGCCTCCCAGGAAAAGAAAGACAACATTTTTTTTTCCATTCTGAAGCTGTAGGTGAATGGAAAAGAACAAAAGGCTCCCTTTGTTCTCCTGGGAAAGGCAGGGTGGCATATGCAATTTCTCTTTCCTGCTGGGAAAGTGCTGCTGAAAACTTCATTTTGTTCTGAATGTGGGAACTTTTGAGGCATAATGTGCAGTTCTTTGCCAAGGCTTTGGGAAAAGTGCTGCGAGCTGAAGCATGCAAACAGGCTGACAACTCTCATGACCTTCCAGAGAATGGAGGGCTGGGATTATTTGGCATTAGTCCATGTATCAGGGACTTGCAAATGTGAACTAAATGTGCAATTTTAACAATACACTAACAATGCACCTCACTAGCAGAAGGGCAAGTTATACCGCTAATGTAAAAAAAAAAGGTCTCTTGCATTTTGCTGATGGCTGCAGAATTATGTTTTCCATACCATTACTGACTCTATAGTGAGTACTCAGCTATGAGAATGATTCCTCATATTTTTCACTGGGGCAATGAGACTACTTGTTACCAAGCATTCAGATTTCTTCTCAGCCCATGTGTTCCCAAGGACAGCTGGAGATGGAGAGGGGAAACCCTGCTGGGCAACCACATCCCAAAGGGCAAAAGGCTGAGAGCAAAAGTATGCCTATGGGAGAGATATGGCAGCCCCTTCCAATACAGAAATTTATACTTGGCTGTATAGGAAAATTTTCCAGTGCAGACATAGCTTATACTGGTAAAAGCATCCTTCATCCTATACAGCCATTTTTCAGAGGACAGCTGTGTACCATACCTGTCCTCCAAACTAAACACAAGTAGCTGCACATGCAATTCCCTGCACAGCTGCCTTGATCTGAATGGGGGACGTTTTTTCATACTTGCAAGCAACAACCACTCTGCAGAACTGAACCAGCTGTAATAAAGAAATAAAAGTTTAAAGGAATAGATAGATGTGAAAATGTTGAAGAGAGGATAGAAATGGTGACAAGAGGTCAGTTATCAAATGACAGCTTGCCAAGCAAACCTCAGCTCAGCAGGCAGTGTGTGACCAGTAGATCTCAGGTAAGAAATGAATCCAACCAGTGGACTCAACATTGCTCTGTTAGGCTTGGTTTGTTAGAGGTATAATGTGGCAGGGAAGAAACGGTCTGTTCTGACAAGGTCAAAGTGCTAAAAAATTGCTGCCTCTAGGAAATTTCAGAGCATGAAATGCACAGAGAAAGACAGTTGTGCCTTCTTTGCATACCTACTCTAAATAAATGGCACTTGGGCTACTATGGAGTAATATGTTTGAAAGGGAAACTATCACAACTCAAAACTGGTCATCACGTAGAAAAATTGAATTCTGAGTGTTTGCAAAATCACAGCCATTTTTCTTCCAGCATGAACATTTCAGTGTCTTTTAACAGTGGCCAAAGCTTCAAAACTGACAGCATTTTTATGTTAAACTATCTGGCTGTCCCAGAGTCTACAACTATTTTAAAGTGCCTCATGTAGTCAGTACAACAGCTGTATACTACACACACACTCACCAGCTTTCTAAGAGAGTAACCACCTTTCTCAGATGGGAAGCTATCAGGGAACAAACCAAATCTTCACAGAAACAAGATGGAAACAGCTTTACTGTGGGGACAGCATGGGGAGAATAGCACAATTAGGGTTTGACAGCTAACAGTTAAAAGGGGATGCTTGGTCACCTTGGTCAGCCCACTCCTTGTGAGTGTGTCAAGGAGGCGGTCATCCAGGGTGACCGAGGATCAAACCATATTTTTCACTCTCTGAGGCGAGTAGCCACTCCTCAAGGGTGGATAAAGGCAGGACAGACTGCATGGCCCCTCACAGTGTGGCAGGCTGATCTGCAACCAGTCTCCCACTGCCGCCTGAAGCTACAAGTGACTCATTGGCAAGATTGCCATCAAGCGTTACTTGAATTAGGCTGCCACAGTCACAGGATTTCCAAAGGAATGAACACTGTTATGGAAGAGATTGTGTATGTTTTGAAACTGAAGAACTACCCGATGTATAACTGTCAAAGAAGAGACAGTCAATATGTGTTACGTATTGGTGTTGTTGGTAAGGATAGACAACAGAAGTACAAAAGCATTAAAATTATGCAGTTCATTCCATCAGTTTTCATTCCTACTCTTACAGTGAGCAATCACCTTTTAGTGCTACTGTATGCAGACAATAACAATCATTTTTCAGACAGATAATCCACAGCTGTAACTGATATAAGACACTGACCAGTGGCGGGGACATTGGCAAGGGACTCAGAAGCCCTAGGTTCACATGTTTGCTATCAGTCTGCCAGGGTAAACAGGTGATGTACAGTATCCACATGTTAATCATAATATGTGATGTAGGCCTTCAAAAAACAGTAGCTGAGAATACTGACTGTATTTTTTTATTCAGGTGGCACTACCTTATCCTGAATCAAATTGCAAACTGTCTCAGAGAAGCAGGGATAAGCAGGCTAGAAACATTTCTGTTTGAGTGTACCTTCCCATTTCTAGAAGAGTTCTTGTGGGAGTGGCAGAGAAACCCTAAAAATGCAAAGTTTGCTGTGAGTCATTGCATCCTTCCACCTATCCATGCCACTCTCCTTTTCACAAAATCTGTGTTTTGTTTCTCAGCATACAATAACAAACATCTTAAAAGCAACTATGTACATATGGATACAGAACCCATGAAAATAAAGGCACAAAAATATACAATAATCTCATTACCTGAGGAATCACTCCAAATGCTTTTCTCCACTGCTGCACACTGACCGTGTTCCAGGAGACTCCATCAATCTGGATATCCCCTTCCGTATTCAGCAGTCTTAAAAATGCAAAAAGTAAAGTGCTTTTTCCTGAACCTGTTCTTCCTAAAAGGCCCACCTGCAATGCAAATCATACAAGCAAACATTTAATACTCTTCACATATTAGTCACAGACATTTAATACTCTTCACATATTAATCACAGACTAAGGCAAAAACCTTAGAGATCTCAGCAGTGAAGAACAGTCCAGATGGATCTCAATGGGATAGCAAATGTCATTCATTGGGAATGATAAAAGCCTACAGCAAGGGCTGAATCAAACACTGGGCAGACTCTTCTTTGTTTTATTAGGATTAACTAGATGAAAAATCTGATAGCCTACCCTTAGCTGAAGGACAGAAATTTGCTTATCTATTATCTTGCACTGATCAGCCCAGCTCTTTGTGCCTTTTCCCTTCACTTTGCTATGAAGCCCTTGTCAGCAAAATCACATCCAGAAGCCAAAAATTAAGTAGGGAGTGCATTTGGATCACCCTAGTAAGCTACTCCATTTTCATATAATTGAAAATAAAGGGCCTAACTCTGATTAGTGGGGTAGCTTGGGGCAGAGGCAGTGGTTACAGTACACATCATGCCATTGGACACCCCTAAGCACCTGTGCAAGTCCTCAACCTGCCCAGTTGGTGCTGATTTTCCTTACCTCTAAGGTGTGAAGAAACATAATAATATATGTTTTGGGGGTTTTTCAAAGTTGTGAAAGGCATTTAAAGAATAATACAATCAGGCACAATCAACATGGGTTCTCAAAGGGAAAGGGCTGTTTAACTACTTCCATATCCTTCCTATGTAAAGTCAACCACCTAGTGGATGCAGTTTTCCTGGATTTTAGTAAGGCTTTTGATACTGTCCCTCACAGCATCCTTCTGGACAAGTTCTCCAGCTGTGGGATGAGCAGGGTCAGAGTGCATTGGGTGAAGAATTGGCTGAAGGCTTGGAGTGAATGGGGCTGCATCTGGCTGGTGTCGGTCATTAGCGGTATCCCTCAGGGCTCAATCCTAGGGAAAGTTCTCTTCCACATATTCATCAGTGATCTGGATGCAGGAGTCAAATGCACCATTAGCAAAGCTGCTGATGATACCAAACTGGGGAATGCTGTTTACTCTTTTGTCATGTGGAAATGGTTCAAAGCTGCACCAGGGGAGGTTCAGACTGGACATTAGGAAGCATTTCTTTACTAAGATGGTGGTCAAACACTGGAATGGGCTTCCTAGAGAGGTGATTGATGTCCCAAGCCTGTCAGTCTTTAAGAGGCCCTTGATAATATGCTTTAACTTCTGGACAGCCACTAAGTAGTAAGGCCGTGGGACTAAATGATTGTTCTATTCTATTCTATTCTATTCTATTCTATTCTATTCTATTCTATTCTATTCTATTCTATTCTATTCTATTCTATTCTATTTCCATTTCATCCCTCAGCAGACGACAGCTCATCCATTTCCTGCTTGTTCTACTATCTATGAGATAGAGACAAATCCTCTCCAGTTTAAGGAGCACCTGAGTCCAGAGTTCATTACTGAACTTAAATCACAGCCCTTGAGAAAATCACAATCCTTGAGAGAAGGATTTTTGTTTTTACTGCTCTACCCTTTCTCTGTACAGTACAAAAGTATCTTTCATTTTCCCTACTCCACTGCTTCAAGGGATTTTCCAGGAAGTAAATCCCCCAGCCTGCAGCAGCACCTGCATCTCCACATTCCAGGAATCACAGGTGTGTCTCTTTCAGAGAAAGAGTGGTTTCAGCATGGTGCCACAGGAAGTCAGAGCTCTGGGTTCAAAATTTTGGTGCCCTCAAACTCAGTAGATGAAACAATCAGTTCATGTAAACCAAGACAAATCTACCAAACCTGGCAAAGACTGGTGCTATCCAAATTAGGAGCGAAGATGTGCCTCATGTCAAGGTCAGGGAGCTGTCACTGAACCTGTTTTCTCATTTACGTGCGTCAGTTAAAATCTCCGCTTCATCTGTATGGCTTCAGCTCAGGAAATCACAAGCCCTTCTTCCTATTCCACCAAGGATGGGCCTTTAGCATGAACTTGAAGCAAAGTGTTAACCTTCTACCTAAAGGCTGTCCTGAAACTAAAGCTCTTTCTTAAAACACAACCTCAAACATGCATGAAGATTAATCAGAGGTTTGTCAATCCTCTAAAGAATAGAGCTGTTTATGGTCTGTAATGTAATAATTCAGGGTGGCGTAGAGCCCTCATGGAATGGGTGAGATGGCACCTCCACCCTCCGGCTGCCAGAGCCAGTGGTGCATTACCCTTGGCACAGCAACCGGTATTCTTTCGTGCCCTGCCCCATTGGGTCAGGCTGTCCCCAGCACCTGCACTCACCAGCAAGCTTCCCTCTCCACAGCAGGAGAATTTCAGGCACAGGAATACAACTTGGAAAACTGTTGCGTACATATTTTAGCCTAAGTAATTTCTGTTCTTCAGTTTCTTTAGAAGATACTTTGTTTTGCAACAATTTCATTTAGAAAACCTTATTGGACTCAAAATCCTCTTTAGTCATTGAACAGGTTTGTGACAATTCTATACTTAAGCTTAACAGAAGTCAGGAAAAACACAACAAAACAGTGTCTTACCCTCTGCCCTGAACTTATTGAAAAGGAAATGTTTTCTAGTACAGCAGCTCCTCCTTCACTGTATTTGGCTGTAAGGTCTCTCACAGTCATTTGGCCCCCAGATGGCCAGTTCTTCCCTTCCTTCACATGTCTGTTTTCAATTATAAGGGCATCTGAAGACTGATTATTCTTCTGTGGCTTAGTGCTTTTTGTCTCTTCTGTTGGCATGTCAATGAATTTAAATATCCGTCCGACAGACCGCATCTACAAATCAAAACAAACAGTATTCTAATTGTAATTCACACTAAACTATCAAAACAAATGAAATAAAATTGTTCCTAATTCCTAGCCAGAACAGGAAGTCTTTTTTCTGTGTAAGCTACTGTCATGAGTAAACCAAAACATTATTGAATTCCATACCTATCTGCACCCAAAAACTGTTAATGTCTCTTTAGGAGCCAGTGTGGCTGGAACTGGAATTACGGGGCAGCTGGAAGGTGCCGGTCCCTTGCAAAGGTCAGGGCACCCGAGCCAAGTCCCTCTTGCACCTGGCAGTGTTTCTGAAGGTGAAGGCCCCACTTCCGGTGGGTTTCTGGGCTTCCAACTGTAGCAGCTCAGAAAAACAGCATTTCGCAATTAGAAACTTTTCGGAGTGAACTCTGCAAACTCTATTGGCAGCGAAGCTCGAGCGGGTCCTGGGGGGCCAGATCACCCCGCATCAGAACCAACAGAGCAGTTTTTCCGCCCCGACACACGCACAGCTCAGAGCGCAGCAGCACCGGCAGAGTCTGGCCGGCAGCAGGAGTAGGCGGCGGTGCTGCCGACCCCACACGCGCTGGCACTTCTCATCTGCCACTGGAATGGCTCTGTAAGCTGCCACCTTCCTGGGAGGGGTTTTTTTGTGAGTCATTTTCCCCTTTGTCTCCTGGACTGCGTAGTCACCTGGAGGGTGCCATCTTGGGGGAGAGAGCTGGTGGCATTTTCCCTTTGTCTCCCCACACACAGCCAGCAGCGGGGGCTGCCATCTTGGGAGGGATGGTACTCTGCCATTTTGGTGTCTCTCTGTTCCTGTGCGGTTCATGAGATTTAACAATTTTGTATCTAGTGATTATTTACTGTTATTTTTTTGCCTGTTGCTGCTTCAGTTGTTAGTAAACTGTTATTCTTTCACTTAAATCTACTCATTCATTCCTTTTTGGTGGAAAGAGATTGGTTGAAACTAAGGGGAGGTAACTCATTTTAGTGTCCATCTCTTTAAATGGTCTTAAACCAAGACAGCTATACTATGATATAATCTTCAAAGGTAGGCTACTTCTTGTATAGAGCTCTAGATTCCATTGCACTTATACTACTGACATTGGTCCAACATGTGATTCCTCTTGCTTCCTTTTTAAATGGACATAAAAGCTCTTTCTACCTTTAAAAATGTATTTTGAAAAATGATGACTTGTATCTATGAAAAAAAATATAATCATAAAACCAACATGGGTCACTTAAACTCTTTCCTTCGGAAGGTAGGGGAGCTGACCAAAACCTGAAGTTCTCTGAATAATGACTGATCTCCAAGGATCAGCAGACTGCATGGAATTTGAAAAATGCAAAGCAGTAGCATTAAGTAAAGAGGAACAATCATCAGACAGTAACATTTGAGTATTTATGAGAAATTATAGTTTAAAAAAATTAAGTTCCATGATAATGAATTTTGTATCAGTAAGTATTTATATTAGGTGAAATAAAATCTTATAGTTCATGAACTTCAAACAGAAGTTGCTAGTAGCAGTCTTGGTGAATTTTCAAAGGAATGTGGGACTAAAAAGGATCCCCTTGATCTTATTTTTATTAAATGGGTCAAGGATCAATAAATAAATAATTAATCCACTACAATTTCACTGCTGAGGTGGTCAGAAAACATATTTTTTACTTTATGGACAACTTTGCTGTTATAACTTTATTAATTTTAAATTCTAAAGAGCTCCTTTTACTAGCTGCTTTCCCCATCCATTTATGGAGGGATACCTTAGATCCAGTCACCCTTTGTTCTCCAGGACTAAAGAAAATCCAGGTTTAAGCCTCTTTCTTAAGAGTTCTCTCTATGTTCTCCTTCTCCAAACAGCCCAGTTCAAATCAAGCTTTCCTGTCTGACCAGAATGTACACAGCATTTTGGATGATGTTTCACAAGGACATTATACAAATGCATTGGTACTTCCCTATCTATATCAGGAATATCTGCATTAACACATCCTAAGATCATCTGCAATTGTCTTCACAGTCACATCTTACAGCCAACCTTTGCCTGAGGGGTGGCCAGCCAAGCTTTTCTCCATTTTAGCCATTTCTAACCAAGATCCTCACCTACAACTGAGGTTATTCTTAGCAGTCCCTAAATTCAAGCCATTGCACTTTTGTTACTGAAATCTATTTAATATCTGCCATTTGAGGCCACCTAATACATTTCAACTCCCAGGATCCTTTATGCCAACACTGCCTCTCAGCTTTGTGCCTTTGGCAGATTTCTTCAACACAATTTATTTTGTTGAGAGCATTTAAAAAAGATTAAAATGAGCTCAGTCAGCAATCTAATCTTTGCTGAGTAGCCTCCCTACAGGTTAATACTTAGAGCTTAATGCCATTTCCTTTCCGACCAACTCATTAACTATTTTACAGTTCTTGTAATAATCCTGATATCCTTCATTTATATAATTCCTGAAACAGAGCCACAGTCAATACGTTCCTGAAGGCTAATGAGAGCTATTACATTACTTTTGTCTGGAAAATAAATCATCAGACACAGTTATGAGGGTAGTGTGATGCAACCCTAATGTCAGCAAACCTAAGTGACTCCAATCTATAAGCATCACATTTTTAATTAATTCTTAAAAATAGTTTCTAAAGACTGCTGCTATCACACTAACAAACTGATGGTGGTATCAATGACTTCTCATTTCTTCTTCTGAACAAAAAATTTACAGTTGTTATTTTATTAAATGCCATCACCACTGCCAGCTTGTTTTATGTATGTGAACTGGCCATTATCAGATTTCCAGCTTCTCGGCCAGTTCTTCCTGAACACTTGGATGTGAGGTCTGCTCTACCTGGTATGGATGGCATTGTTCCAGTCTAGTTTCACATGTTTAAGTGAAATGTCCAACTGCAGAACCCAATCACACCTAGCTGAAGACTCTGATTGTAGATGGACTGACTCACAGGTGGTCACAAGTGGGTGTCCCTCCACAAACTGTACAGGTTTCCCTACAGGAAATTTAGGGAAACCAGGATTCTAGCTGGTTTTGCATGTAATTACCACCTCAGATATTATAAATCCTATTTCTACCTTCTGCTCCACTTTCAAGCCCACAGATTAAACACTGCCTTTTTAGTGAAAAGTAAGACCAAGTATTTATCCAAATTTTGAGCCATTTGCAAGCCTTACTCTGATTTGGTCAAGTTTCTCTTCTCTATCTGCTTTTTGACCTCCAACACATAGCTTGTTTAGGTCAACATTAAAATCCATTCTGTAGAGGCTGTAATTTCTAACATACTGTCAGAGAATGTTGTTCATGCTGGCAGTCCTAGAGTCTTCAAAATGTCCTATTTTTCTCCTGTTCAGGAAACAAGTTTCAGCTCCTTACTTGAAGAAGATGTGACTTCCTTTTACATTCAGGCACCTAAGTGCCCCAGTCTAACTAATTAATTAATTAGATTCCTTGTTTTACAAAAACTTGTTCCTGTAAACAACATTTGTTCTCTAATCTGTATTCTCAGAACTATATCTCTGTTTAATGGTATAGTGGAAAACCCTTTGTACATCTTTGTTTAACTGCTTTTATATTCCTTCTGCAAAGTACTTCTACTTGATGTATTGCGTAGGATTCCTTTTTGCTCTTCAATCCCGACTCAAATATTGTTAGGTAGATTTTCTATGTGGAAGCAAATGCAAGGGAATACTGGGATCACAGCTTACATCTCAGTTTCTTGAAACCTTATTGTGATGGGAGTTTTAAAAAGCATGCTGCCAAGGCTGCCAATTCTTATTTCCATCTCAACCACTGTGCAAGATGGAAAAGCATGGTCATCATCATGTTCATGTATATATGCCAGCTCATTTTGGTGACACAAACAGGAAGACCTTGGATCAGGCTGACAATTTTCTCCCGGACTGTAAATAGTAAATCCCACAATGAGCACCATGCAGTTATTGTAATTGGTGTTTGATGATACCTTTCTTTTCAGAAATCATAGCTTTATAGAAATATAGCCAAATGAAAGTCTTTCTTGACTTCATCAAGAGCTCTGAATGTTTGTGCAGGCAGAGTTTCCCCATAACTGCCCAAGAGATCATACCAGTACACACTGTCTAACGTCTGCTATGAAGCCAGCTGGATGAAGAGCCTTTCTATACAAAAGAAAATTTCATCCCAATGTCCTAGCTCCCATGACAGACTTATCAGTTACGTCTGCAGATATTTTAGACAGTTTAATAATTTTAAAATCAATTCTGAATTCCTCGTTCTATAGCTTGAATTGTGATTTAAATCTGGGCAGAATGTAGCATGTCAGTAACATTTTACAAAAATATCCATTCTTCCTTTCACAGGTAGAAATATACAGTCATTCATAATGACAAGTATAGGATAGGTGACAGCAAGTTTCTTATCCATTATTCCCGCCAGTACTGTGCCAGCTATATTCATGTTCTTTAAGTAGTACTTTTGAATAAAGGAGTATATTTACTATTTTCATCCCTAAGCCTATAGCAGAGTACACTATTTTCGCCTTGCATAATTTTATTTTACTGACATTTTAATAGCACTGCAAATTCTTTAATTTATTTTCTCATTAATATCACTTAAACTCTTCTTAACTTTGAAGGAGAATTCATAACATAATTATATAATGCATACTTCCAGAAGGTGGAAGAAGTAATTCTTTTACAAGTAAGCTAACACAGTTAATTTAATCAGGCTCTGTGTTATCTTCTACTAAAAAGAGAGCAGTCACTCTTTTCAGACCAAGCACACACAGTATTCAATGGCTGTGTTGCAAGACATCACCTCCTCGCAAACACACTGCCTGGAAAATGCAGTGTGAAACTGGGAGATCCTGTGGAGGTTGGTCCAATGGTTCATGTTGTAAAAAATCCTGTGCATTAAGTCACTGCCAAAACTGGCTCTGGAGGCAGAACATATGGTTTTACCATGGTTTCACATCATCTGCTGTTACATTTTGGGTGCACTTATAGGACATAGACTTCTCTTCGTAACTGCAAAAGTGAAATACTTAGTTCATGTAAAACTTACTGATTTTTTTCTCTTTTTCACACTGCTGTGCAGGTGGGCAGAAAAGAAAATGTTCTAAAAAATTTTTCTTCATTCTGTTCCCTTCCAGAAGACCAACACCTCACTTTAAAGACTGCCATTGTGATGCAGATTTTATAGTCAAGTATTTACTCTACTTAAACTTTGGAAATAAATAGTGTTCTCAGGTTTTCTGCCAACAGTAGTGAAAAATCATATTAAGATCATGTCCTAGATTAAAAAAAAAAATCAATTGAACAGGTTAAAGAAGAAATAGTATGGGAATATAAAAGCACAAGAATCATCTGTAAAAGCACCATTATTTTTCACAGTTGTACTTTTCAAGTTGGTACTTTTCTCTATCCTGTATTACTTTAACTCTTCAGCATCCTGGATGTACAGGGAGGGGCACTGTGAGGTTCAGCATTTTTGGTTTTAATATCTCCTTGGGGGCTTCTTTTTTTATCTCCATATATAAGTAATCTTGGCAACAGTAAAAGCATGGCATTTTCTCTTTCCCTGATAAAAGGAACTGTCCTTCACAGTTAAAGCTCTGCCACTGCAGGATATACATCTGTGAAAGAAGAGGTTATAAAGCATTAAAATAGTCCACTGGGACTTGCTAATGCTTATCTGTGAAAGCAGCACTTACTGAAAAAATTATTTTCTATTTCCTTATGAAGGAAAAAAAATTCAAAATACTACAAGACTGCCTAGAAGGATAAGAAAAAGACTGAAAACCAACTAAAGGGATATTAGCAGAAATGATCAAAGTGAAACAATAAATCTAGCCTAATTCATAGCTTTAAATGAAATAATCGATAGCTGTCAGAGTGACCACATATGTGGGGGGGGGGAGTGTGGAGGTT
>VZTH01000999.1:302998-369635 GCA_013397815.1 Aleadryas rufinucha
GGGGGGGTTGTTTGTTTGTTTGTTTGTCTGTTTTTAAATAAAGACAGAGCAGACAAAGTATCAGGGCTGTAGAGAATGAAATGCCAAGACCATTAAACCATTATGGAGTATTAAGAGACAATAGGAATTTTTAATTTAAAGCCAAATCTGTTCAACAAAAAATTACTTCAAACACAATATCTGTGTACATAGAATAAAAACTAACCTAGGAACTCAGATTTCTTCAATCTGTGTGCCAGTGTCATGGAAAGCTCAAGAAGGAGATTGTGTGGAATAAAGTCAAATTTGCCACCTACCCGTCTGTTTGGCCAGCAATTGTCCCAGCACATTTTTTACTTTTTCATGTGATCTTGCTTCCCTATTCTCCTATCCTTCTGTCCTTTTCTTTGCATTTATTTCACTGATGTGTACCTTGCATATCTTGTAAAACAACTCAGTAGGAGCTTTATATTATGTACTAAGTTCAGCAGCTACTCCTTTGGATGTGGCTTTCAACCACTTGCAGAAAACTCCAGTTTATATGACAATCAAAGACTGCTATCTACAAATGTACTATTCACTCAGGCACGCTTGTCTGCAGGCTTGTAAACACAGATGTCACAGCTGCTCAAGGAAGGGCAAGAGTGATGTCAACTAGAGTGGTGTGTGCATATCTGTAACTGGAGACGTGGAGATGGGTCAATTCTACTCAATCTGGTCTTGCGGGGAGCTTCAAACTACCTCTTGAGAGAGAAATAGAGTATAACTAAATAGACTACTAAGTCAGGCAAGCCTTTGCAAAACATCTTTAGCCAAATAATTGTAAAGTACTTCGAAGAGGGAAGTGCTAAATACAGAGACTACACAGTAGGAAATAATATATCTATATCACGCAGTTTTATTATCTTGACACCATTCAGCTATTTTTATCTGCTTGTGCACAGGAGCAGCTGTTGCATGCCAAGAAAACCATCCTGCCAGCAATATCTATTAGTTCCTCATCTGGGATACCTACAAATTCATGTCATGAGGGTGGGCAGTTATTCACTGCTAAAATATGCCCAGAGGATCCACCTATAAACTGATGGACCTTAGAAGGCTGTCAGTAATGTAACGTAACGTAACCAGTGCTCCAGTACAGGGCTTTGTCTTAATACAGAGCAAAGTACTCAGAAATGTCTAGAGCAACTTGAGACTTCCTTTTCAAGGGAAAGGGAGTTACTTTCTTATTGCTACTAATAGGTGACATTTTAACATGACTGAACTTTTAAAAAGGGGAAGTTCTTCTTTATTAAAACGCTATTGTGTCCAGCACCCTCGGAATCCTACAGTAAGACTTCCTGTTGCTCTTGTGAAAATCCTTCAGTTTGTATTAAGCCATGCAATATGCACACATGGTTTGTATATAGATTGTTAGTGATAACATTCTGCCTTACAGGGGATGGCATTTACAAATCAGAGCTGAGTGAATGAACATTGTTGTTGCTGTTGTGGTTTTGAGGGGCTGACCTACAAGAGAGCAGCTTTGTAGAGAAGGACCTGGGGGTCTTGGTGGATGACAAATTGACTATGAGCTGGCAGTGTGCCTTTGGGGCCAGGAGGGCCAATGGTAACCTGGGGTGCATCAGGAAGAGTGTGCCCAGCAGGTCAAGGGAGGTGGTCCTGCCCCTCTACTCAGCCCTAGTGAGGCCACATCCAGAGTGCTGTGTTCAGTTCTGGGCTTCTCAGTACAAGAAATGCAAAGAGCTACTGGAGAAGGTCCAATGGAGGGCCATAAAGATCATTTGGGGTCTGGAGCATCTCTTTCATGAGGAGAGATTACAGCAGCTGGGCCTGTTTATTCTAGAGAACACTGAAAGGGGATCACACTAATGCATATAAATATCTCAAAGGCAGGTGTCAGTTGGGTGGTGCCAGGCTCTTTTCAGTGGTGCACAGTGACAGGACACAGAGCAAAGACCATAAACTAAAACACAAGAAGTTCCACCTCAACATAAGGAAGAACTTCTTTACATTGAGGATTACAGAGCACTGGAACAGGCTGCCCAGGGAGGTCATGGAGTCTCCCTCTATGGAGACATTCAAACCCCACTGGTGGGGAGTTCTTGTGTCACCTGCTCTACGTGACTTTGCCTTGTCAGGGGGGCTGGACAGGAGTATCTCCAGAGGTCCCTCCTAACCCTAAAAATTCTGTGATTTACCAACATCACATTTTACTTCATTGCTAGTCACGTAACTACTGCTCAGCAGATCTTGCATTTACAGCAATGAAGCCCTTTCACAAAGTGCTTGCCCTTCACGACAGGCTGTTCTAACACAGCAAGGAAAGAGCTACCATAAAACACTTGGTGGATAGGAAACACTGCTGAAAGGTCATCAGCTTTCTCGACTATCCGCAGGCACATGTGTAAACAAGAGATCAGATGCTCTAAGTGGTTAATTCCCAGTTTTGAGGCTCTTAATGATTTTCCTCAGGATGAATGTAGTTGAATCATTTATTTTTTTTAAAAAATAATGTTGGACTTGCAAATATTGCTTCTTTGTCACCATCTGCCCCAATTATATATTTTTAATATGACAATTCATGTCAACTAATCAGGATTTAATGGACTCTAAGATCTGCTGTAATTTTTTTTGTTTTCCAATTCTGAAATGGTTGGCTTGAGAAGCTAATTTAGGGTTCAGAGACGGTAAGACTGGATGTGGGAGATTTTTTTTCTCAGATTTTTTTTTTTGTTTATAAGACTATAGTATTTTGTTACACAAATTCTGTCTAAAATAAATCCTATAATGAATGAAGTGGAAAGAGATAAGTAACTATTACCTTTCAAAATAAAATCTAAAATTTTCATACATTTAATCTAAGGTATGATGAAAACGGCAAGAACAAAAATATTCTTGTTCAGTTTCCTGTCTGCTTCTCATACCTCAACAAATAGGCAATGAGAAGCTAACCTTGTGAAATACTCTGTTTTGAACCCAATCCTACCTATTAAAATGATGTACAACTACAAAGTCTTATGTCAGAGGGCATTTTACATGAAACCAGAAGATGACTCCTAGGGAAGTCAAGGACAGATTTTTAAATGACTGTTGATAATGTGTGAAAGGAACTCAAGAACATCCATCATGATCTGCTATGCAAAGCTGTTAGGTTTTGCAGACCAAGGAAGACCAAGGAAGGTATATTATATATATATAAATACAGGAAATGTAATCACGACAAAACAACCCCAAACCTTTTTGAGATCTTCCTATCACTGCTACGTCTGCAATCTGAATCCTCAAATGCAAGTATTTGCTGTTGCCTATTCCAGGCCAGGAAAACTTCTGATCGTGGAAAAACTCGGTTTGTGCTGTCCCAAAGCCAGTAGTTTGCTATCAAAGGTATGAGAGAAACTTTTCTGACATATCTGCATGATATTCTACTCTGAAGATAATTCACTGCACAACCATAAAAAACAAAATAAGGCAATTCCTCAAAAGAAAGCACAGCATGGTGCATTTTATGCTTACCAAACTATCAACATCTATGCTTGAGTTTACTGCCCAGTGCAAGGTTCCCATGATGTTCATAGCTAAAGTAAGAATAATTCCAGCTGTACCTGGTCCATCACCTGTGGAGAGAAAAACACATTCAATTACTATGCAAATAAAAAGCCATTAGAAATCAGAAAATTAGCATTTATATCTTAAAATGCATATTCATAGTCTCTCCTCTTTTATTTCATGGAGAAAACATGGATTTGTTAATCATAAAAAGGACTAAGAGATAAATTATAGTTAAACACCTGGCTTTGGCACTGAATTCACTAGGAACCCTAATCTTGCTTTGGCAGAAGAAAAAATTAAATCTTGGTACTCAAGCTGTAAACAGAATCATGTCTCTGCAATCTTGATTTGACTTTCCTTTTTCCAACACATATGAATCTGTGAAATTACTCTTATATAACTAAAACACCACACACAGCTAACAACTTTAAAATTCAAAATGGCTTACATTTTCATTTCTTTGACAAAAAGAGGACATTCTCCTTAGTGTTCCACAAAGATGCAGATGTAAATTCTTTAGCTTTAATTGTTGGCTGTAACAAGCATGGGATTTCCCAGGGATTTTCCTTTATGACTTCATACAGTACAACATAAGTATTTAATCTACCACACTGTTGATTTTCAACCTCACTACATGTTAAATGGAACAGAGAATTTAAGCCAAATGCCTTTCTATGATTTCTCCATTCTTTATATAGTTTTCTTCAACAAACATCCTCCTGTTTTGCTTATAGACATCTTGTTATTTAAATAATTATAAAAGTAAGCAATAAAAGCAAAATATTCCTCATGAAAGCTGATAGATTAAGAAAAGGAATTTAGTGTTGCTCCAAGGGGCTATTATTTATAACAGTAAAGGTTACAATGGTGGCAAGATGACAAATTTTAATATTTTTTAAAAGTGTTTCTAGCTCCTTTTCTCAGGTAAAACATCCAGGAAAACTAACACAAGAAATGGTTTTCCTAAAAACCCCAAACTAAGGACACAAAGTGCGAAGTGAGAAGGACAGCAGGGAACACTGTTTCCCACGAATGGCAGGGGAACTAGAAGTCTCCTTAGTAACAAAAGTACTGTAAGTGCCTATTTTCATACAGAAGTATTTGTGTGGTTGATTGTTTGTTTTTAATGTAAGGAAAGCTGGAGCTCCTTATACAAGAAATAGAGGATAGCATCTCATAAACTATACAATATTTGATAAATTGCAAGCTCTTATATAACTCCTTTTCAACACTGAAGTACAGGTGAAAGAAATTGAATATTGTTAGATTTAAAAGCCTCCTCCACAAAATCATCAAACTCTTGTTCATCAGTGACCATGGTACTGAAACTGCAAACAGATCCTGCACACAAAGTTCAGCGTAGAACTCGGAGAGGTAGAACAATGCCCAAACATAACAAAAGTATAGTGAATAAAAAACTGTATTTGAAGTAATCTCTACCTGAGTTTTTCCACAGAAATGAATTATTAACATTTTGGGGACATCATACTCCTATTTTTTGCTTGTTTGAGGCTGGCTACACCTGGCCAGTCATGGGCACCAATTCAAATACAAGTAAGATATAGTGTGATTCTCATTCATATACTGTGTTTACTAGGAGTGGTGAGTCAATTTTCAGGGGATTTTGAAAGAATTTGCAAAACTTCACACAGAAAAATGGGTCAGTGGTTTGGGAATTAAAGAATTGGATGACAATTTCTGCTAATGGTGTGGGCTTTAAAAGATTATTAAAACTTTTCATTTCTTAGCCATTTGCAAGTGAGAGGAACATTAACTTCTATTTACTAAAAACCTTTGAGCTATACAGGTGTCATCAACATCCAAGCTTCTTGGAACAGTAACGTGGTTTCAAACACATGAGATAATTTTACAGCAATTACAATCAAGAAAATGAAAATTTTGTCCCTTCAGTTATTATTTTCAGATTAATCCCTTTAATGAGTCCTCTACAATATCAGACTGCAGGTAATAATGGTGTTATTTCTATTTTAATTAAATTGTGTTTACTGTTATGGCATACTTAAATCAATGACTCCAATGTATGCTAAGTTTCACAACAATTTATTTCTCTCAGAATTTCCTAAAGCTGAGCTGTTAAAAAGAAGCACCAGACTTCCATTTCAGTTTTTGGGTAAAGTCACCATACCTGTAGTTATGATAGAGATAAATGCCACAGCAACAAAAAAGACAACAAAGATAATTTCTATCCTCATCTGGAACCAGCGCAGTGTTGACAGGTAGAGGAACCAGTTTGCCGTGTGTAGGTTCAGAGCTTTGTGAAATAAGGTCTCAAAATACGGCTGCCGCCCAAAAGCTCTCAGTGTCCACAGCCCTTTTAAGCTCGTAACAAGATGGGTGAAAATTGGACTCCGAGCTGTAAAGTGTTTAAATTAGAACAACATAAACATGCATAAGCAAACATCTTTGATATAATGCAAACACCCCCTCCCCCAACCCCGTGCTCTATCTCACAGCAGCATAACTACTGTCAGTGTGTAATTTACATATGTTGTCAAAGTACATGACTGGAGTAATCCTAATGAAGGATATACAACAGCAGTCTTTCAAGAATGGGTTGAAATTATATTCAGTTTATTGACAGGAAGGATCACAATAATTCTTCATAGTTAGCACATAACTACTTGTATCATATCTACTTGGGGAAGCTCCTGGCCTTCTGTAAGATGCCACAAGAGAAAGGCTGCTCCTCCTCAGCCAAAATTAATTCCTGCAATTTTGATAACTCCATCATATGAAGATTTTTTAACACTGGCAGAGCACTTTAACACTCTGGATTCAACTGCACTGATATGGTAATTTTAAGCAGATCTTGCATGACATAAAAAGTGGTGAGCCAATGCTGGATCCCTGTGAACATCAAAGAAATTTAAATTTTGATCTGAGGAACTCCAGAATTACACTTAAGTAAAAGGGAAGAGGATCACCATTGTTTAAGACTCAGGGCTGATTTGCTGAGGATCTGCCAGTTTGCTGCAAAGCCAGGCAGCAGTGCATGGTCTGCAAATTCACACTTCAGAATGAGGTTTTCCATTTTATTTGGAACATTTTAGTCTCTTAATGGGGGGAGAGGAAGGAAATTTCATCAAATAACTTATTCAGAAATAAGAGCTCTTAGTGATCAAGATATATCCATTGAAAATTTTTCTTACAAAGAAACAAACTCAAAGGGTACATACCAAGTCTGACCACAATTTTGCAAGCTACATTTACTCTCAAGAAAACTGTATGTCAGGACTTTATTTGTTTTCAGCTGCAGTGGTGATAAAGCCCATCTTTAAAAAGGCCTTTTTTATTGCTCTTTGGCAGCAGAGCACTCAGTATTGGCTGGATCAGTAACAGCCCTGGCTTTAGGGAGATACGTGTTCTGCTCCCAAAGACAATGTCATCTTGCAGGAGAAGAGGCAAAAAAGAGGACAAAGGGTGAATCATTTCTCAATTGATTTGTTGTGGATTTAAAAGTCTACCAATTTTGCTGCTCCTACCTTCAGATTCCAGTTGTTTCAGCTGCTGAGAAGTGTGGAGGAAGTATGCCCTTAACAGAATAAAGGCTGCTATCACAGGCACTGATGCCAGGAAGATGTAGGGTTCTAATATTGAGACTACTGTTATAGCGCCAATCACAATCAGTATTAACTGTAGAATGAAAGAAAAATACTATTGATATAGTAAACTTGTCATTTGATAGACTAGAGATTGGAGGTGAATCGCCTTCCTATGGCAACTATGTATTGTTTCAACAAACATGAAGTGCTAACCTAAGATTTGCAGCTGAGAACAAACCTCCATGAAAAGATCATTAATAACTCCAGCCGGATCCATAACCGGTTGCAATAAGCTGCCATCTTTTCTAAAAGATGGAAGAAGTGTTTTCTGTAGTACAATCAATAATGCAGGCTTCTAAAATATGAAGCCACACAAAAACAATAGCAGCTAGGCACTCACTCTCCACTTAAAATTGTAAGAATGACACTTGCAATATCTGCAACCACCTACCAAACCTACCGATGCTGTCCCTGTCTTGTCTGGACTGGGTGTGCAAGACTGTCAGGAGCTGAGTGACATTCTCCTGCAGGTTCTGGGCAAAGCAGTCTTGCAGAGGATCAGAAAAAGCGGGAAGTTTTACTTCTTTGCTTGCTCAAGGGACTATAACCCGTATATGAAACTAGCACTACTGCTTGTCCTGATCAGAAGACAGGAAATAAATTGTTAAGAGAACCTGTGGTATGACAAATTAGCAGTTTCAGGAGAAATAAAAAGGTGTTTAAAGGTGTCAGAAGACTCAAAAGGAACAAAATTGTTTCAGAGTTAATCTATTTTAACCTACCAGAGACTACTACCATTTTAAGACCTCATCCTCAGTAGCTCCAGATAGATTCAGCTAAATCTGGTCTTGATCTTTACTCTAGAAGACACTTAAGAACCTAGACTTTTTTTGTCTCATATCCAAATCTAATGAAAACCAAGTATATCAGTGTACATAGAATAGCAAAGTTCTGCTTTGTATCAGGGTGTTACTTTTAACACTAAACAACTACTTGAAGCTACAAACTTACCAGCACAAACCAACTACAAATGGACAATTTGGACAAAAAGATGAACATTGCATTGAAACATCACTGCAAATGACCACTCAGCAAAGAAACAGAGGGAAAGCAAAACTAATTTCACATTAGGAAAAAACACAGAGGGTGCTCATGCTACTACATCCACGTAAACTCAAGGAAGGATTTAAGTTCCCAGTATTCCAAGTCAGAGGTCTTTCATGAACAGGTAAGCATGTTCTAAGTTTCCTATCATTTTTTTTCATCAGAAATCTGAGCAATGCAATAGCAGCATCACATTTTTATGAAAAAAAATTGCATTACAGCTGAACTAGCTAAAGGAGGAATGGCCGTGAACTGAAAGAGATCAGGTTTAGATTTGATACTAGGAAGAAATTCTTTGCTGTGAGGGTGGTGAGGCATTGGAACAGGCTGTCCAGAGAAGTTGTGGATGTCCCTTTCCTGGAAGTGTTCAAGGCCAGGTTGAAAAGGGCTCTGAGAAACCTGATCTAATGGAAAGAGTCCTTGCCTGTGCAGGGGGGTTGAAACTAGATGATCTTTAATGTCCCTTCCAGCCCAAACCATTTCATGATTCTACGATTTCTTTCACTATTTTCTTCATTTCTCTTAAAGGAATGGTGGTATGTGTGGGTTATGCTTGTGCAGGCTGTTCAGCACTGGTCTGCAGCAAGGCAAGAATGGGTTTGTGTTTACTCATTACTTCAAACTGCAGAAATTAGTAACTCTCTCTAATTGTTAAGAAGCAAATGAGCTATTCAACTGATATTGAGCCAAGTTATACAGCTCTCACATTATTTGAGATTACAGTCACTCAGTGACTGTTACAATTCCCGTTTCTGTCATTTACTCAAATTTTGTAAAGGTCACCATGATGCCATGTTGTTCTAACTGCTGGTCCCACAGTTATTTCACTAAAAAGCTGAATATGAGATTCTATGTTATCTCATAAACTCCAAAGTCTAAAGTCAGATGGTGAGACTTTCTCTAAAAAGGCAGAAACAAAAATCTAAACCACAAGCCGACTGCATTGGCATTTAGTTGAGGAATGGCAGCAGAGGGCTCATGCAGCTGAGTTCAGAGCCACAGTGCTGTGCTGCAGTGCCCCAGATGCTAAGCTTTCAGCCCTGGGACAGAGGCCAGATGGGGAGACATAGTCCACTGTTTCCCAGTCTGGAAAATGCATGTGGCAGTAGACAGAGCAACTCAGCAAGCATTCAGGGCGGCAATGACTGCAACAGCCAGTTTGATTAACCAACAGGAGTTCATCATTTAGGGAAAACCAGTCATGAACACAGGCATAAATGTTCAGTGAGTTCACTATGAACTTTCGAGTGTGACTATATTAAACTTAGGGACAAGCAGTATGTGCCAGCAGCATCTCACATGAAGGATCTCCAAGAAATGAGGACTGGGTGATAGAACTGAGTTTAGCTTAAGAGAAGGCTTTGTATAACTATCTACTGCTATTTATTATATTTATATAAAATATAAATGTTTCTGTACATGCAGTTTTTTATGATTTACATAATTAAAAATATATTCTGTTTATAGAGATACCACTAGGTATTTCTTGTGCACTATATGTGCTTGAGCCAAATTCTTTTCAATGGCACACACTGGGAAGATAAGAGGCAATGGTCACAAGCTGAAATGAACAAAATTCCACTTAAACATAAGAAAAAGCACTTTTGTCATGGGGATGGTCAAACACTGGAACACGTTACTCAGAGAACTTGGAGATAACCAAAATCCAGCTTGGCCTTGAGCAACCTCCTCTAGCTGAACCTGCTTTGAACAGAGGGGTTGGAGAGGTTCCAGGTCCTAGGTCCACACATCCCTTCCACATTCTGTGACCCTTCAACAATCAGCAGAAGGAAAAAGTCCTATCTATAACTTTTCAGTATCTTTCAGAGGAATCTGACTTTGTTCCTTAGCAGAGTCCCTGGAAGTCTGAATCTATGGAGGACCAGAAGGAATTTATTGTGACAGAATGACTGTTAAAATTATTCAAGCCAGTGGGTAGGTTAAATGATCTTCAGCAGAAGAACCTGGAAAGACAGGGCAGCTTATCATGCATGTCTAGAAGCCTCTGAAGCTGAGACTGAGGAGAGAGAGGTGAACCTATGGGACAATAGAGCATAGCTAAACCTCTGAAAGGCATCAGAACAGAAAAGCCAAATATTGGGATTTTCCTTATTCTTGAAAACATGAAAAACTAGTAAATTTCTTGTAGAAGTTTGAAATGTAGAGACAGACTAACATACTTCTGGAAAAACATCCCCATGCTAGATCCAAAATATCAGAAACAAACTGGTCATATCAGAAAAGACAGTGGTGACTCCTGTTCACACTGAAGATTATACTGTTGTTTCAGAGTCCCAATGTCCATGTTTACTCATTCAGCAAGTCCTCATGACACCAGCAGGACATGAAGTAAAGCTGTAGTGTACCTGAATCTCTTTATGTTGAGCTGCACTGGCCTCTCTGAAGGCATGAGTCAAAGTTATCCATTACTCACAGAGACATAGGGAAAGAAATTCTGTCTTTATCAGATCATCATGTTGGTAGGGACCATAAAGGAGGAAAACTCACAGATGGAGACAGGCAATCTGTAGAGCAGAGTGTTTGGGTTGGGCCTGTATATCACCTTAATAATGTAGAGAGGAACAGGAGCGCCAGGGAAGATTTGCTTCTATTTTTAAAATGTTCTGGGAACCAGTTCTATCTAAGGAAAAGCTGACATTTCCACAGAAGACAAAGGAACAGAGAAGTCAAGAATATATTCAACGGAAGAGAAGTAAACTAAGGGTTATGCTAGCAAACTGGGAACAGAAGAGCTTAAGGAGGGGAAGTTATGAAAGTGACTGAATGTAATCAAAGAATAGCATTCAAAGAACAGTAACCTTGACCCATGATAACTGAAAGAAACTAAGGAATGCCCTGTATGACTTACAGTTGAATGTGGGCAGCAGCAGGGATACTTGTCCTGTAGGGGTCTGCAGGGCAAAAATATTTCTGAGCCTGAGTAGTAAGAGTGGTTTGCATAAACAGTGGAGGTAAGTACACATTGAGGCAAGTACTCAAAAACAAAGCAATAAAGTTGACCTACAGGATAAGCAGCTATGTAAATAGATACATAGAATGAAAAAATTCGTATGATTTCTTTTGCAAGATGTAGAGCTGAAACATTACATTGCTATAAGACAGAAAAAGTTACAACTTTTATTCTACAAACCTGAATGAAGTCAAATACTGTTAGTGGAAGTAAGTCATCCAGTACTGCCGTATCTTTTGAGAACCTGTTAAGCATACCACCTATGGATTAAGGAAAAAAAAAAGTCAAACATTTTAATACTCCCCAAATCACACATTTATTACTTTAACAAAAGGTACAACTTTTTCTGAATACAAAATATTAACTACAAGGTTTTTTCAAGTACAAGCAATTCCATTACAATTCAGTGGAGCTACAGTTTCTTTCCCCATGGAGGAACTTGGCTACACAACTTCTGTTTCAGCTCTTGGAAAAAAAAGCCAGGAAATTTTAATTTAATAAAGTAACAATTAAAAAGGGCAGAAACAGAGGCACAAAGCATAAGGTCTGTACCCTTTATTCAGCCTGCCCTGCTGATACAGAGGTAATTTGCACATCAGCATTTGCATGGGTTTGTTCATTTCTGAGTAGAATTACTGTATTAAACATCGTGCAATAACAAAGTTAAGACTATAAGGGAAACTGAAGGAGAAGCCCATTGTTGTATCATCATTTAGCAGTGTCTCCTGTAATCTAGTACTATCAGCAAGAAGCGTACGAGATAGGAATTTCATGTATAGTGGGAGATGGAACTTGTTGCACCAGTTATATAATGAGCTTGATATCAACTCCTAAATTTGAATATGCATACCATTATTCACATTAACTGATGTTTTATGCCATTTTAGTAGGACTATTCATTAAAAAAAGCACTATTTATCATCCACATCTGATTCCTTGTCACTCATGACATAGCTGACTACATCTTTTCTGTTGCAGTTTTTGACAAAGTCTATTCTTTAGAACTTATTCTACTTTTATTGCCTAGAACAGTTAACAGTTCATTTTCCCCAGATTTCTTTCTTACAGGGTGATATTTCAGAATCAGAATTGACAACTGAAATATGTCACACTTAAGTGCAATCAAGTTTTATTAAAAGATTCACAAATTACCTTATGTGGCAAACTTCTAACATTCTGCTTGACTGAAAATGTAAGTGGAAGGCAACAGTGTCCTTTAACAGAATGAAAACCATTTAATTGAAATTAAATGCGTAGATGAGTCAATCACCTCCCATCTCAGTTACCTGCTTTCCAAGAGTTGAATGTTGACATAGGTGCATGCAGAACTGCATGCACCATCTTTTGATGAAGAGTTTTAGACACTGTTATAAGTGTATGCACAAGGGGCAAACCTCTGAAGATTCCCATGGCAAGCAGGGTATCTGCAACTCCCACATAGATGTAAATGATGTAGTAGCTGCTAGTGTCAGTGACAATCACAGGAGGTTTGTCAGAGGTGCTGTTATCCGACTGTGTTGAATTTGCCTTCAAAGCTGTCCTGTGTGATGGAAATTAAAAATAAATGCATTACTGGAAATTGTGTGCTTTTTCTCTTTTGTTTACTAAACAAAACCAAACAGTACTCCAGTGTGCATTTGTTTTAAAACTATGCTAATGGTTAGTTACAGATATTTCCAGTCATTTTAAAAATATTGTCATGTATGCATGAAATATAAATTCTTAATTGCTCTGGTAGTCTCTTGCAAATCTACTGCCTGTTGAATCACTAACAAACCTAATCCAGGAAAATACATCCACTTCTTTTAAGCAGAGAAATTAGTTTAAGCCTTGAAAAAACTGAATTATTATGGAAGTAAAATGCTTTAGGTATGCTATAAAAATCAAAGCCCTAGGGACTTAATGTAGATGGAATCAACATAACTCACTCCACCTCCAGTCAGACCTAATTCACCATATCCTTCTATTCTCAAACACACAGACTCATTGCTGCAGGACAAAAACAGGGATTAAAAGCATAAACCCAGGAAAAGCCACTGGCTTTTCCACTGCTCAGTATCTTTTAACCTTCATCTGCTGACCCTTTAACTTCTGGGAATTCTTCATAGATGAGCAGAGGAAATTTTACAAATGGGGTCTTACAGAAACTGCTCCCTTAAAATGTACCCAAGCAAAAGTCTTACCCAGCACCTCTGAATCATGGTATATTGAAGGTAATCAGGTCCATATATCCCTAGAGGGAGCTGACCCAGGAAAATCTTGCATACACTGTCGTGTACTCAATAACAGGGCATAAACCACTGACTGTTATCACATAAAGAACCAGACAGCACCTGCACAAGGTATTTAGATTATCCATCTATAAACCAGTTTGTTGACTATAAGATAGTGACTATGCACACAGAATTCTGGCAAAATTTATTCATTATTTACAGAAAAAAATAATATAAAGGACACCCCAGTTTCTCAATAAATTACCACCACTACTTACTTTTGAAGAAACCATACCCCACCAAGAGAAGCAGCTACCTGTGACCAAAGAAAAGAGAGTCAGATTTTGTCTTATCACTTTATGTAATTTTTCTCACTTACCTTTTTTCATTGACTTTATACCTGTTTTAGAGGGAGCATAATAAATGGGTGGAAGTCAAACTTACCTGAAGCAAAAACCTTATAATATCTGCTTCTCTCTCCACAGAAACAATTTAGTGCATCCCACCAGGAAAGCTACATTTAGACTTGTATTACAATCAGGCTCTCAAGTGTCTAAATATTCTTGTGTTGTTTTTTACCATACTACTAACAAAGGCTTGCTAATGCCTTCCTAATGATAACTTAACAGATTTTAAGTTTTAAAGATTAATATTTTTAATGACCCTAGAAGAGTAAGTCTCTCAGTATCTTTAAAGGCAGCTATTCAAACATAAATGTCAAACCTTTAACATTATTATTTTTGCATTGTTGTTCTTGCTAGCTGATATGTACACTTGGTATATTCATTTGACTGATATTGCTTGGCTGCTTAGTTTTACATAATTTCACACATAATAATTTACATAATTTTACACATAATCTATTGTAATATTTTTAAAATGTAGAATTAAACCCTTTTTATTGTGAGATGGTTCAGCATTCAACAAGAGCTTAGTCTGTAATATATTCTTGTCTGTCCACCAAGATACTGGAGACCTTAATCTAATCTATCACATTTTTAGTTTGCTCTATTTCTGACTATGATCATTTTTTCTAAGGGTTGAAACAGTTTTTACATTTTCTTCCCATACATTTTTATGTCACTGGTACAGAAATGTATTGTGGTAATACGCCAACACAAAACTGAAGTCTTCTCTTTGGAAGGCACTAACGTTTGCAGGTCTTACAGTAAATAACTCAAGACTGACGATGACAGTCCCGAATTTAAGTATTTGTAAAATCAGGCTTCTTTCACGATAATATTTTTACATCTCCCAACAGAATTCTGTTCTCATCTAAACTCCTCACAACAGATGAGTTTTTTCAGCTGTGAAGATGATGGTAGATAATACTGTCACAGAGCAGTTTCATAAAGCCTTTGTGTTTCCTTCCAAAACTGCTCTTCTTGCAGTTCAGCAGCCCTAGTCTCTGGGTATTACATCTAGGAGACACAGTTTTGAGCTGCTTAAGTGAGCTACACAACATATGCCTCGCAAACCTAGGAAATATGTACAATTGATGTCCTAATTATGGTGATCTGTGTGGACTCAGCTTGGAACTCACCTGCAATACAAAGCAATCCATTCAAAATCTAAAATAGCATCTCTAGAATTTCCACAATAGTCCCACCCAGATCTGAAGGGTGTAAAAACATCACTTTCAATTTACTTGAATGTTCATCACTAGCCTCTCTTCACTGTCTCAGGTTGGAAGGGTACAAACTGTTAGCACAGGACACATAAACACTTGGCACGGCATTTCAGCTCACACATAGAGGTTTGCTCAAGACTGGACTACAGCTGGATATCTTCCAACCCATTCATTTACCAATAGGATTTTACCTCAACAAGAGTCACACTGGAAAGTTTAAAGTGTATGGAAACATTCTTTGTCATAAGATTTTTTTTTTTTCAATTAAAAGATGAGGCTTTTGAACTGTTTAAAAAAGGTTTAGTCTAAAATAAAAGCAGAAATGTGTAATCAACATTAGAAATATATGCTGAATATACAGGAATAAACCTGATACACCTTAAAGTTAACATTTTCTTTGCCTCTAAAACTCACATTCAGCTTTGTTGGTTTTTTCATAGCCATTTTCCACTACCATGAAAATGAAACTGACATGATAAGGAGAGCTATGCATCTAAATACTGTCTTGCTTCTGGAGTTGGTTTAAAAGTTCAGAATGTTAAACTAGATCTAAGCTCCAGTATTTATTCCTGGTCCAAGAGAAATAACTTAAATCACCTCCAACATAACATTAGTGTAAATCTGAATACCATCAGTCACATCTTTCTCCAGAGAAAGAAGTCTGAATCTCACTGCAAAATTGCTAAAAACCCTTTGCTGACAATCAGCCAGAAACTAGTCCTATATTCCTAATGGATTCTTCTCTTCATTCAGTTCATGTTGAAAAATACCAAGAGAAATCGGCACTGTATTTTATAAGCTGACATATGAATACAGTCTCATTGATTCCCCACTATGAAACATGTTCCTTCCCTTTGAAAAACACTTGATTTAGGATATTCACTATAGAACAGGACACTGTGAGATTCTATATGCTAAATGTCTTTCCTAAATTACGAGAAAAGACAAAAAGCAGGCAATTTCTGATATATGAAAAACAGTCAAACATCCATGAACAGCCAGATGTTCTTCAGTACTTTTTCCAATGTTTTACACCGTCCTTGGAAAAAGTCTTGTCTGCAGGCTGCAGGAACACCCCTTCCATCTTTAAGTGCCATCACAGGCATTCAGCACTCTGCCTTACTCATTACTCTTCTTTCGCTAGGAGCAAAGCTAGTAACTCATTTTTCAAAGCAATTTTCCAGAATTTATGTATGTGCTCATCAAACAAATTATGGCAATTATTGTTGTTAACTCCCCAAGGCTCTGCAAAGGTAATTTTTAATGAAAAATGGAAGATTATTCACCTGTGAACAAGAGACTGTCATAGGGCAATAATTCTTATTTATGGTATCACATAGCAGAAAATAACCTGGATAATTGGAGAAATTGGCTCTTCTGCTGCTGAGAACTAACCACTAACTTCAGTGAAGAAATGCTCATCTAAGCAGTAGAAAAGTCACTGCAATTTAATTTAATAGCAGTTGTCAATAAGTGATACATACATGAGCTTAAGTCTTGATGCTTTATCCATTTTTTCACAAAGAACAGTTTGAACAAACATCATTTGTTGCAACATGACACCAAGCACAGATTTTCTTACCTCAACTAAGAAGACAGCCACACACAAAATCAGAACAAAAATCAAGTTTTTGTGGATAGTAATGTATCTGAAATAGGTATTCCATGTAGTAACAGTACCCATGCTTTCAGCATCATCACTGAAGCACTCCTGTCAAAAAATCGGTAAGACAATAGTAAGCATGATAATAGTATCTGTATGAAAATTTCTGACACATGAATGCTATCATTGTTTCTGCTAACTCACTGCAAATAAAGGAGCTGAAGCATTAAATTGGCTGATAATGACTGGAGAGGAAGGTACTGACTGGTTGAGTCATCTTTGCTATAAAAATACAATCAAGAGATTATTTGAAATTTTCAGACAACAATGAGAGAAGCTGAGATTTGTCCAGCACTAACAATCAAAAACTATTAATCAATAGCTATTTTCTTTCAATGGAAAATTATTATTGTGATTTTAGAGTAAATTTGTAAACACTCTGAGCTTTTTTTTTCTGCTGAGCTCAAAAGAAAAAATGGGCAGTGCTTAGCAAATTATGAATTTAAATTCTTCTTGGAAATCTGTTTCCACCTAGGAAACTCCTCCAGAAAATTTTCCTATCCTGCAAAAATCATCTGTCAGTTTTGAAAATGAAAGTAGTCCATCATGACCAATTGAAAGTGTTAGAAAAAAAGAAATTTTTGTCCAGCTTTTGATGGACTCAAAAACCTCAACTTTCTGTGTTTTTTTCTGCACATCCATAAAACCAGAGTAAAATTAAGCTTACTCCTCCATTCATTATCTGTATCAGGACACAAGAACTAAGCAGTCTGACAAATTTATCAAATTTGATCAAATTCCAGTTTTAAAAACTGTGCTAGTGCTTCAAAAGTATTTTATTTTTTCCATGAGCCTTAATGTTTCAAAGGTGAATTTTACATAAATGTTTTACAATGATGCTTTTCCAAGTTATGGTTTCAAATTTCATTTTATCATAAGTAATCTGAAAGGTAAAGCGCAGGAGATGTATATTCTGTATTAAAATTCCCTACAGATAGCACTCAAAACTGAGCAAAAAATAAAGCAAAATAAATTTTTGAGGATTTCAATGATTTCAAGATGATACTTGAGCTTAAAAATTTTCACAGGTATTCAAAAAACATATTCCACAAAGAAATAGTGCATGAGGAAGGAAATAGTCAAGTACAAAATAGATGAGGAGTGTATTGCACTAAACCATCACCATAACCAAACCCAAGATGAATGTAAATCAACACACACCTTCAAATCCTCCTCATTGATTTCATCGGTTATGTCCAAGACACTGTCCCGAGACACACGCCTGGTGTAGATATCTATCTCAGAAGACAGGTTTGTTTGAGGCACCATAGACATTTTCCGAAACGTTGTACTCCCCTTTTTGGAAAAGTTTGGTCCGTAGTTCACAGAGGTGCTCGTCATCAGGTTCAACACCGACTGCCTCCTCCGCCCTTGCAGCAGATGGTCAGTGTTGAGCATGCCAGTCCGCAGCAGAGCCACGTCCCCCTGTTCTAAGTCGGGTACCAGCGAGAGCCTCCTCTCTGGTGGGTCGTTGTGGCCATCGTCTATCCCATTGACCTGCATCCCGTTCTTCTGCACTACTGAGAACTTCCTATTTGCATTAAGGGGGTTAATAATTATGGAGTTCTTCCTTTTGTCACTAAATTCTGATTTTTGTTTAAAAGATTGCTTCTTTATTTCATTTCGTGATCCCATGCCTTCTCCTTCAATGGAAAATCGTCGGAGAGTCTCAGTAAGGATTGAATTTCTTCTCTCTGCACTGAACTGATCAAAAGAATCAAATCCCATCAGCTCTGAGCTGAAGTCTGGCCGTTGACCCTGAAGTTCAGAAAATGTTCCATAGAAATAGCAGCTCCCTTCATGTAAAATTAGTATTTTGTCAGCAATCTTTAAGTGTTCCAATTTTGAAGTAACCAAGATCCTAGTTTTATTCGCCATCAACTTGCACACACAACTGTAAAAGATGGAAGTGTGAACATTTAGACTTTTTTATTCTCATGATTAAATGATACTTTTATCCCTTTCACTTTCAATTTTCTTTTACCTGCCCAGCTCCCAGTATGAGCAGTCTTGGGTGCTCCCTCAAACTGCAAAGGAGGTAGTAAAGCTGAGATGTGTAAACCATGAATACTTTATCACAGGAACCAAAAAAGGGGTAAAATGTATCATTTTCAGGTCAATCCAAAAAGCACAGTTCATTATGAAGTATTTCTTTTCACTGTAGGATTACTGAGATCTCTTGCTACCAAACTTAACAGTATTACTTCAGTTTCAAAACTTCAAAATTACAGTGGCTGAAAAGCTCATGGATGGCATTGTGTGTCCTTACCGTTTTCATCAAAAGGACAAGCCAAAAGTCTCTGACTTGGGTCAACCTGCTGCCAATCTTCAGCAGGCAGTTTCAGGTGATTCAATGTTCAGTGATTAGAAAAACAGGACAAAATATAGCTTTTTGTAAAAAATTATGCTTACAAAGCAGGTAATCGTTTTAAAGTGAAAGCCTTTCTAGTACAAAGGCATGTCAGATATAAAGCCATGCACATTGGGAGTAAGATATTACAGCAGGGTCAATATGTTGAGATGGAAGAGGGAGCAGTAATGCTCACACCTGGCCCAGGCTTGTTCCTTGCACAGTGCATTGTCCTACCACGAACACAAAATACTCAAAATACAATACACAAAATACTATGAGAAACACTAAAAATAAACATCCCCAACAGGTATAATTTTGATTACTTCAGTATTTTTGTACTGTTATTAAAAACCCTTCACTTTACTTTGTATGGCTTGGTGAGATTCTTAAATACAATCTATCAAAACATACAATACCTTTCAAATATCTCTTTTTCTGTAAAAATGTCTAAGTGTCCAAAAGGAGAATCCAGGAGATACAAATCAGCATCTTTGTACACTGCTCTGAACAGAAAAAATGGAAATGACATTAACTTTCACATCTCTTATAAGTTTAAATAAATATAATTTAAGAAGAATGCCTCAAATCTTTTAATTGATAGACTTTCTACAGCATCAATATGGAGCTGGAGTTTAACATGAAATGTGCTTGTAAGACATCTTTCAATAAAGCCTTTTCTTGCTGCAGACCACATTACAAACTAACTCAGTTTTCCATTAATTTCTGTGCAATGAAACAAAGCTGTGATCTTTGAATAAAAGATTACCCAGGTCACCCTAAAGATCTGTTTATGGCCTGAATCTGACAGTCCCCATCAATGTACAATGACCATTTCAATGGGAATTTAGTATCTACTGTAACATCTACTAGTGCCTGAGGGAATGCTGCATATATGTAAATAAACATGTGAAAAGACTTAGGTCTCAGCATTTAGTTTGAAAGGTACTTTTAAAAAATTGGTGAGCAAAAACAAGTGTATTAGTGAGGCATGATCTTGCAAACATTTGCAATGGGACTGTACAATATTTAGAGTTGAAGACATCAAAAAGGGCCTTAAACTGTATATACCTGGACATGGCTCACTGAGACCTAAAGCTCTGGTTAAGAGGTTTTTTTTTAAAAAATGAACTGAAGTTCAAAAGACCCCCTGCCTTCCTCTGTGAGAATGAAAATCATTATGTGATATCAATCAGAAGATAGTTAGTAAAGAAATCTGGACAGCTGCATTTCTGTATTTTTTAAAGTATGTTAATCAGTGTGAAAATATTTAATCACCAAGAGAAAAAGCCCTCAATAATAGTGTATTATGTTAATAAAATAAGCAAAGTTATTGAAAAATCCTCCAACACGATGGATTTCACTGACCATGCATTATGATGTAGTGGCTTGCGCAACAACAGAAATTCACACTGTTCTGGGTGCTTTTATCAGCAAGAAGTTTGCAGGGTTTCATTGCTATGATTTGTGTGTTGGACTTAGTAGCTACAAAGCTACTGGCTTTAGGGTACCAGGCCAGCAAGCTGACTCAAATCCAGGACATGCACTGTTTTTTTCCCTTGGTCCTTTCTTTCCCCTGGTTGCAGCTTTGGGCAGCGACAGTGCTCTGTAAGGAAGGTGGACTCACACAATCTCCCTCTGCTTCTCATGACGGCTGGTTGGTGTCACTGTTGTCACGGATTCTCATTTCACTTGGCCTTGCACAGACTACACCAGATAAGTTTACGCAGCCAGTCCAAGAAAATAATGTCCAGTGTATCACCAATTTATCACCTAGGTACAACCCAGGGTTGTAATTCTAAATTTACACCTCTGACTTTTCAGAGCTTCATCTGCAACCCACACCTCAATACCTGCACATCTTGTAGCACACTGAGCTTGGACTAGAGCCCAAACAAAATGTGAGAGCCATTGTCTTTATGACATGTAACTGTTTTAAAAATTACTATTCTACAGCTGACAATAAATACATAAGTTCTGTGACCCTCCAGGAAATGAGCTGTGACCATCTGAAAAGTGACAGACATGATTATCCATAGCATCTAGGAAACAGTCCATGTAAATGCTGCATTTTAAATGAAAATCTAAGTGGGTTTTGTTATTTTGGGGTCACAAGCTTTGAAAGCTTTGCCTGCTCTTCCCCTCCTCTCTTTTCTTACTGCATAAACCAGAACAATCCATATGCCTCTTGAGTCTCACAAACACACACTGAAAGATTCTCTATTCTAATGATCCCATCTTTTAGCCTCACACAGACGTGCACGTCTTTCATGGGATGTCAGTACACATCACTATAATGTGATTTTACTTCTACCCAGTGTTTCTGGGCATGGGAACCAACACAATTTGCACTTAGCACAGAAATAAATGGGGCCATTTACACATCAGAGCTGTCATTACTGGATTTCTGACAACAGCTAAGTGATTCTGCTGAAACACATACCTAATTTATAAGACAAACACCTATGT
Organism: Aleadryas rufinucha; assembly: GCA_013397815.1. Taxonomy (NCBI): domain Eukaryota; kingdom Metazoa; phylum Chordata; class Aves; order Passeriformes; genus Aleadryas; species Aleadryas rufinucha. The sequence goes on from VZTH01000999.1 coordinate 324,493, forward strand.
TATTGTTCTGTAGACCTTCAGAATTACTTACTAACATTGGAAGGTCAAACAGACAAGGCAGTTATTCATAGGTACTGACTAGTCACTGCTTTCCACTTTTTCTTCTTCTAATGAGAGAGAAGCCCAATAGTATTAGCAAAAATTTTTGGAATATGGCTTCTTTTTTTTTTTTTTCATTTACCTGCAGACAGGGAGTATGTCATTGATATAAACCACTTCGAAGGAACATTTATTTGTATCTTTCTGTGGGTTTCTTCAGCACATGAAAAACTACACTTAAAGGTCTGAATTTCCAAAGGTATCTTGCATCAGGAAGGGAAAGATTCATCTTATGCTAAGCCATAGCATTTGTCTGACATCAAACTTTTAAAATACAGCAAATTAATATGCAAGTGTATCCTAAACAAAATTGCATAGCAAAACTCAGATTTCTGATAGTAAAATCAAGTTCCTGATATACCTGGAGGATATTTATTTAGCAGGACATAGTCCACATGTATTTAAATGCTTAGTCATAATACATTCCATATACTTGAAACAGTACACTACATGAAGAGTGAAGTACTCACCTTGCCAGTGAGATTCGTGCTCGTTGGCCTCCACTCAGAATGATTCCACCTTCACCCAGCAGTGTATAATCTTTGTCTGGGAACTTGGAAATATCCTGTTAACAGGTTTTTTTAAGAATCAGTTATTTTCCATACCCAAGAAACTCAAGCTACAGACTGAATGGAAGCACAGTGTACAATCATGTACAGACAGGCTGGACAGCAGTTGTAAAAAAAAAAAAGTCCCATAGAGGTTTATTTATTTCATTTGTTTATGCAATCAGAAATGGTGATAAGAGAAAATATATCATTCTATTGCAGAAAGCAATCACGAGCTGCAAGATCTTAAGAACAAACATTTGTCTGAATAGTTAATCTCCATAAAAGCAAGGAATGTACCTTCATACAATGTCAATCCAAGACATTAACTGCTCAAGTGTTCTGTCAAGTAATGATAAATGCACTTGCTGCTGAAGTTAGGGAGAGCAAGAAGCAAACTGTTTCTGAGCTCTTCAAAACGCAGAGAAATATATACTTCAGGCAGGTTCATTAAAAAAGGCTTGACTAAATTCCTAGCTAGGAATGCTCAAGGCTTGCAAAAGGTTTGGGAACCAAGTTCCACTGCTCGGGCTGTAAGTTATTTAGAACTCATGACTATGTTAAAAACAAATCTTTAGCCAGGGATAAAAGCAGAAAATACCATTTCACTCTTATGTGACACACAGAAAGGAGAAAAGGAGACTCTTGTGTCCCACTGGCAGGGATAGCCAGAAATTTTCTTGAGAGGAGTACTTCTAGCACTGAAGTTGATGATACATGCAAACCACAGAAAATAATGGAAGTGGAGACAAGGAGACAAGGAGAACGGCTCGTGTGCCTGTAGGCTGTCTAGTTTTTCTACTCTTAGAGTTGCTCTAACAAAAAATATTAATTCTGCCTTCAAGCCTTACCTGACCTACATCAGTATCCAATACAGTGACACCACTATCACTGTGGTGGAGGTAGTTTCAGAGGACTTTTCCCAGAAACACAGGCTTCCTGTGCCTCATGGCACCTAGGCTTCCAGGGGATACAGCTTCAGGGCAGTTTGCTGTGCAGCGAGTGGGAATCTCTATGCCAGGAGCTCCCAGTGCCTGTGCTCACTGCTCAGCAGCACCATACTGCCTGTGCACCCATTCCCAAGGAAGGGATCCCCCACAGCCAAGGAAGCTGACTGAGGCATCCAGTACCAGACAAAATCAGCTCCAGTGTTCTCATGCACCACATATACTCTCCTTTCAGTGCAACTTCGGGGGGGGGGGGAAGTGGCATGCATTATCCCTCAGAACCTGAGCTTCTGAGGGCAATCTTTAGGCCATGCTTTGGAAGGGGTATCCTGTTTTGGGGTCTCATCCCCCAGGCAGCCATGAGGCAGGCAAGAACTCAGCTGTCTGCATGCCCTCTGCAGCACCCACAAAAATCCTATGGCTTCCAGACTGGAAGACACATGAAGCACTGTCAGGGCAATATTACCTGGGATTCTAAGTTGAGCTGCTCTCTGTAAGTGCATATTTTATACAAAGTCAGATACAATCCAATTTTGATGACCCCTGCTGTGATTTTGATGGTTGCTCACTCTCTGTTGGGCAGCCTATTGGCATTCCAGGCCTCTGAGGTTTGGCAAAATAAATAAATAAATAAATAAATAAATATCCTTCCAAAAAATGTTTCCTTCTTCCTCCCCTGCAAATTGCCATGACCTCAGGAACAGAGTGAACAATGCTGTTCAGACCTGGAACTGTGGCAGATGAAGGGTCCAGCCACTCAAGAGCTAGAAATTGACTGCCTGGTCCATCAGGAAATGGGAGATTCTCAAAACTCTTTAATTTGATAATAGCATTTACTTCCTGACTTAAGGATTCTGACCTTAAAATCAAGATGCTCCCATGTATGGAAAATCTATTGCAGGTGATTTTTTAATTATTCTCATGTTAACTAGTTATTTCCCTCTCGTAAAAGGAGTCACGCAAGCAAATCCCTGGTACTAACATAACAGCTCAAGTATTTGCTGAAAGAGGAATGTGAAAAACAGTGCCAGCAAAGTTTTTAAAGAAAAGTTTTATGAATGTGACAAAATCACCTTCCTATAGGTCATACAGTATTTAGAGATAATACGTGAAATTCTGGCATAAAACGTTTTCTGGCATTTATTTGAGACAACCTGGTCAGATCACTGGTGGTCTCATTATGCATGCAGGAGTCATGTTATTCATCTGTAACTTTGGCATTAACATAGGGGTTTGCATGGTTAAGTATCCAGATCTCTAAGCCAATTTCAGCTCTTTCCCATTTCTACCAGTACTGAAGCCTGTAGTGGTGCTGGCACCCTTGCTGTTTCCTGGTTTTACTCCTTCCCAAAAAACCCAGGTGAAGAACTGGGCCCAGCATGTCTTCTCCTGCAAACAGGGTAAAATCCTAGCTGTACTGAAATTCATTCCAGAGTTCCCATTGCTTTAAATGGTAGTGGGATTTCATCAGATATATTTCTTTGCAGGTGTGTCAACATGGAATTTTAATCAGACTTTTAATGAGTTCCCCTTCTGCTCTCCTCTACCCTTCACCTCAAGATAATATATGGCATGGAACAGACAAAGAACTTTTCAGGCTGTAATTATAATAATTAAAAAATGTTTAGTAATTTCTTTCAGAGGCGTAAACAAAGTAATGAAGTCCAATAGACGCACAATGCTATTTGTTGGAACACACATGACCTATTGTAAAAAAGTACATAGGGCTGGTCCAAATACATCCTTGCTGTCATTTTCTGCAGGAAGTGAAATCAAGCCAGGGACAAACCTAACGTAATGATGCTGAACGGCACAAGACTCAGCATATTAATGAAGTATGAAGTAGCCACTAGATTTTCTTTAACATATCTATTTCTAAACGCTTAAATTGAGAAACCTGTTGGTACCTATTCGTACATGAAAACCCCTACAGTTCCCACAGACATTATTCACTTTTGTGGATGCTTCTAATACCAGCAGCTAAAAAATCTCAAGTTGCACACTGAAGGAGAAGGCACCCTTTTTAATAGCTATTTGCATTTTTTGCAGTGTAAATGCCATATTTGTGTACCTCAGCAGCAAAGGGATGGCCCTCATAATACCTTTGGGCTTGGTTAGGAAGAATACAGCCAGGATAGCTGCAGGGCGAACAGGAAATATGGGCTTGTTATTAAAAAAGGAAACCTCAGAATGGACTTCACACTCCAAGTCTTTTCTGTAGAGATTAATTGTTACCAGAATCATTTGATAAATCATTAACAACAATGAAGATAATAAAGCATGACAGAAAATAGTATCTAAGAACCAAGAGTTGCTTAATATATCCAAGGTTACTCAAACTACCCAAGAGGGGTTCTAATTATAGAACCTAAGTATTTTATTTATGTGACTTCTTTTTCTTCCTTAATTTTGTCCTTAATTATGTGGGGTTTGATCGTCTCTCTTCTGCCTTCCCTCATAAAAGACAAAACAGTCATGAAACTGATGGAACAGAGCAGCAGTCTTGACTCTCTGCATTTCATCTTCACTCTATTTCAGTTCTCTATTTCACTTCTGTTTTTATTGCAGTCACCTCTACAGTCATCTCTATCCCCTTCCTTTTCTTCATGGCCATTAACTTTCCCTATGTTTATTTTCACAGCTCCCAGAAAATCCCCCTACTCTCATTGCTACCGAAGTAGTCCCTTTTTCATCATCATCATCATCACCATCATCATCATCTTTTCTCTGTGTTTTAGAGAAACTTTGCCATTTCTTTTCTATAGACTGACTATTTGCACTAAATTTGAAGAAAAACACTGAAGTCTTTATTGTATAAAAAGCTGAATACAAGTTAAGCAGAAGAAGCACCAGGGGTTTCAAACAGGAGTTGCAATACTATTCCACTCTATTTCATAATTTTGCTCTTTAGTTATAAGGGAAAAATCAACTGCTACCTACTTTCTCACTAATGTGATTATTTGTGTACTTCCAAGCAATCATATTCAATTCTAATATACTATCGAGGTAGAAAATGGAACTGAAACAGAACTCTGGATTTGAATTCAGTGATTACTAAAAATCTTCAGGTAACCAACATGAAATGTCATTCTGCAGAAAGTATAGCTTTCTATTTGTCCTGATTTTCAGAAAATAAATTATTTTGGAAATAAGACAGATATGAACTAAACTGAAAAACTTGAATTTTTAAAGTTTTGAAATCAAGACTTGTGTTTCAGACTCATACCTACTACAGAACACTTCTATGAATTTTTAAAAGATGAATTTTCAATCATTTCTTGTATCTTGGCTTTTAGGTAACCAGCCTGAACATACTTGAATCCTCATTTTCCTGGGAATGAAGCCAGAAAAACAGATTTCTTTAAAGTATTTCAAATCAGATTTTTTTAAAAATTTTATTTTATTTACGTAACTCTCTTCTCTCTCCCTGTGATTCTGTAAGCCAAGGCTTTTGTTAGACTTTAGCTGAACCTTTATGGAGGATTCATGATCCAAAAGCATAGGCTCTGTTTTTGCAACAGTTTGTGACCTTGAACAGAGTGTCAGGCTCACCCAAAACTCACATGAATGCTGGCAAAACTTGCTTTCTCTATGGAAAAATATTTCCGTGGAACAGATTTTTGAAACGTGAAGTAGTCAGTGCACTGCATGTAGGTAGGTTAAATGCAGGCTAAGAGAATTAAATATGATTCCAGAAAAGACACAGAAGACAGGACAACATCCAAGGTAATCAGTCCAGAGCCCTGTACCTAGAACAGGGAAAGGGGTGGGGAGAGCTGTCTTGACTGAAACAGGTTTTTAACTAAACTGTATCAACAGAGAACATTGCCGGGGGGGGGTCTGTTATACATGTTTATGTGATCATTGATAAACCTCTTGAAGTCAGTGCATTCGGGAGTTTGTCTCTAATTGAAATGTTCCCCTGCTATAAAGAAATTGTGCTAGCCTCTTAACTTCCAGTTCACCCAGCAAACTCACTGTGTCTGCAGCTTCACAGCTGACCTGCCAATGATTTTGGGCCATAGAAAAGAACTTCAGGCAGAAGAGTCTGCGGATGCCAGTGGATCACACCAGTGGGGGGTCGAAAAAGCACAAAGGTAGCCAGCTTTTGACCCCCATGTCTAAGACGCAAGGGTGGTAATGGGAGGTTTGACGCGGTGCTAATAACACCGCAGGTTCAATCTCCATATGGGCTTAAGAGCTGCACTCGATGATCCTTGTGCGTCCCTTCCAACTCAGAATATTCTGTGAATCTGTGACACATTATTTGGACTTTCTGTCTGAAAGAGGCATTTATACTCATTTTATACCCTTCCAACTCAGAATATTCTGTGAATCTGTGACACATTATTTGGACTTTCTGTCTGAAAGAGGCATTTATACTCTTTTAGCTGTTTATATTAGGATGTGATAAACTTCACCTCGACATGCCAGTGGCTCTCCCCAGCTGTGAAGACAAGTTAAGTTCTCACATAATTTACACTGTAGAAGTGTACCTGATTAAATAACCAAGATACCATTTCATACCCTCTTGTAGAGAATTACATACCACAAAGCTCTCTGTTCCAAACTTGAACCCTTTATTGTTCCTCTTTTCCACACACTTTTTAATATGCCCATTTCCCTTGTGAAAACGAGGTTCAAAATCAGGGCATAAAGTATTTCACTCACTGACATAATACCTCTCTACACCTACTGATTTAGTCATGTGACCAAAAAAAACCCCAAAAACCCAAACCCACCAACCAAAAACCAACCCAAAATCAGCACAGATAAAAGGAGTTGGAGCAGTACAGTGGGAGGCAAGGATGTGCTTCTGTTTTGGGGCATCTTTGATACTGCAGTAAACTTCTCACCCAGGGACAGACACCATCCTTTGCAAGGAGACTTCGAACACACAGGAACACAAACCTGGGCTTGGCCTGTCTCTTTGACTGTCTCTTTCTATAGTTAATCTCTCCATAATCTAGTTATTAGATGAAAATGAATCTCCTGCATTCCCTGTAAACCCAGCTCAAAATCCCACAGAATCTGGCCACAAATTTCTTTACTACTACTATATAGTTCGATTTCACATGGAAGTACTTCCTGTATTTGCATGCCACGTTAAACATAGCATTCATGAGCAGCTAGTGTCTCTCAAATCAGAACATGTGTTTACTTAGAGAGTGGTAATCTCTCAAAGGTAGTTTGCCATTGTGTGTTTATGGCCTCTTAGGTAACTATTGAAGGATCAAATGAATTAATTAGGTGGAAAAATATCTATCTTACATAACAAAAAGGTAAAACTGGAAGTTATGGAAGTATGGCTTCAAAACTCATGAACTACTGGATCCACTCAAACGTGATATGATGCTTGTTTATTTTTAAACATGAATAACTATAACAGGCCTGCTTCTGTAGTCTTGACTGGAGGAATGCCTTCTCTTAGGATGAGTTTGTTCAATGTTAACAGCATTTAAACATGAAAATTCCTGTTTCAACTGTCCAAAGGTTTTACCTTTTTAACTTATCAAGTGTTAAATCAAAAAAAAATCCCATACCCTGCATATAGCAGGCTATTAGTACTGATTTTTCAACCCAAATATCTGAAAATCAAGTCACATTCCTTTCCTGTTTTTCATAACATGAGTAAAAAGGATTTTGCAAACCAAATTAGCACTTACAAATTAAATACTCCAAATTTCCATTTATAGTCATGTTATTCCTGCCATTACATTAATACAACCTCCAATTAATATAATCCTTAGGGAAGTCACACTTGTAGAATTACTTCAAATTTAGTGGCAAGTTTCCACAGACATACAAACTCAGGAAGTTCACATCTCTCAGTGGCTTTTACTATATACCTGGTCCTTAACTTGAAGTGTTGGCAAGAGTTGACACTCTCTTGCTACAATTTTTTATTTTTGAATGTGATGAAAGGTACTTGATAAGAAGGGTAAACAACTTTGTCAAAAGTGCTGCTGGGGCAGCACCAATTCTTCTTATCTTACTTTCTGAGTACCTTTAAACTTGCCTATGGGGACTGCCTTTAGAAAATGTACTGAGAATCCATACCAGTTACACCTTCTCTTCTCTCTATTATAGCATGCTAACATAAGACTTCAGAGGTAATAGACTTGAGGTAACACCCGCAAACTCAAAAGTACTCTCATTAAAACAATTCATTTCAAAAAAGCTTCTAAATAAAGGATAAATGGTAAGGACTACTGATCTGTGCTGGAATGGTTTAATCTAGGAGGTGAACGCTTTCAGTTCCTTATTTGCTTACTGGGACCTTAATTTTAGAAGGCATATTAAATTAAGCACTCATCCTGCTTTCTTGCTTGCTGAAATAATCAGTTTCTAAGAAAAGGAAAAAAGAGCAAGAAGGCAGTGGAGAAGGAACAGGTAGCCCTTATCCTGTGCATCTTGAAAACTTTTTACTGTGATGTTTCACAGAATGTGTCATGTAATTTAAATGTATTGGCATTGCCTTGAGTTCAGCATCACACAAAAATATGGGCCCTGTCTACACACAACTTACATCTCATTGCAGTCATATTCAGTGTGTGCCAGGCTTTTGGAAAGAATTTTTGCCAATAAGGCTGTTTCTTTTGGATATCAAGAACATTAATGTAGCTCTTAATTACAGTCTCTTTATCTCAACTCCAAAACAGTCTTTTTTTGTTCTTTCACCTTTTACTGCTTTTCTCTTAACCTCTTCCCATTTATAAACTGCAGTAATGAGAACAGCATTGTAAAACATGACCTTAACTCCTCTGATGCCCTACTTAATCTGAAAGGAAAAATATAATCAAGAAATGTAATTGTAATCAAGTTCTGAATCATTTTACACATATAAAACAGGCTACACTACCATAAAAAATATACATAAAAGGAGAAGTTTAAAAAGCACCTTTAGGCATACTTTCACTGATGCATGGAGATGCAGTTGAGAACCCTTCTCATGATTCTTCAGTATTATGTACCTGTACAGTGACATCCTGAAATTATGAGAAGCAGTGGTACTTAGATCTGACAAACTTCCCTCACTGAACCTTCAACACATGACTGCTTTTCATTACGGATCATTTCAGCAACTCGGATCTTGTACACTCGGGTCGGGTTGCACTGTGGTGTCCTTCGCCCTTGCTATCCCCATGTACCAGAGAAGAGCTGTGAGGACCAGGGACCATGAATAAAACTGGTGACACTCTACTGCTGTCACATGTGTCATCAAGTGGGACTACACTCCAAGGAGCACCATTAAAACACACACTCCCCACACGCACGCTCACAAAACAGTATCTGCTGTATGACTCCCTGCACCTCACCACCCATCAGTCACGCGCCTGTGTCAGGGGCGTTGGGTGAGACAACAGCCACACCATGCATGAGAAAAAAGGATGCTTGAGAGACATGTACACACTAATTAAGCTCGTAAACTCAGTCACAGACTGACATCCTAGTGCATTGTGCCCTACACAAACACACTTTGTCAAACTATCTTGGCATACTATTATGAGGTATGCAGATCTCCAATATATCATAACCATTTTCTTTTTAATCTTCATCTTCTATTTCAGTAGAAGCACAGTACATCATGAACAGGTATAATGGCACTACTGGAAGGTAGGTGAATTGCATCAAGGCAACAAGACTAAGAAGCTGAAAGTAGAAATCTCTTAAGAGAGTTGAGGAACTACAAATGTAGCTACCTTAACTACTTGGACTAAAAAACGTCCCATTTCAGTGCTCTAAATTGCTATAAAGTTATGTAAGCTCATAAAAGAAATAAAAGAAAATCCTTTTGTTGCTCATAGTTTCACTGCTTTTCACATTTTTTGTGATTAATCAAAATTAACTGGAGAAGAAATCATCTTTTTAACCTTCCTTTGGATGGTTCCATATACAAATAGAACAAAAGGTAAAGCTGTTGAAATATCTTTTAGAACAATGTAAAAAAATTCTTCCATTGAAGAAAAACTTACCGAAGCAAACCCGTTGTTTAGGTAACGGCTAACATAACCAGATTTGACATCCTCTACAACTTTACAGAATAAAAATCTAACATAAAACAAATTCTGACCTCTGAATAAAGATCTGATTTCCCATTCAGGGAAAATTGTATTCTTGGATACCTAAAAGTATGGAAAGCTCTGGGAAATATTTACTTGCACTTTCCATCTTTCATAATTACTTAGAGATAAATTTCTTTTGCATACTTAGCAACTTTAAAGAGGCTCTAAGTGATAACTCCTTAGTAAATTAACTACATATCAATCAGAAAAGTCAGGCAGGAGAATGTAGCACTGACTTTTGTGAAAATTCTCACACACCCCAAATTATTTAAGTGACACTTCTGTAATATCATTTGCATATCTCTATAGACCTAAAACAAAGTGGAGAGCACCTTGTATGACATCACCTGGCTTCAGCATCCTGTTCTGCTGCAAACAAGAACAGGCTACTCACTGTGTCTGGAAGCCTCAAACCCACATAAGTGGTATGATGTGACCCCATAGAGTGACCTGCAGGATTTTATTGACACTAATAAAGAACGAGAAAAGACATCATATTTAGGACTAGATCTTCAGTTTGCTTCCTCTATAGGTTGAAATGACAAAGTAAAAGGGGCATTTCACAGGTGTGTTACTTTTTGTCTTACTAACACATCTATTTGCCCACTGAGTCAAAGAAGATATCTTTGTATTGCAAAAACGTTTTGGTGAGTATGGAGCTTGGAAATAAATCTGACTTAGCCACTGTTAATTGACTTGGAGCACATACGCAATAAAGAAATAAACTCTCTTGTATCACCAATCCTTGGTTTCTTGAGGGCTCCACATAAGGCTCAGCAGGCCTGCTTTCAGGTGGAATATGTAACCACCTAGGAAGGTTGCAGAGAAGGGGTCAGAGTGAACTCACTTAGGCAAAAACCCTTTGGTTTCTCCTTTCTGAAGAAGGAGAACAAACACACACACACACACACAACTCCAATGCAAAGCACTAATACAATAAACCCCTAAAAGGTCGCACTGGGGAATAAACAGGGAATTAGTATTCGAAATCCATCCTTCAGTCTGCCATACTGAGTCTTGTTTGATAACTAATACATGAAAGCTTAAAGACAAGAAAGTCTAATAATAGCAATAAGGCAATGCATTTGGCTTCCTTCCAGACTATTCTGCCTTCTCTTCAGGCCAGCCCAATTCATTCAGTCCAGGAGGAAAAAAAAAGGCAAAAGTATCAAACCCAATCTCAAATAATAAGCCCTGCTAGGAATTCTGCACAGTCCTGCACCAACACAGATCAAAGCTGGCTTGATTGAGCCTGCTTGGAGAACAAAGGAGCTGCAGCCTGCTGAGACACTGAGCCATCCCACGACCACTGAGACACCAAGCTGTCCCACCAGCACTGAGGCACTGAGTCACCATTAATCACCTGCTGCTCTAGGAAGGACCTGGCCTGGGAAGCCTCCTTGGGCGAGGGCAGTTTTGAACTGCTGAAGCCAGTTGTTTCTTGGAGCTTTGGCATTAACTATAACTTTCACAACTGGGGTTAAGGACAAGTCTTCAGAAAGCTTGACACAGAAGTAGTTAATTCTCCTGCCTTCAGGAGCTTCTAAAGAGAATTCCAGCAAACCAAATCAAAAATCCAAACATAAGCTGAAATGGCCGGAAACATATAGGAAAATATTACTTTCGTGCTTAACTATACCCTGCTCTGAAATAAAATGCAGTAACCTTATTTTATTTTTAAACAGACTGGCTACAGTTTCTTGCATTACTGGTGCTAAGGAAAAATATGTTTCACTATGTGGCCTAAAGAAAAATCCTATTCAGCACAGTTAAATATTTACTGTTTCTATTTGCTTATTAAAGGCAAAATCTCAAGGCATAGCAAAGTTTGCAAAGTTCACAAATGCTGGCTCCTTTTGTATCTTGCCCTGTACAAAATATCTTTTCCTATACTACCCTCTGTCAACATGAAACACCTACAAGGACATTTTAATGTGATTGTACTTGTTTTGGGCTACATGTCACATAAGGATTGATCCTGAAATTATTTCCAGTGTAAGAACTTTTAGTGTATACACAGAAAAAATCCCAACTTTAGTCAAGATTTTCCACTAAATAATGCAGATGTGACAAAGAAGATATGTCACAAGAAATGTGACAAAAAATTATAGGAATAATATATTGGTACATAATTTCTTCAACATCAGTGTGTTTACTCAGTTTTTTAACTAGCAAGGAAGGCTGAGAAGGCAGACACCATATAATGTCTGAGACAGCTTACGTAACTTCTGTTGTGTAAACTACCATAACTGTCAGTGTATCTCCCAAGCAGCTGGCAACAAGATGACTTGCAATTCCCCAAAATTGGGATGCCAGGCTGAGTTCCTCAAATCTCAGAAATTTCTCACTTAGCCCCATTCCCTGACTTTTTCTTTGGGGTTTTTCACTTGGGTTGGGTCACAGGTCTTAAAAGTCCTAGATGACTAACCTCTTCTAGTTGGCAGGCTTTGATGACACTCTTGTAGCGGTATTCATCATAAGATACACCAAAAATTATGTTTTCTTTTATTGTTCCAGGCATGATCCAGGAGACTTGAGGTGAAAAGGATATCCTTCCACTGTGTTTAATTTTACCCTGTGAAGGCTCCAATTCTCCCATTATCAGCATCAGAAGAGAAGTCTGAAAAAACATTAACACTTGATTAATATATCAGAGATCTGTACAACAAAAAGAAATGTTGAACAAAGTGAGAATCACTCTGCTAAGTCACTTAAATGGCATATTTGTCTTGTCAGGAGTGTCCCTGTAAGTACTGATTTAGTTCAAACTGCAGTTAGTGGAAATTTTCATATGTGTGATTCTGAAAGACCTCTAATATGAGAGAAACTTAATTTAATAAATGATTAAAATGGTGTAAGATATCTTGTAAGAAAGGCATGCTGCTGCAAAAGTATGTCATTTTAATGAAGCTATCAATAATTTTACAAGGTAAAAATCTATCTGGGAAACATATACAGACACAAGGTACTAGTATTTATAGAGAATGCTATTTGATTTTTCACATTATCAGTGACTATTTTGTTTGCTCTTTGTACAACATAATTCATGTTTATCATTTTGCTAGTGCTCATAAGTATTTTATCTGTATTGCCTTGAAAAATGCAATTTCTTTGTGTAAGTATATACAATTGCTCAGTATGATCTGAATTTTCCTCTGTAACTGTTAATTCGTTTACGTGAATGCATGACCTAAGTATATTTACTATTTCCCTTCATAAAAGAATTGATTGTAATTTCAGTACTGACATGTTATAATTTCAAAGTTAATCAGTAGCTTGTAGTAACCTTGTCACACATCGTTGGCTACCAGATCAAAGAACAGAATTGAGAAATACACGGAAAAATATGTTACAGAGCCATAGCAGTGGTGTTCCTATCACTAATAAACAGTCAACAAAGTTGGGACGTAACAACCAAAGATCCAAAAAATCTAAGTCACAGTTTCATGCTGTCAAGCCTAGAGATCCTTTTGCAAGTTATACAGTATATTGGGGGACTCTCATGAGATTCCTTCCATTATACCAGAATCTGACTTCCAAAATGCTGAGTAAGAAGTTTCTGATCTTGCAAAGGACAGCCACTTGGTATGTGTTGTACAATGGGCGTTCAACTGCTGCATCTTGTGCCACATAACACAAATTGAAAAACAAAACCAAACCAAAACAAACCCTATCTAATACTGAAGCAATATTAAAGAGCTGATGTCAGGCTTCATACCTGTTAAAGATAAAATAGTTGTTCAGTCTGTTTCACAGGCCTGACAATTCCTGGAATATATAGTAACACCCTCAAGCAACATGAAGGAACCTTACATTAAGAAGGTGTAAAGGAAGGGCAGTATTTTTTGGGGGGTGGTGGGTAGGAGGTGAACCTTATTTTTTGTAACTTTTTAGATAATATTATAAGGGTTTTATTTTTATTGCCTTGGAAAGCGCAAATTTTTGGTATGTATATACTCACATAAACTGTTCAGTGTAATCTGAATTTTCCCCAATTTCTTATGTAGCAGAATAAAGGAGATATACATATATCCTTCAGCATTTTCTAGTTCACATTTTTATATTACAATTACCAGCATTAGCAATAGCCATAGATAAACTATTCTGTTAATTCAAAAGTATCACAGTAAAATGCACCTTAACACATTTTCTTGAGGACAATCTCATGTTCTGAATCCCTTGCTATTTCTTGTGGGGATCATTACTGAAAAATAAGAAGCCTGGATCACATTGAAATTGATAGGTCCTTTGTCATTGACTCCAACAGACCAAAGATTTTACCCCATGAAAGTAAAAGAAATCATAATATTTTCATCTATAATTTGTTAAACAGGAGAAGCATAATGAACATTTGTTTTAACTTTCATGTCTCCTCAAAAAACCCAGTGAAGATGAAAGACTCATCTAATTACCTGCTGTTCAAAGTGAGTAAGAGTATCACAGTTCAACTCATTTTATGTTAATGATGTTAATTGGATGTGTCATCTGCAAACTAAATTCATTGATAACATTTTGGGGTAGTAAAATGGTGAATAATCTAAACCACAGCTTTTCACAGAAAACTTCCAGTTTCAGCAGCATCTTCCCAGGCTTTCACATGGGTCTCAGGAAGCCCAAAGAAGGCACTGTAGGAACCAGAGCTAAGTGATCAGGTACACCACATGTCCAGGGAACACACAGCTAGCTATATTCCTGTTAGGCTTGTCATGTTATGAACCATTTTGTGTTCAAATTTTTCCTTAAAATGTCAGCAAGGCAGGGGGAAAAAAAAAAGCTTTCCAGCATACTGAGCCATCTGAATATCTATGCTATATTTTCCATTTATTTTAAAGGCAGGGAGATTCTTACCATGACCCTTCACTTTAGGTTTCAGTCTGCATTACTCCTGTAAAATTTCCTTTTACTTCCAATGGGAAAACATTTTGTCATTAAATTGCTATTTCCTTATAATTCTGTAACCTTCTATTACAAAAAATATCCAGCAAACTCTATCTCATTGGCCACAGAATAAAACTTCAAGTAACTCTTTTAGTGAAACTTGCAGTTTATCCATACTTCTTCCTGCAGCCATCATTTCTGCAGCAAGCACAGGAGAGCAAGAATACAGTAACAATACAGATAACAACACAATATTATTCCTTATAATTATTAGGACTCTTGTTGAACCAGCAGAAACAGAAGTACCTTGCCTGCTCCAGTAGATCCAGAAACAGCTAACAGCTGTCCCTTCTCAATCTTGAAATTTATATCCTGAAGAACAGGAGAGGCATGAAGTGGAAAATTACTGAAGAAGAGATTGCTGTCAATCCTAGGAGCTTTGCTGTTGTTGTTTTCCTGGTTTGCTTTTACAAACAGCTCTCCAATTCCCTGCAACATACACGGATACGTATTTGATGTACATAAAAAATAAATAAAATATGCATATGCAGAGATGTATACCACAGCATGGATTTATGAAAACATATGAACTTATTTTTCTCATGATACTTTGCCTATTAATATTATACTCATATTCTTAAATACACTTTTTTTTAATGTTTATATTGGACTTCTGCCTAAATTTGTGGACACAAACAAAATTTGATTGTTATAGAACTGTTTTCCAGTGTTTATACATGCCACAGCCTGATCCTGTTTTCAGGCTGGCTTAAATCAGTAATAACTACTTATTACAGGCCTTAACATTTACTAGAAGTTTTCTTCCAAAGTTTCTCAACTGTGCATAATTTGATATCATGCATTAATTACTTGCTAAGTATTCCTTACCTGCTGAGAGCTGAAGCTAGTTAAAATCAAAGAGTGTAGGCTGCTCTTTTTGGAGAATATCATGGCAAATATGTTAAAAAAAGATACACACTGTGTTTTAATATAGTTTGGGTAAAAGTACCAACCTCATCCCAAAAAGCTGTTACTTTGTCCAGCTCAACCCCAGTGGTTGTTAGATTATACTCCAGAGCTTTATATTCTTTTTTCAGCAAGAAATCCTAGAAACACCATGAAAGCAGATGAAAGAGTAAGGGACAAGGTCATATTGCACAAAGCAGTACATATTTGCCTACACAGAGCACTAATATTTCTGGTGGCACTTTTGCATTATAGTGCTTTCAGAAAGAGGCATAAATATAAAATTATACAACATCTTTTGGGTGCAGAAGGAAATGTTTTTGAAACTACCAATTCTTTCATTGCTAGTGAAACCATAGCCATAAAGGTATTTGGTTATGATTTAGAAAGAATATCAAAACTTGGCACTTGTTTTGCTTTCAGGACTTGTATCAGGCAAGATTACCTCTCTGATCTCAACCCTTTTCAAATAAAGCTTTGGTTTTGGAGTAAGACATAGAAGGTTGCACTCTGGTATACAGTGAAACAAAGCAGCTACATGCTGCTATCTCCCTTTTCCAAAATTGCAAGAGTTTAAAAGAGTTGGAATGATCTCTTTACCAACAAAAATAAAAGGAAGTAATGATCCTGACAAGTGCAGCACTGATGTACCGTAATTTCAAATGACACAAGTCAGCAACCCAGTGCTTGTGTTGCCTTCTGGGATAGCATTAGGAAATAAGAGTAAGCCCATGCTAATATAGGAAAGACAGCCTCTCTATTCCATTATTTTATTAAGGTTATGTAGTCTGTAGGTATCGTCTCCTCCAAATTCTACTTTTTTAAATTATGTGGAAGCAAATAGATCTACATGGGCAATACAATGGAAAAACAAAGCAGATTCATGAGAAAATCAGTTCTCAACAGTACACTTGCATATTTTCTAAGAAGAACAAGAAGAAGGGAAAAAGCAGATGATTGAAAGAGCAGGAACTGAAGAACTGGAAAGCAAAACACACATGGCTTATGCAAAAAAAAAGAAAAAAAAAGGAAATTATAGCTACGCTTTCATAACAAAGGGGTCATCCAGTAGAGTTCCTGGAGCACTGATAGTCAGAGAGAGCACACTGATTCTGAAATATCATGGTCTCAAAAACGCATGAAAATACAATAACCCAGGTGATATACCTGGCCCAGTCAACTCTCTAAACTGATGTGGAAATTAAATCAGAGAGATGTATGAGTGGTTTATTATTCTTATTTATGTTTCTTAAGACTAGTAAAAGGCTTTTTTGTCCTGGGATTCTGTCCTGTCTGTCTACAGGGACTATACTGAACCTGCCACAAAGAGATGATTATTTATGGATTCTGGAGCACCCATTTGCTAATATCTCCAAAGACAAGCATTTGGTGAAGCGAGGGCAATGGTGTGACAACTGGGCTTGCCAGTTCTGTGACTGTGTCCAGGGCATTGGACACACACTTCCACGAAACAGGAGAGACAGGATATTTCCACTAATGCCTAGGGAATGACAGCACAAGGAAAGCCTATAATGGGACCAAACAAGGTAGCCTTCTGAATGTCAAATAGAAAGGTTTATGGCTTGATTTCTTGAATTTCCTGCCCAGTTGAAAACCATAAAAATCCTACACTCACTTCTTACTCTAGACTGAGGTTCAGACATCTGATTAAGATCTTTTAAGTTCTGTATTAGTTATTTTTATCACACTAAAAATAATAAAATCTATGTTCTACAAAAAACCCCACATCTATAAATATGCAATGAAAAAGGTCTAAGATTTCACCCCAAAAGAGTGTAAAAATTCTTTTCCTAGGGAGTAATTTCAGAACAGCAGATAAAAAAGACACAGTTAATGAGAATCCACCCTGATTTGACTCTGTAGATAACCCTCTCATGCTGATACATGAGCGATTGATCTCAGTAGGTAAGGTGGGTAATTATTTGACTGGTACCTTAATTATGTTTGCTGCTCATAATGAATGAGATGCACATTTGCATAAAATGCACAGTCTCCTGCTGTTCTTGCCACTAATATCTAGAAAAACAGAAGATTTGTGACTGCAGCTCCTGGAAGCCATGCTATATAAAACACATCCTAATTTTGAACTTCCTTTTCTGAAGAAAAAACCTCTCCTAAGCACCACTGCTTATGATTTTATTAAGTTCCTTGCTCTGCAATGAGAGTAACTAACTAAATGTCACTGTTTCAAAAAAAAAAGCAGCAAGCAGGTAGCATGAGACTCCTGTGGTTATGCTGCCTGGGGAACAATATCAAGATTTATAATGACATTTCATGGTGTTTAGTCAAAGCAACACGTATTCAAGAAGTCTGCATAAATGCTGTGTGCTTTTGTTGATCAGCTGACAAGATAACATGATATAAAGAATTAGCTTACGTACTTGGGAAGATTTTAGTCTATGTACCCTACCTGTATTTTGTTTATTGCTCCAATAGAGTCATACCAGGTCTGTACAGAGCTGGGAAACTGCCTGGTCACTGTCATTCGAAGAACAATGCAGAAGGAAATGGTGGTAAATATTTTTCGGAGAATAATTCCTTTAATCACAGCATACGGCAGCACAGCTAAAAACACCACAAAAAAGCTTGAAAAGAAGAAGGCTGAGCTGTTGAAATATCTCACATAAGCAGCTTTACGGGTAAGCTTCAGTTCAGTTCTGTTAAAAAAAAAACAAATACAAATAATTAGTGGAGGATTTCACAGTTTTCAATTTACAAATATTTTGGATGGAACTGTTGGCATAACAATTAACTCAGAAGCCCACTCATTCTTTTTATTTTCTAGAAATGCAGCTAGAAAGTAAGACTCCAAAGTATTTTTAGGCCTTAAAAATCATTAGAATCAAATTTTGACATCAGTGTTCAGAGATGTCAAACAAAATAACAACAATCTGTCATGATTAGATACCAAATAAACCACAAGCCTCTACAATTCCTGGCACAACCAACCTTAAGCATCTAACACTGTGGTATATGATGCTCTCCCAGAAGCATCATCCCATAGTTATCTGGTCATATAGATGCATAAGTCCCCTAGCAAAAAGATACTTTGAAATGCCAGATTTGCTATATGTTACCATAAGAAAACCTTACAATAGACAACCTGATTATAAGGTCATCTTCTTTTGCATGGTGACCTACTAACAGCTTCACCCGTGAATTAAGATGTCACTTAACCTTCCAGTTTGAAGAGGTGGAAGGCAGGGAGTCTGCTTTCCACCTTCCTTTCTTCACAGAAGCTCAGTCTACAGAAAAGCTTACTGACTCCTGTGCAGTCAGGAATGCAATCAGTGATTACTCCTAGCTGTTTCCACAAGGTCTATGCATCTTATAGCAAGCTATTAAATAAAAACATAAATAATCCAGGGGATAGAAATAATTTTCTGAGTTGAGAGCTCTAACTCAGTGCTGAAGATTTCTATTGATTGCTCTCATTTTGACCCTGTTCACTTCACATTCCCCAGGTGTCCTGCAGCTCAGTTTTGCCTGGACAGAAGCACCTCTGCTGCAGAGACAGAGCAGTTGCTCCTCGGCAAGACCAATTAACTGGGGCTAGAGATGGTGGTAGACCCCAAGATACCCATTCACTGGGTGAGTGCTATAACCACTGGAACACCATGCAGAAGTTTGCAGTCACATTGCTGATGGCAAGACCTGGTGTTGCAAGGCTGAGCACCATAACCTTTATGTGTCTTCTTACACTGACCCAGTGTCTGCATCCAAAGTTCATCCACGTTGGTGCTGTGTGAAACACCCTTTCAGCTGCTCATCACACATGCATGAGACTTCTACATGCATCCAGCATCCTACCAACTTTTGTCAGCCAAAGAGATCTTAAAAATCCCTGACAGAAAATCTGAACTCAGCCTGTTATGAAGCAGTGCCAGGCATTTCTTGTTAAGTCTGTATTTCACAAGAGAAGCCTGAATAAAGTAGCCAGACACACAAGTCACCACCATGATAGAGCTTCTGTCTGGGAGAAAGGGCCTTTTAAGTCCCTCCAGAGCTTGTATGATACTGCGAGTGGCAGCACCGACTAGGGATAACAAAGATTTCGGAACTTGGTGCTCATCCTGTCCCACATAAATGTCTGGCTAGAAGCTATCAAAAAGATCCCCAGCGCTGAAGAACACAGCCCTGCTCCAAAGAGGGAGAATGAAAGCACTAACCTCTTCAGTATGTTCCCAAGTACCAGCCACAGAACGATGCAGCCACAAGCAAGTTTTCCAGAAGTGGTTCTGTCTGACTTGAAAGCTCTGTAGATTATACACTCACTTGGGATAGGTCTTGCTGATGCAATATGGATAATTGGAAAGAGTTGTAAGGGACCCCACAAGCCTTGTGCATACAGAGTGTAGGCCAGTGTATGCCTGTTTTTGCAGTGATGCTGCAGGAACCAGTGCTAATACATAAGCTTGAGATCCTTTGCTTTACATAAAGATGTGTCTCTGTTGGCAAAGTACAAGCACTTCCAACCTTCACCCTCTCCAGTGCTGTGCTATGGTTCAGGGGAACAGTTTGGTGGGGTGCTTTTTTTGCTTTTCTGAATATATTGCATAGCCCATAGGAGTGCAGGTATGTTTATTCAGGCACCTGTTATGAACAGTTATTTTCAGTAAGAGGGCACACTTAAGAGGGCACACAGTAGACAGCCCATGCTGGTGTCTCTGAAGCTCATTAAACTGGCTTGTATCAGAAAATGCCAGCATGCAAAAAATGGTTTTGTGGTGACTGAGCTATAACACACTGGCTAAAACACAGACATGGCTTCAAGCACAAGGCCTTGTTTCCTAGAAGCTTAACAAGCCAAATGATGGGGAGGTCCAGCAGAGCTGGTTCAGCAGCCAAATTCAATTGAAACTCTGATACTCCCGGGTTGACCTGCTCTGGTGATGTCTTCACCAAGTGACCTGCTGGATGACTCAAAAAAATACAGAAGAATCATAGAATTATAGGATGGTTTGGGTTGGAAGGGATTTTAAAGATCATCCAGTTCCAACCCTCCAGCCATAAGCAGGGACACCTTCCACTAGACCAGGCTGCTCCAAGCCCCATCCAGCCCGGCCTTGAACACTTGCAGGGATTGGACACCCACAGCTTTTCTGGGCAACCAGTTCCAGCACCTCAACACCCTCACAGGGAAGAACTGCTTTCTAATACCTAATCTAAATCTACCCTCCTTCAGTACAAAGCCATTCCCCTTTGTCCTATCACTATGTACCCTTGCAAAACATCCCTCTATCGATTTCTTGTAGACTCCCTTCAGGTACTGAAAGGCCACAATAAGGTTTGCCCAGTGCCTTCTCTTCTCTAGGCTGAATAATCCCAATTATCTCAGCCTTTATTCATAGAAGAAGTACTCTGATCTTGTAACATTGCTACCATTCTTGTCTTATAAAAATCCATGCATCATACAATAAAAATTAACTGCAGCATTACAAAATTTACTATAAATTATTATAGAGAATATAGATAATAAAATAACAGTCCAATTTCCAGGTTTCTGTGGCCAGCTTTGGACTACAATTCATTGAATTAATTTCTAGAGGATTTGCTGGCATGATGTGCTCTCAAATTGCCTAAAAGTAATACATGCGACTAGTGACATCAGGTGAATCCTAAACTAGTTCCATCCTCGAGCTAGCACTCATGACCTGGATTCAGACTATGTTTTCTCTAATTGTTGATAGTAAATAATTACAAATTCTAATGGTAAAGAACACTTCACTTTCCCTGGAATGTCTTTCAGAAAGCAGCTGAACAAGAAGGTGTTTGTGGAACAATATAATTTTATGTCTGTTATTTACATGATAATATGACACTTATATTTCTTTTATTTTCCCAATCACACACCTGGCACAGAATTTTATTTCTCTGTAAAGGACTAAACAAACACACAGGACACATGGGAGAGCTTTAATGCAGCATCACCCATCAATTAATATGTCACTTCTCCCTTTCCCCAGGACTCCTTGCTGGTAACAAAGACTTCCTTCTCACAGGTCTCAGCTAACTTTTACCTCCTTTCCCTCTCAGGTCTGGTAGTTACAGTTCAATCCTTATATTAATTGAGGAGATAAGCATTCTACAAGGCCATGTACAGACAATAAATGTTAATGTAAATGTGCAGGATAAATACATGAATCTACTCTACTTTATTCCTTTCACAGATTGTATGCAAATTTTATAACCAGCTTTATTGCATTTCTTAGAAAATGGCTGCACAGGATTCATATTGTTTCCTTCACCACAGAATAGGGACATCTGTTAAGCCTTAAGTAACCGTCACAAAAGGGCTTTTTATTTTAAGACGAGGACAGGGTTGGCCAGAAACAAACACAGATCCCACAATTGTTTTACCTGGGCAAACCAACCACTGAAACATCGTTATAACAAATGAGGAAGTAAATTAAAAAAAAAAAAAAAAAAACCTCTCACCTCCATAGGAAACTTGAAAAAAAAAAAGGGGAAAAAACCCCAAGCTGCAATGTGGGAATACATGGTTAGTTTATAGAGGATTAATAGTTGTTGCTTTACTTCTTAACTAACATGACCACAGATGATGTTCATAGCCACCTAATTTTTTTTTTCTGAGAACATAGAAAAACTTGTGTAATAAATGATTACACTTACTCACGGATGTTTTCAATCATTTTTTCCATTGCATCTTCCCAACAATAGGCTTTAACTGACTGTATATTTTCAATTATTTCTGAGGTGATGACAAGTCTCTCATTGATCTTTCCTGCTCTCTTATTCCTATGAAGTAAAAAGGCAATAGATCAATCTTCATCTTTTTCATCCTGTAAAGTTAGCTTGTATCTCATCACATCTAATGAAAACAACTTCCATATATGCCTCTGCTTAAAATGTTTACTTTAACAGAATTGTTATGAAGAATGTAGAAGGAATTATTAGAAATCCAGTAATTGTTTTAAAAGGAGAAAATACAAACTCTAAAAAGAATAAATCAAGTAACTAACAAGGAGTTTTAGTTCTAAAAATTCTAGGTTTAATGCTAAATCTAATTTTATCACTATTTACTCCATGTCAGACTTTTCATTTTTTTAAGTCTAGACACCTGCTGCTAAATAAGTAAAGTTTTGTCTGTAACTTTCCTCACACAGAAAATACTCTTTGGACTTATTCTATGTAACGTCATAACCAGAGTCCCTTAATCAAGTGGTTTAAACTTCTTAAAACCCATGTGTTTCAGGAAAATATATTGAAATATTTCAGAACATTCTTGTCACCTGTATTTCATCATCATTTGTCCCAGCCAGGCTTGGAATAAGACCACGACTATCAGAAAAGCAAGTCCAGAAAATGCAGAGGCTTCTAACATATCCCAGAGCAATCCCATCAGCAGTGCCACTTGTAATGGTGCAATCCATACAAAATGAGCCAGAGCAAGACCCTATGGAAGGCCACAGTAGAAAATAATAATAAAAGTTAAGAGAGGTGCTCTAAAAACTACAAGAAAAGGAAGTAGACGTTAAAGTGACACTTTGAAAAATGTAATGAAGAATGGTACAAATATTTCCAGTAGAAAAACAAGTTTATAAAGGAGGACTTGTGATCCTGAGCACATAACATTCTGGGTGTTAATTATGATGACAGTGCAGCAATATATATACATTCCACACCTAAACTTTGATTTTTCTAAGGCAAAGTTCAATCTGCAATTGTCTTTTTGTTATGTATATGCATGAGGAAAAGTCACAGCTTTGTAAAAGTAAACCGAATTTGGCATCAATGCTGGCTTTTTCAACCACTGTGAGATGAGAAAAATACATGTAACAATCTTCTGAGAGTGTGTTAACCTGATACAGAAGGCAAATATTACTTTGGTGAAGAGATGGCTGTTGTATGAACACAACTAATTCAAAGCAGATTGCCGCCTACTTCAGCCACATTCCTGCACATTCAGGAGATTTTGGAGTGAATCTCATGATCAGGTGCACAGGAGTCTGTGTTACTGCAGCTACACTGCTGCAATGACCAACCACTTGTCTTAACTCGTGCAGCACTAGCTGACATTACTCTATATAGTCATGCAGTGCTTAAAGTAAATACACCCTGCAGTTCCAGCCACGTGTCTACAGTCTCTCTGATCTTGTGTCTTTCATGGGAAGAAAATCTTATACTACCAAAGGGCCAATTAAACACACATGAAAAACAGAAGTTCATAGAGTTTCCAGTTCTTAAAGGCATTAGCAGGGATTTACTGTAGTCTCTAACAAAAGAGAAGTTTTACAGAAGACTCTCTAAGATTTTCTAAGATGGATGTCTAAGACTTCCTAACACAGTCTTCAATCTACAATCTCTTTGAGTGGACTGGGTAATAATAGGAACAGAAGGCTGAACTTCATTGCTTGTTCAATGACAGAAATGGACTGGATCACCTTAGTAAAAAAAATACAGTCATCAGGAAGTAGGGTGGAAGGATTAAACCAGCAAGTTCTGACTTCTATGAAACCAGCTGTTTAACCCAGACATTTCCTGGCAGGTTCTCACTGGACTGCAGAACAAACATGTTTTTATCATGTAACTTTTTTTAGGTTTCCTCTTCTAATCAGCATAGGAGATAAAGGATTTCGTAAGTACCAGAATGAGCATTTCTATGACCATGCGCCAACACATTTTCTTAAGGTAATGAAAGAGCATTTAGTCTACAATGAGCACTCAGTGCAGTTCTTCATTTATGCTCCTTCCTTCCTTAATGTCTGTCATGACCAGCTTGAAGGATTACATTTGTATTTGATGGATCACCAAGTGAATTAAACAACTGATGACGCACCTCATCAAATTTGTTCAGATTGTTGGAAAGAAGACTGACCAATTGTCCAGTACTTATTTTATCTAGAACTCTGCTTGACAGTTTTAAAATCTGTAAAAGAAAACAAAACCATATAAAAATTGTCATCTGTTATCTCTATAAACCAGAATAAATAAAGATAAAAATGATAAGCAATGGTACAGTAGTATAAATAATAATCCATTTATCTGTTTATGCTATAAAGAAACTCTCATTAAACTTGTTATTTATGTCACTTGAATTCAATATAGCCATTAAATTGTTTTAAAAATACTGATTTATTGACTTAGTCCTTGCTTTCTGTTGAATATTTTATGGATATAGATATATATGCAAATGCAAGTTTTAATTAAGCGTGCATGCTGTGTGCTGCTCTGCATCCTCAAAAATCTCCTACTGTTGCCCCTCTTGACAAATA
Organism: Aleadryas rufinucha; assembly: GCA_013397815.1. Lineage (NCBI taxonomy): Eukaryota > Metazoa > Chordata > Aves > Passeriformes > Aleadryas > Aleadryas rufinucha. The sequence continues at coordinate 349,254 of VZTH01000999.1, forward strand.
TTTATGAAAGGTGCTTTCACAGTGAGCTTTACACTAGAATAACTAGCATATTTGTTTAAATTAGCTGCTTTGGGTATTGGTAAAACCAAGTAACTTTTTAAATCTTAGTATTTTTGAACATGTGATGGGTTGACTCTTCATGCTATAGAGATGTCAGACAGTATCATTCAAACTCAATCCCTTCAATGTTACATTTATTGTTTAAATCTTCACCTCTGATTCTCTTTTGAAGATATTCTTTGGCCACCAGCATGTTATTCTTCCTTTGCAGTACACATTTTTAGCAGGAGCACAGTGGTAGAACAATTAAGGCATCTCACCACATATTCAGCAAGTCTGAACTCACAGAGACTGATTTCAGTCAAACCAGCTGTAGACAGGTATTTAATTCTTTGGACTGAGAGCTGTCAGAAACTGTTAGCCACATTATTCTTCTGTGTACTTTGTGTACCTTAACAAAACTATCAATCTTTCAACAAACTAGCCTAAAAGTTACATAGGCTACAGACAGAGGCTTGGCTTAGAGTGTGAATGAAACAATTACCTTCTTATAAATCAAGCTAAACATAGCTATCCTCATTTGCATTCCAATATGATGAAGACCGAATATAGCAGGGTGTATAAGTAGTGTTCTCACAAAGAAGAGAAGGCACAAGCCAATGCCCAGGTAGTAGGCTATGGATCTTTCATCAGAGTTGTCTGGATCATAGGAAGCTATTATTCTCCCCAGCAGAAGGGGTTGCACAGATTTGGTGACTTCCTGCAGAGGGAAATAAGAAAAATAATTTTGGTCAGCAGTTTGTTGATTTTTTTCAAAATGGCTAACACTTCAATTTCAAGTCCTACCAAATGAGATTTAAAGTTTTATATCTCAAATGAGGAAGTCAGGCCTGTCTGCTGTGCAAACCACAGAAACCTGCAGTAATGGCACAGGAGAAGAGACAACTCAACTGCTGTCTAAGTCTGTGATGCTCCTGCAACTCCACCAAAACAAATCAAGCTCATAAATTTTGTTTGATCATTTTCTACAAAAGTGACAGCTGAGATTAGCTTCCACATTTACTTTACAGAGTTGTAATGGATAAGCTGTATCATATGATTGAATCCAGTTTACCAGGACGGATCTCTGTTTCGGTGCCTAGGGAACAGTTCTCACTGCACTTTACTGGACTTACAGGACACAGGAAGCCTCAGAACTCCCAAAATGAACACCACCATTCTCACAAGACAGTGAGAATATAGCTAAAACAAAACCTGAATGGAAATAGCAACAGAATAAAAGTATAAACAATTGGACCATCCTACTTAACAGTTCTAGACCTTGTTTCCAGTTTTTTAACAAAAGCAGAAGGAGAGGGAGTAAATGGTAGGGGAGGCAAGTTCAATAAAATCCCAGAGAGAAAACAGTCCCTCCTGCATTGGAGGCCCAGCACTTCCCATCCAGGAATGAGTGGCACAGTAGAGAACCAGGGTAGGAGAGGAGAAAGGGGTAAGGTCAAACCACTAAACTACAAGGTATCCAAATGATTTGCTAAAGCCCTGACTTACTTTAGTCTGCTATTACATTTGTCCTCAGTCTCCTTTTCCATTGCAATTAAACCCCACCAGAGTTACCTCACCTTTGCCTTCCATTTCCCTCCCTGCCCCATCATTCTCATACTTTAACTCCTCTAACCTCATCTTTTTCCATCTCTGCCTCTTGCCTCCTCTTTCCTCATCCAGTCTTTCCCAAAGAACTGCAAAGATCACCTGTGCGCTGTGGTCTAACATTTTGTTTCATCTTCTGCATGAGCTTCAGAAGGACATGAAGTATGTATGTGCTCCTTTGCTTCACTGTTATGTTCAGTTTAAAAATACATAGTGTTATGAATTTAAATGCACCCCCTTATCCTTCTTTCTGTTGTGTTGCAGCAGAAAGCATCTGATACTTCCAAAGTAACAAGACACTATTGAATTCTTTTTTATAGAGATGTGTTAAATTCTACCAAAAAGTTATTAATACTGCCTTCCAGATGAAAACCACACAGAGCACCATAGAGACTCAGAGAAGGGAACTGGTGAAGTTTAGCTGTAATTAACGTTCTACTGTGATAAACAGATTAGATAAATCCCCTTTAATTTTTTTCTTCTCCTTTGAGTTCTCTTACACAAAAGCAATCCCAAGTAGTTCTATAACCTGAACTGTAATTCCTTTTGAATGTCACTGTAGGTGGAGCTGATATTCATCATTCACTTTTTCCACAGAAGAGGTAGAATTTTACATCTCAAACAGCATACCTGTACTATGTGCTACATTACCCAAATTAAACACCACTCTGCCCCAATACAAATGTTGTGAATCAGGAGCCAGCTTTGACAAAGACTTCAGTGTCATTAGTAGGCAAAGGGAGGAGTGTTTATTAAAAAACACGACCCAAGACAGCTGTGCTTAGACCATATGCATCCCAAAGCGTCAAACCAAGACTCCCCAAAACTCACAAAACATTCACCTCTCAAGGACAATACAGTGCTTTCATATTCGTGGAGATTCTGAGATAAGATTTTCTGTATAGGCTTAAAATAGCAAAATTTTTTTGTGTGTTTACTTTTATTCCAGGGAAAATGACATGTTCTGCTGCTGTGTTTGTTGTGACTATAAATGTATTGCATACATTCCGAGCTTGCTGGAAAAAAAGAAGATTTACAGACTAGAATAGTGGCTGGCAATAAGCCAAGTCATACGCTATCTCATGGGGCATAGAAGTCCACTGGTTTACAATGGAGATTTATCAGCTTGCTTACCAAAGATATTATCTAGTCTACATACAAATCAAAGCAGAACTACCTGGTTTTCATTTCTCCTCTTGTAAACTCGAAATTACCCTCTGATGTAAATATTAATAAACTGATTAGAACAACCTGCCTAAAAAAAAAAATGGAATTTGTAAACCTAACAGAAAATTCAGTTTTCAAGAGTCATGTTTTGCCTTCACCTGTCCTTATTCTTCCCTCTGCATTCATCATAGGCCACTGAGAAACCCATAAATGTCCCCCTCACAAAAATCTTAATTAAAAGAGCAAAGATCTGAAGAGAAATGAGATTATGACACAGGATATCGTGCTAATCTGACTGGGTATGATTATTCTTACGCAACAACTACTTTTATGTTACGTGTATCCCCCATATGTTCAAATACTCTGCATTTGAAGACAATAATGCACATCTCTTCTTTGGCATATGGCCAAGAAGTGCTTCCCTCCCTGCCTCCTCACTCACACCCGTGACCCATATGCAAGAACTTCAGGAAATCCTCATTAGAGTCCTTTGGGATATGATACTAAAACCACTTCTAAGTTAATGTTAGCAGCTGCTGTGCCTGAGTGGAAATAAAAATTTCATGGCGACAAATATAAGACCAAAATACAAATAGAATCAAACTGATCCTCACAGCAAAGGATCTAGTTGGTTAGTAGGTATCAAGCTAAAGAGCAAGATTTTTCTTTCACCACCGTAACACCTTTTCTTTAAATTGCAAGACTCATATTCTGATGGGGTGAAGAATGGAAACTGTCTCAAACAGCAGGGGAGCAGATACATTACGTGCAGTAACTCAGTGGGCCTAACATAACACTGTTTATGAGGGGGAGGTGTAGTACTCTAGGGGGCCAGAGCACAAGTGTCCAGCCTGCAGTAACATTACCTACCGTGCATCAGGGACAAGAGAGAGATGGAAAAAATGCTAGACCTAATGAGACCAAAGCTGTGATGCCAGTTGAAAGGACAACTACACAAACAGCAGGGATGTCAGCAGAGTTTAAACTACAGTCGAAGAAAGATGCCATGAAAACGGCTCAGAGATTAGACAAGAGAAGAGCTGAAAGGAAAATGAAGTTCAAAAGAACTCACAACTTGATTACACCTATGCCAGTACAGCACAACATCCTGTCCCCTTTCAAATTGATGGCAAAGCTCCCATTAATTTCCGTGAGTGAGGCCTGCAAAGAACACCAACAGCTTTAGGAGCAATTTGGTTTTTTTACAATTCCTCTTTCAATAAAACGAAGCAGCTTTAAATACAATGAAGACTAATGATAATAGAATCAAGAATTTAAACTAAGATTTAATCTTTCCATGTTCATTTTGAAAGGTGCAGATTCATTTACTATGTGTTTAATTGCACACATCTGTGATTTCTTAAAGATATTTTTAAAAACCCCATACACACAACCAAAGAATATGACTCAAAAATCCTGCATTCTTGTTCTGTCCTCACTCAGTATAAAATTGTACTCCATTAAAAAAGTCCACCAGGAGAAATCAACCCTGCACAAGCATGCCCACACACATTGCCCACACTTTGGGAAAGAGCTATCCTCAAGACTGCCTGCAAAAGCCCTTAGACACTGCCTAACTTTTAACAGGAATGCATTACTGCAAAGGTTCCGGCTGGCAGACTCTGCAGAAACAGCTATTACAGTGAATTGTAGGCTATATTTGTAGAACCGTTTTGCTGTTGGGTTGTTTTTTTTAAAAAAACAAACCTATCATGAATAAGGAGTGGCTGGCTTGGTGAGTAAAAAAGTTTAAAATCTAAAGGCAGTAATGACATCACAGGAGCACATAAAAGACATGATTGAGTAGGGGTCCACAAATACAAGATGTCATCCCAGAGAAGAGCTGACAGAAACAGTGAAAGAGTAGAGAGAAAGAAGGGTTATCATGCAGCCCCTTGCATAGCAAGAGGCCCTGTCCTAGATGGTTAACTGCTCTACCTGGACAAAGACAATTTTGGGTCCAGTACCTAAAGGGTATCCCCCTGACACTACCTTACTCCCTGCATCCATCAAAGAATGGAAACTCTCCTTAGCCTTCCTTTTGCTGCCAATGTATTTATGGACACCTTTTTTTTGCTATGTTTAACTGCAGTGGCCAAATTTAGTTACAATTTGGCTTTAGCCCTTCTAATTTTCTCCCTCCATAACCTCACAACATCCTTTTAGTCCAAAGTTGCCTGCCCCTCCTTATAGAGGTGATACACTCTATTTTTTACTACTAAATCACAGAAACTTGGAAGTAACACAGATATTTAATGTGCATATTGGTTAACAGCAATTTTCAGATTTACAGTCTGGCTACACAACATACCTAGTGAGACACCATTAGCAATAAATTACTTTCACAGCCCTTAACTCCAGTGATAGGATTGTCAAACAAACAGGTGGCATTTGGTAAGTCAAGGTAATCCTACCTAACATGTTGGAAAGGTGATAAACATAATCAGTTCAGACCTTCCAATCAAGCTCCTGATCACACACTTGGGAGCACTAACAGCACTAGAAACATTTAAAAACTATTGATATGTATGTTTTAAAAATATTAAGATATTATCAGAAAACACTTTTTTTAATGAAAGCCCCTGAATACATCTCTGTATTTATCACCTTTGTAAACAAAACACAGAAAAAATCTGTAGCTATTCACAATATTCTGTATTAATTTAGCAGTCCCTAAAACTTGGATCTATTTAAGGAACACTAAAACCTTACTGAAGAGGAGAAGAATTTTTACCCCTAAATATAAAATTATTCCATAGAACATAAATTTCCAGAAAAAGCATCGTCGAAGAGCATTAATGAGTTTGGGTTTCTTCTTTGAAGTTGCCAGCTCTCTGTCCCATTCTCTGAAAAGAAACCAAAAACAACCATTAAGTTGTATGAGCAAATACACGGGTCTATGTCTCTGACATACTTCAATTCACTCAAGTATATCCAAGGAGATTTAGCTAAGGTGGCTAATGAAAGAAAGCTTTGCAGAGACCCCAAGGGTCTGGCCTTCATGGACTTCATAGATCAACAGAAGTTCAAACCTAGTTCAGCCACATATTTGGTAGTTTTAAATACTCGGTCATACATCACCCCGCAGGGAATTATTTCATGAGAAGGTCGCATTGTATGTTTTAAAGAAACCTGCTGTACTTAAAACCAAAGTACAATAATAGGCAAATAAACGTTTTGGAGCTCTTCCAGTCTTGCAAAAAAGAAAGCACCAACAAAGCATAAAAAATACGACTTTTCTACTGCACAGCACTATTTTTAAACTTGTTGCTGGGACAATAACTTTCTTTTCAATAATAAATTGTAGATCAGAAGCAATGCTATATACAGAGAACATATATTTCAGCAAAATTCAACTCACAGATTAAAGCACTCCCGAGAATTTCCTCAACTAACTATTTTCTCCATTTTTCAACAGAATATTAGATAACCAGAATATTTCATTTACAAACTATCAAAATGCATTAAGAATGCCAATGTTCTCAATAAATTCCACTGGTTTGGAATACTTATGCCACACTTGAATTACAGTTGACTGGATGGGCACAACAGGGCAGATGTAAGCTGCCCTGAAACACCAGTGAAAGCTACACCATCAGTTGGTGGAGAGAGAATGGATTTAGGCATCTCTATTGTAAGAGATAGTCACAAGTACAGCACAATTTCTAAATTAGGACCCACTGAAAGAGGGTAAAGAGGAGTGAAAGCTTAAATGAGAAAAGTCAGAGTATGATTTCTGCAGAAACAATTAGTCTGTCAACAGTGGTATCAAAGGAAATTAAGAATGTTATTTTGTTGAAGAAAACCAGGGTTTTACAAGGTTATTTTGGGAAGAAAGAAAAGCATTTCTGCCGTCTCCCTTTTCAGGGAACCAACACTGAAACTCTGAGTCTAGCCTCACTCATCACCCTGAAATTGTGTGGGATCTGCTGCTCCAGCTGAATCCCTACAAATCTATGGTGCCTAATGGGGTTCATCCAAGAATCCTCAAAGAGCTGGTTGATATCATCGCAAAACCTCTCTTGAAGATATTTGAGTGGTCTTGGGAATCTGGAGCTGTCCCAGCTGACTGGAAGCTAGCAAATGTTGTCCCAGTTTTCAAGAAGGGCAAGAAGGAGGACCCGAGAAAACACAGGCCTGTCAGTCTCACTTCAGTGCCTGGCAAAATTATGGAGAAGATTATTCTGGGGCTACTGAAAACCACATAAAAGACAACGCAGTCATTGGTCACAGGCAGCACGGCTTCATGAGACAGAAGTCCTGCTTACCAAGCCTCATTTCCTTTTATGACAAGGTAACCCACCCAGCTGACCAAGGAAAGCCAGTCGATGTAATCTTTTTGGATTTCAGTAAAGCTTTTGCTACTGTCTCTCACAGTATCCTTCTGGACAGAATGTCCAGCACACAGCTGGATAAACACATCATGGGATGGATGAGCAACTGGCTCATAGCTCAGGCATAAAGGGTTACAGTGAATACAGACATCAGACTGGTGACCTGTCGCTAGTGGNAGTTACAACTTCCTTGTGAGGGGAGGAGGAGGGGCAGACACTGATTTCTTCTCTGTGGTCACCAGTGATAGGACTCAAGGGAATGGCCTGAAGTTGTGTCAGGGAGGTTTAGGTTGGATATTAGGAAAAGGTTCTTCACCCAGAGGGTGTTTGGTCACCGGAACGGGCTCCCCAGGGAAATGGTCACAGCACCGAGACTGATAGAATTCATGAAGCATTTGGACAGTGCTCTTGGGCACATGGTGTGACTCTTGGGGATGTCCTCTTTAGGGCAAAGAGTAGGACTTGATGATCTTTGTGAGTCCCTTCTAACTCAGCATATTCTGTGATTCTATGATCAACGGCAGATATCACAGGTACCTGTATATCGTAATTTAGACCATCTAGGTGGTACATCTGCACCATGGATCCCAGTCATGTCCAAAGTACAACTGTGTGCAATCAGCTTGCACCCACCGCTATTTAAACATTTCACCAAAAAGCTTTGTAATGAAAATTGCAATGTGCCTCCTGAAACAAATTTATGTAATTACTCTTTCATACCTTTCCAGTTTTTCAGAAAGATTATCAGCAGAGTCTGTAGAAGGGATTTGATAAATATCTGACAGCTCCAATCGTCGTCTGTAACCCTTTTTCAAAATTGGGTTTGTCCATCTAAGCAAATATTAAAAAAAGAAAGTTAGAAATAAAAAAATTTCCAACGTTAATTCTGGAGTTGCTTTGTCTCACCCTGAATATTTTGTCCACAGCATCCAAGTATGTCTAAGTGCACATGCACTGTCCTACCCATGCATATGTGACACAATATAGTGCAGCCCTGCATTATATTTACAAAATTATATTGACAAATATAATATTAAAAGAATATTTGTGAAACTCCTGCATTTTATAAGTTTTGGGGTGGGATCATGCCCCAAACTTCCTACTGATTCAGTAGGACACAAATGAACAGGGGACTGAAATCTTTGTACTGTATTTCCAGATATGCTCTGTGCTATGTCTATATAAATGAATAATAAATCAGAACTATAGTAAAGTGGATATGTAAATTTCATTCCTATCTACTCTGCTCTGGGGAGACCCCACCTGGAGTACTGTGTCCAGCTCTGGGGCCTCAGCACAGGAAGGACAGGAACCTGTTGGAGTGAGTCCAGGGGAGGCCACAAGGATGATTAGAACGATAGAGCACCTCTCCTTATGAAGAAAGGCTTAGAGAATTGGAATTGTTCACCCTGGAAAAGAGATGGCTGTGGGGAAATCTTAGAGCAGCCTTATAGTACCTAAAGGGGGCCTCTGGGAGAGCTGGAGAGAGACTTTTTACAAGGCGATGTAATGACAGGACAAGGGGGAATGGCTTTAAACTGAAAGAGGGGAGGTTTAGATTAGATATTAGGAAGAAATTCTTTACTGTGAGGGTAGCCAGACACTAGAACAGGTTTCCCAGAGAAGTTGGGGATGCCCCATCCCTAGCAGTGTTCAAGGCCAGTTGGATGGGGCTTGGAGAAACCTGGTCTAGTGGAAAGTGGTTGGAACCCAGTGATATTTAAGATCCCTCCCTACACAAGATGTTCTATGATTCTATGGCATCTTACATTGCCGTATGCACTTAACAACACAAACCTTGCACAGAACTCCTCATAAGATCTCCATTTTGTGTCCATTATATACACATATTTTGCATTTGTTTTCTCAAATGTAATGTTTAAAATTTTAATACTAATTTAAATGGCATGCTGAAATAAAGCAGGAAAAGACTACTCTGAATGTCTATTCTATAGAGAAAATCTTTATAAGCCATGACTAATTTTATCAAACTATTCAGCTCCAAAAAGGCCTATGAATCCCCAAGGTTCAACTTATACAAAATTTTTCACCAAATTGTGTTCAGAAATGTTTTTGAAAGCAAAGGACAAGATCAAAGCATAAGAACTGTTTTGAACTAATGGTGTATTTTGAAACCAACTGAATTTCTGCTTTACTGTCATTGATAACAGATTTTTCCTTTAAAAAATGAAATGCCTGCAAAAGAAGTAGCTTGTGGTTGATTGCTATCATACTTCTATATGTAAACCAGAGTTTGTAAAAAAACCCTACATGATTCATGATTATGATAAAATTCTGCAAAACCTCAATCATTTCAAAATTTTTGTTTTAAACTATTTTTGTAGGCAACAGCTAAAACAATACAAAATATATGCAATAATGTTTCCCAAAGTCACTTAGAAAATACTAACAGCTTATTGGATATGCTTACCTGTATGCCTGTAAGAACATATGACATACACACAAAGTAATCCACATTCTCAATTGCAGCCTCTAAAGGTGCAAAGAAGTTGATACAAAGGTAAAAGAACATCATTAAACACTACAAAAGTGCAAAAAGACCTTAATACAACAGATAAAGACTACTTGTGTGCAACTGTGTGCACACACGCACACTTGAACGTTTACTTTAATGAAGCCTTGAATTGCATGAGACACCAGTCTATAATCCCCATAATTCAGTAAAGCACCAAGATATTTCCTAAGTGCATGGTTATATCACACCCACTGCAAAGAGAATATACTCTAAGAAATTGAAGGAGTATCCTTCATTTCTGTAATAATAGTATGGTTTCAGATGAATCATATGACTTCTAACTCAGTCTTTCACACCACTGTAGCTGAAAAATAAGTGACTCATGGTATGTTATAGGAAGGCAGCTAGGAGAGTCCACTTTTGAGAGTCACTGGACTCTCATTTTATCATTTGGAGATGGTAAAACACCCATAAACTTTACAACTACTGGCAACAGGGGCCAATGTTTTCAGGGATAAAACAGATTAGAAGAAAACCTTTGAATTTCATGTAACACTTATGAGAAAGTCTTTCATGGCTACTGCAAATGGTATCTTGGGTACTGATTTGTATTTTGCCAGCTCCTGAAGTCAAAAAGGACCAGTTGCTATTGGCTTTGTGCACATCTTGTGGGGAACTGGCTAATCCTTGTCATTCAGGAATAGAAACTCTCATCAACCAGCTTCACCAAAGTCGTGTATTTGTAGATATTTCAGTAATGACAGAATGAATACAAGTTATGAGACACAAAACCACTACTGCAGCTAATGCAAGGAAGCAACAGTACTTCCTAGGCAACTTCTTTAATTCACAACATTGTAGCTAAGTAATAACCTTCCTGAGCCCCTTAATAATGCTTCAAGACTGCAATAAGCAATTCCCAACCTGACAAAAGATAAGCGCTTTACAGTTTCATTTTGTATGTTTTGAGAAAACATTTTTTATTACACTGTTTCCCTCTACATATTTGATTTTATTTATAGTTTTGATTAACATCTACCCTGGCATTTTGCCAGAGTCTGAACTAACAAAATGTGATGGCATTTAGAAAGTGAGCTGAGAGGCTGTATTATCATTTGGGGAAGGCAGCATTCTTAGCAGATCTACTGTACTTCTAGAAATGCCTCTCATTTTACTCTGTGTTTAACTCTGTGTTAACCAGGTGCATTTATCATTGCCATCAAAATTATGTGGTCCCTAAACTATCCTCCTCTCCCAAGTCAGTGTTTGATACAGACTTATGTAGTCCTCACCCTCATCTCACTGCTCATTATCTAGCTGCACCTGTGCTAGATATACTCCTCCAGCCAGTTAAAGGAGCAGTGCTGACACCTTCCCCTGGGGACCTCCTAGTCTGCAGCCTGGCTCCTTCTGCAAGCTGCTGGCAGGGCTTGCACAGAGATGTTCATCTCCCAGCTGCCCTGGCCTTGCTTGGAAGTCCCACCCTAACTAGATCTGGCCAATTTGTGCACTGTGCCAAGTGGCTTCGGGTTGGAGTGATAATCGAGGGAGGAGTTGGCCTGACATGTGATGTTTGTCTCCAAGTGGATTTTCAACAGCTGCTTGAGTTGTGCTGTCAAGAACTGCGGGAGGCAGTTTGTATTTTATTAAAAGGAATATACTAGACCTAAAATACATAAATCTCTTATAAAACCAATTTTTTGCCAGATTCTTATAGCATCCAAATTGCCATAATATTCTAGATTCTTTGCAAAGATTTGAAATGTAAAATGGCTATGAATTTATTTTAACTGGCAATATAACCTGTAGTTATCCGTGTTTCCATAACACTAGGTGACATAGCTCAGAGTTTGTCAATGAATATGGCTCTTCTATTTTTTTGGCTTATTGGAAACGATTGGTCAGCATTAATGCTGAGTTTTTTCCTGAGGTTGTTGAGAAAGAGAAATTTATTCTGAAAGGAAGAGAGCAAGAAGGAAGGGAAACAGATTGGCTTTACAGCATTATGTTAGCAAATGCCATCGGATTACTGGCTGACATTTAATGAACCCTTTCACAGAGAAACCCGTAGTGCTGTGAGAGTTTTGCCATTAACTAGGAATGTTATTACAGATACACGCATATGAAACCCAGCAGGGAACAAGTTTCAAGGGTGTACAGTAGGAAAGAAGAAAAGAAGGCAAGTTTCTACATCTATTGTCTACTGCTTGTAGTAAAAAATACGTTAAGAACTTGATATGTAAACATCATATATATAATATACTGTTTGGTAGATATCTAATGATCATTTCTTTGTCATTTACTTAAGCAGTATGTAACAGATTCCTTATTACAGCTATTGCTTTCTGCAGCATGTTCAGACTCATCCCACTCAAGCAAACTGTATCAATAGGACAGATGTCTTTGGCTTTCCAGAGAGCATTAACACAGACAATTTGTCAATAGGATTTGACTCTCCCTTAAGGCTGCTTTGCATGTCACTGAAGACAGAAGGAGCATCTGTGTTGTTAAGCCAACTGCCCAGATCTGCTTCCTGGGCACAGGAATACCCTAGCTCCATCGGGCTCTTCAGATCAAGCACAGGTTGTTGAGACAGTAACAGAACAGTGGTGCTGGGCTACCCAAGACCAGCAAAACAGAGCAGCTGTCCTATAAGGGTCACTGATCAGAATGCTAACATTTCAACAGGTGCTCTGTGCACAGCACAGCAACATCTACTGGGTAGCACAAAGATGACCATGGTTTCACTCCCCTCTACAAAGCATTAATACCTGTGCACAATATAATTAAGCATAGTGACTGCAGCTCCTAAGGAACTGGACCTAAAATTCTATGGCGAGAGAAAGAAAAGTGCCTCTGGCTTTAACTTATCCTTCCTCCTAACAATTCAGGAGAGGGGAAGGGGGGGGGGGGGGGGAGGAAGGAAAAAAATCAAGCCGTAATTATGATGCTTTGGAGCCTAAGTTTTACAAGATGTTTGTAGAGCCATGAATTCTTACCAGCTGCAAGAGAAGGCTGACGTACCACATAGATCTCAGACATTCCCAAAGACTCCCTCTGACCAGACCGTCAGAAGCTCTGCACTGCCCTCCACTCACAAAAGATACCCATCACTCCAGTGGCAGCAAATTGTAAACAGCTGCTGACTTTATACTGGAAGTGCCAGCTCTACTACACCCAAAACTGTTTCTCCAGAAGAGTGTCTGCACCACCAGCTGTTTTCTCTGAGCATCCCGTAATGCAGCTGTAAAAGGTGACCCTAGCTTTTTGTGATCCTTGCTAACAGATGGGACAAGTCAGCATGCCCATGGAGCACTACAGCCTTATTCCTGCCCCTTGGTTACTCTCAGCAGAGTAAGGTTGCAGTTATTTTGTTTTGAATAGCAACCTACTGAAATAGCATGTTATATTCTGAAAACCATATTAACTTTAGCACTTCCCCCTTTATAAATAAAAAATGCAATACAGTTTAATTTTAAAATATAATTATTGCAGAGTTTCAACAACAGAAGGTAAATGCAGACCCTATCAATTTCTGATTTTTTGCTGTTGTTTTCCCCCATATCACAAAAATTAAAATTTTAATTTTTTTGCTAATAAACAATTCTTCCCCATGCGGTGTTATTTGACTTGGAAAACATTTAGCTGCAATATTATTGACTCTGCCACTAGCTGTGAGCAGCACCATTTTAAGAATAATCAATGTTCTGCTGAAACCCCAGGATTTCAATAGCAAATCTTAATTAGGATTACTCCAGAGCAATTCTTGGGGAAGGCTTGTCTTTTATGCTCAGTTTTTGTGAAGTGACACTTATTCAAATTATTATCTAATCTCTAAATGCATTTGTAGCAAAAATTCAATACTTTTTCCTTACAATTAGTAGGTTAATCAAAATATTTCAGTTTGCAGAAGTACTGAGAGCTATTTTTGAGAGAAAACAAAGCACGTTAGGGGTTAGGTTGTGCAAGACAGAAGGGCAGAATATATTCATTGTATTGAAATCTGTCAATTATTTAGGTACCTAAGTCAGGTCAAAGATATGCTTCATATATTTCTTTAACGAAGCTAAGAAAATAACAGTGGTGATGATGTGCTATGAACAAGGTTTGTAAGGCTGTTTCAGCATATACCTACAGCTAGACTGACTAGGAGATGATGTTTCTTCATCTTCACTCTTTTTCTCAATTATATATCCCACAGCAAGAATAAGAGAAAGACTTCTTTTCTCTCAGTCCTTTGAAAGAGCAAGGAATATTACAGAAAGTTTGCATCAGCAAAAGTGTTGCAGAGCAGTGCTATTCATGATTTAATTGAATTTTAAAATCTCCCAGATGTGTCGCTAAGTGATAGCAACAAATTTCGCCCAATTCAGCACTTCACTGTGTTAGCCATGCATTTTTTTTAGATACATTTAATAATAAAATAGCATAGAGTTGCACATCAGGTGCAATGGCCCTTTCCAAAACTATAATTTGGTCCAACCCCAATGACTGATATGTGGTCAGGTATAAAAAAAACCAGGTGAACACAGTTGCCTTTTTTAAATTTTAGTACCAAGTATCAAAATGTAAATTACCATTACAGTAACATGGAATCAATCCTGAATTAGGTGCTGCTTCTCTTACTACTTGCTGTTTGCCATTTTCTCTGTATCCTGGTATTCGATGATGCTATTCCTCAGCATGATCCTTGCAAATTAATGAGAAAATGCCTAATATCTTCTGATTTCCAAAACAGTCTTGGGCTTTGAGAAAAGCAACACTGGGGGGAGCTTTGTGGTTTTGTTTTCTTTGTATGTATTACGTCTAGAGAAATAAATGCATTCCAGAATTTACAGATTAAATTTAAAATGAGTTAAGGTGAAAGTTAAAGTGAGATATCAGAATGACTCCAATACAACAAAGGTTCACATCCTTTATTTTAAAAGTTGGGAGAAAAAATAAAGGATAAATACCAACATTAAAATATGGGAATATACCTCAAACCAAGTACCTTTACCAGCTGTCACTTAGGATTTTCTCCTAAGGCACAACCTGGCCCATGGAGTCAAGACATTTGTATTGCAACAGCCCACCCCAAGCACTGCCTTTTAGGATCAATTCCCCCTCTTGAAGGAAGGATGCCTACCTGTATCTGACAGTCATGAGGCTTCCGGTTTAAACTGAAAAACAATGCTGTTTCAAAATATGTCTTCAATGCCTACTTATTATCTCCTAATTTGGGGAGCTTCAAGACAATGCAGCTTTGAATTGGCTGCTTCCTGACTGAAAAAGCTCATGCAGATAATTTTGCTTATAAGAGAGGGAGTGATATGTAAACAGCCTCTGAGTTCTTGCTCATCTCACCCAGGCACACCCCCACTCTCATGGAAGGCAGTTGAACTGCATCCCTACTCTCATGGAAGGCAGTTGAACTGCATCTATGAGCTCACATGGCAAAATCTGGCAACATGTTTTAATGTGTCTTCTTATATACGACTTCATTTTCACCTTTAACTTACTTATTTCAGAGGACATAACGTGACACGTTATTACCTGGATGTCAAGTTGCCTCCACAACTATACCTCCACACGTATGCTGCAAAGCTGGGGGGGGGCGGGGGAGGTGAGTGAAGAGAAAAAGCATACACCAAGATAACAGCAACCTGTAGAACTCTCTTGCAATAAGTCACACTGTTCTCATCACTTTGAAATTCAGCATATCCAAAAGTGTAGATATTCAGAGACTATGAATCTTCAGTATGAGAGGTGATAATTGTTCACTGCAGAAATATTCTGAAATAACTTTGTCACATCAGAAATACCCTTGTGCAATCGAAGTCTTGGACAGGAGATCTCAGGCAGACTGCACTGATTCCACCACATGCTTCTAGGACAAATCACAATCCTTGTATACCCCACTTTCTTCTCTACAGAACTAGTAAGGAAACTTCTTTTTAATCCATCCTTTGTGCTATCTGCTTAGACTTCAAGATCTTCAAAACAGACTTCCTTATCAAATATTTTGCTGAGTACAGTGGATTTCAAATTTATGTTAGTGCATTTAGAAGCCTCTATAATACAGATAATAAATCTACTAACCATGTCATTGCCTACAGTATTAAAAAAATATATAAAAAACCAAGGATTTGGGTGGATTACTTTCTATCTCACCAAAATCAAACAAGCATGCAGAAAATAACAAGGTACAGACAGGTCTGCAAATATTTCAAATGCTTGATAATTCATTTTGAGTATCAAGATAGTAAGTCTTTCTCCTTCAGGAAGAAAACAGACTTAAATATATTTCAGAAGTCAGATGCAACTTGAGCTAGGCATCTGTGCTTTAGAGTTATAAAGCAGCCAGAGAAGGTCCCTGTGCTATGCAGGGTTCGCACTTTTGGTCATTAGACCAAAGATGAAGTATCAGGCTGAGGCAAGGACACAATTTAGCTTTATTGTTAAAGACGGTATTTCTCTGACTGAAATTACTTGAAGTGTAGGAGACTCTTCCTTCCTCCAGTTCACTTCCTCCAGTTCACTTCAAGTTTCATATTTTACCTTGGAAATAGCAATAGAAGTTAAATTTTCTAAAGGAGTCCAAAATTTGCATGCACATCTTTGAACTGTCTGACTTCCAGAAGCACTGACACCTTGCTGTTTCAGACAGGTCTGAAGGGCTGGCAGACCTGCTGATCTCCAAGGACCACTTGTAGCAAGACAAATGGTCAGGCAGGCTCGCAGGGCCATAATCTGTGCTGCAGCTGCATCTGTGCTTGGTTATCACTAACAGCCAGGATTTACGATTGCCTGGGATCAGTGAAAGGCAGCTCGTCAGGGCCTTAGACACATACAGGGCCTTAAGAATATACTGTAGAAAAATTGCCTTTTGTAAGTGTCTAAGATGACTGCCCCAGCAACTGAGGCATAATACTGTGCCATGCAATCCACCTGCTACTGTACACAGAGGCTCCTTACTCAAAGAGGAAAGATGAGCAAAATTCTAGGTATTGATAAAGGATGCTCCAAATATATACTGGTTATGACAATTTCCAGACACCTGCCCCCCAGAGTGAAATTTACAGACATGAATTAGGCCTTTAAGTTTCCTATACAAAAACTAGGATTTTTAGGAACTTGAGGCAGTTTCAGGAGAAAATTTGAGCACAAATGTACACATTAAATCCCAAACTTCTCAAGGAAAACACATAAATCCTTCTCAATTCAAGAATGAAAATCCTAAGTAACTTGTTGGCATTAAATTCTAAGATATGCAGTTCAAGGATAGAGCAAGCACTGCCTAGGGAACGTCTGGCTTTAGTTCCTTTCCCCAAAGGGAATCAATTTAATTCTCATGAGAATGCCTTTTCAAACCAGAAACTATCTTGTACAAGGTACTCTTAAACTTGATATTATGACTGAATTAAGCTAGAAAGAGTGATAGAATAACATTACTGTAGCGTATGGGCTAAGTACTTTCAAACCTTAAGTCCTGAATTCTGTTATCCACCTTAAAGGTTATTAGCAGAATTCAAAAGAAGCCTCACACCAGGAATCAGGACTTGCAAAGAAGTTTCTTATTCAGAAGAGTACAGAGTCATTTTTGATTTACGCTCTAAAAAGTAGCTGAGCTAGAGAACTAAAACACCTGCACTGCCAAACACTGGTAATACTTGGTCCTACTCCCTAAAAGAGGTGAGGTGTAGAATTGAATTCCCTTTCCTAGCCCTTACAACACACACAGGGCAGAAGAATGAATCCAACATTTATCCCCTACAGGCTAAACTGTTCTAGGAACCACTGGACAGCTGGATAAATGCATAGATTTCTTTTTCTCTGGTTTGGAAAGCAAGAAGCAACTAGAGCAGATCTGATTGACTGAATCCATGAGAAGATTTGACACAAAAGCTGGGTTACTCTGTATTTCTCATTTGGATTTAATAATGAATCAGGCACTACAGTACTAGGTCTTGCCAAGAGTTGTCACGTTTGATAGGTACCAAAGCAAAAGTATATGCTTAAAGAGTTGGACACTAGCAGAAGGAATACTTTTTGAGAACTTGTAATATCTAAATTTGCATGTAAAAGAAAAGTAATAAAGTCAGAATTGTCCCATAGTTGCAGCCATTTCTGAAACTCCAGCAATAACTGTGTGCCAGTTCTCAGATAAAAACTGATTAATTAACAAGACTTCCTGATCTCAGTTAATCTTCAATAAAAACTAGATGATTGCAAAGTAGTCTGATATTGTCTGTGACAAAAGGTATGGCCTTGACCCTGCAAAACTCCAAAATTCCGAAAGAAAATAAGTAACAAAGACAAAAGTGAAGCTTCACAATGAATATGAAGCTAATCATATGATGATCTGACTGTTTCTGCATAAAACTCTGTTTTCTTTAAGCAGGGTAAAAAGTTGCCAATGCAAGAAAGAATGTCTTGCATGTGGTTGGGAACAAAAGAGATCAACCCTGAAAATGTAATAAGGAAAATTCAACAAAACACAAAACAATATCTGAAACCCCAAACTCTCAGTGTCTAGTGTTTTCTAAGTGTCTCCCGAACAGATCTCAAACCACTTGTTTTCACACCTCGTTTCTTAACCACCAAAGCTCAGTTTTTAAATCAAAATTGTTTAAAATTTAGGATGAAAGTTAATTTCTAATTTTAATTACTTTCTATCATAACCACTCCTAGCAATTATCTTTTCGGTTTTTTGCCCCAGTAGTATAACTATCACTAATACAACAAAAAGGTAACATTTTAAGATACTACTTTTTGTATACCAAGACAGTATCTCACCTTTTTTTTTGTCATAAAGAATTAAGAAAAAAGGTACACAGAATACTGAAACATGTATAAATTATTCAGTTATGAGCAAAGAGCTATATTCTGACTTTAACACATTTAAACCTATCTCTCCAGCCCAAAGAGGATAGATTATGAAGCAATAAAACCTTGCCAGTAGGTTTACATACCTATAGCTGAAAACAGCTTGTACAACATTAAATAATAATACTATATTTATCATCAAGATTTCCTGAATAATAATAGCCAACACTTTAACATCACTTCTGCTAACATGACCTTCAACTTACCACATTATATTCAGATTGGTACTTCACACATAAACGCATAGCAGACTCTTATAAAAGTTACTTCACTGAAACATGTACTGTGTTGTATTTGAAAGCAACTATTTCATTATCATTGAAAAAAAGCAATCTCTCTCCATACATCTTTTTTCCATCTTTTTGCTCTAGTTAATATTCATCATTAACTTCTCCTTAACTTCATATACTTTATTATTATCACTTTGGTTACAGTCACCTGACCGATAGCTGGCACAGTATAATGCATCCTGCATGATAAGCATGATTAAAACACCATTCAATTGACTTACAGACTGTGATTTAAAAGATGAGCTCAGGCCTCAGGATGGTTAATTATGTACTTAATGAGTGTGAACTGCATCTGGTTTCAGACATGGAAACTTTCACGATGGTAGGAATCTGAAATATCTTTTCTTTATCTTACTGGGTTTTTTTCTTCACACCTGCAGCATCCTAGGTTCTAGGAGAACGCTACTCTGATAGAAGTTTCATAAATAAATAAAATTAAATAAAGCAAGTGGCACGTTGAGCAATTAAATTAATATACAAACTTATTTCCTACAGATTTCTGTCTTATACTTGACAGGAGCACTGACTGAAGCATCTTTTATGGAGAATTTGTAATTGCTTACGCTCCCATCATCCATACTCCCTACTTCTAACAGTATTTGATAGCAAGCACAGCCTCTTTCCCACTGCAGGACCATTGGAGAACACCTATAGAATCATGACTTTTACCTGGATGTTTGTAAAACTTCAGGAACAGGTTATATTTGGGATCATTCCCCTCTATCATATCTGGCTAAAAATGAACCAAAGGAGGGGAGGCAGGCAAACAGTGACTCATATAGACTCCCTTCCATTAAGAAACTTTGAAAAACATACAGACCAATCTGCTGAAAGCTATCCCAAAAGGATTTAAAAGTGAGCTAAAAGCCCTCCATTTTTCAGGCAGAGACCTCATGACAATGTTACAGTTTTACACCATGCGCTCTCATTTCAGTCACCATGTTCACATCTTACACAAGATTTCCTCCCTCCCTTCTCTGCCATGCAAAAGACCCTCCAGTAACAGAAGGGGGAACTCTGGCAAAACCAGCGCTGTGTGGGCCAATGACAAAAAGATTATTTGCTCTTTCCAGTTCGCAGTGTCATTTCTAGCGATATCACATAAGACGTATTCAGGCTTCCATATTGTCTTACAAAGTACATCGTGCCCAGGCACTGGTATTGGTTCCTTCTCTTGTTATTTGAAGTTTTTAGAAAGAAAAGGGACTAGGAAGTTTGCTTGTAAGAGAACATTTTCAAGGCTTACAAGGAATGTATGATCTTACTTGTTTCCAGTAAGACTTGGAAGGACACTCGCACACTGAGCAAATGCTAAACACTCAAGGAGCCAAGCAGAAGGAATCCTTGTTCTGAGAGCATTTCCCCTCTGCTCCCTACCGTCCCACTGTGTTCTCAAAGTTTACAGTAAAATAACAGATTAACTAGTTGAGCAATTACCAAAGGTTGCTCAAATTATGTCATAAATTCATCTGTCCGGGTCCAGCGAAGGTTTATGACACCTGACAGAGCCCATTCCTGGTGCTAAAACCCCAGCAACAACAACAAAAAAGAGTGATCTCATCAACAAGCGAGACTCCCGCCGCTCTCCCCACAGACCTTT
>VZTH01001000.1:9502-131881 GCA_013397815.1 Aleadryas rufinucha
GACTGAACTCGCGCCACAGCGCTCCCTGCAGCCGCGGGGGAATCACCGCACCTGCCCTGCCCGGCTGGGAGCCAACAGCGCCCCTGCCGGCTGTGACCGTAACTGCACCGAAGAGGAAAGTGCCTGCGGCCGAGAGAGGGCTGTCACTGGGTTCCTGGTTATGTTTGTTGTTGTTGCTGTTGTTGTTTGTGTGTCTTGTAACATGTATATATATATTTATTCTAGTAAAGAACTGTTATTCCTTTTCCCATATCTTTGCCTGAAAGCCCCTTAATTTCAAAGTTATAATAATTTGGAGGGAAGGGGGGGGGGGTGTCACATTTTCCATTCCAAGGGAGGTTCCTGCCTTCCTTGGCAGATACCTGTCTTTCAAACCAGGACACCTATCAGTAAAGTCTGAATCAGTCCAGTTCACAGTGCCAGGAAAAATACATTCTTGTGGTAATTATGGCATCCCTGAAGACAGAATGTATTAGAAAATTTGAGAGAGACTTTGTTCTTCTAAAATATCCAAGCCAGTTTTGTATAACTGAGAAGCAGCTTGGGAAGTTCAGATAAGAAGCCAGATGTTGGCCCAAATTAGTGAGATTTGCCTGCATGAATCAAATTTGGCATTCCAGCATGCTTCCCAAATTAATTCTGTCATGGATAATTCCAGTGTGAGTCGATTTTCTATTTTATTCTGCATGACTTCTGTTCTTTTATAATTATTAAGCTATTTCCTGAAGATACTCAGGCTTAAGTGTGTGCTTGTCTGACTACCAGAATTGTCTGCAGTTACACAGAATGCAGAAAATATTAATCCAGGTTAAAAGGTAAATTTTTCCCATCTACAGTACTGTGTGTACTTTGTTTCAGTCATCATTTCTCAGTTTACCTGAATATTTGATTTGAAGAATGATCCCAACCACTAATAAGATACAAGGTTTATGCTTAGCTTATTGTACTCAGGTACAGTAAATTCTTTCTTTTGCTGTTTTGAGGGTCAAGTTTTTACCATTGGTAATCCACTTCTGGCATAGTCTCTTTTTAATTTTTTTTCTGGGAAAAGACTGTGCAAAAGAATATTTATTAGCTGATTTAAATGCAATTAACTTCATTTCCCTTTCATGGAGTTCTTAACAATGCTTAATGAGAGATGTAACTGAATTGCAGAGCTGTTTTTTCCCTCTGAATACATGGAGATCTTTCCTGAATTCACATGAAGGTTTCTTTATCATTCACATTTTAATCTTGGCCTTCATAATTATTTTGTAGCATATGAAAAGTGCCATAGATGCTAATTCTATTAGCCTTTGTCATGCTTATTTAACAAATGGTTCCAGTTCCTCATTTATCTGCCTTAGTATCTGTTGTTTATTGGTGATTTTTTTTCTGCTTTTAAACCTCTGAGTTGAGGCACTAAGACCACCCTGTGCCAGGCAGAGTATAAACACAAAACAAAGTGCTGTCCTTGCCTTTCACATTAACACTTTCATTTTATGGCTAAATGAGGGAGATTCCTCTTAACTGCCTTGTACTCAGACCTCTACATACACTCAGTTGCCACTTCAGCAGCATTTAGAAAGTAAATCTCCAGCTGAGGAAAAACATAATTAAAACTGAGCACCACTGTTGCTGAAAAAATCCTTGTGGTTGTTGGAATATGCAAGAATTAAAGTTTATAAAGACTACCTATCATTTGTGTGCTTAGACAAAAATGCGATGCTTTCTTCTCTGCTTTGCTTTTCCCCTCATTCAAGCAAATGGGCTGATAAATGATTGAGGTGTGTGTCCCTCCTATTCTCCTTGTTTGCTTGCCTTCTTTCAACAGCTTCTCCATTCACGGTGTTAAACAACAGGAGAAGAAAAACACTTTAATAAGTGAAGATACTCTAATATCGTGTAATCCTGTGAAGAAGGGTGTCCTGCTTCCCCCACAGATGGTCAAACTAGAAAGGTTCCTTTCTTGTCCTAAAATCTGCAATGGCAAGAAGAATGATAAAAGCACACTGAAATTGCAAATCACTGCATTGCTGAACACAAACTCCTGTGTGTGGAGCCCTCTGAACCTTTTGAAGACCTCAGCCTGGAGTGCGATTTTGTTTAGAGGCAGAGCTTGTGGATGTCACAGGGCAGTTAACTGAGCTAGGCTCTTTCCTAAGCATTCCTTGTTTCTCCTTTGGTTTTCCATGCAGGTGTTTATATGTACACAGGTGTACATGGGTAAACATGCAGACACACGGTATTTACAGATTGAGCATGATAGCTAAGCCACTACTCTTAAAGCAGTGGCCACCACTCTGCTAGGTGTGCAATGTGTTCTCCCTAGGGCCTGGTGTAACCTTGTTTGGGGAGTTAAGTGGAATATGACTCCCAGAAAGACACATTGGGTAGCTAGATGATGTATTTCTTGTACTGACACAGCTGGTGGAAAAAGTGTATGAGGCTTGCCATTCTTTTGAGCCAGGAGAGGGGATGTCCAGCCAGACCCTGGATGGCCTCTCTGTGGTGATGCCATCAGCTGCTGGGAAGGTTGGATGCAGCTTTAAACTCTGGGATCTACCCTTGGATGCTCCTTGCTTCATGCTGTTTTAGGGAATGTGGAGAATGCTGCATGAAGGCCAATGGAATAGCTACTACATCTATTGGGTTTCCTCCTCAATCCACCTGAACTTTGCAAAACCTGGTGAGATACCTCTAGTAGAGCCCTGAAGAGCTCAGAATGCCTTTCTATCCACAAGCCCTACTGAGCACTATATACATAACTTGGGGCAGTGATCTGATCTTTGGGTGTGACCCAACTCCTTATGGGATCCTATGTAAAGTCTGGAGGCGGGTTGTGGTTTGGGATGGCCACAGTGATTAGGAGACCTGGAGGGGCGTGAGGTAGTTATTGTTACTGCTTTGGCTGGCTGCAGAACTCCATGCATGCATTCAAAGATCCCAGATATAAGCAAATAAAAGCTTTTGCTTTGGTTCCCCTCCTTTTTTTTTTCTGCTATGATGCACAGTCTCCTGCCTGTCTCTACAAATGAGACAGCAGTGGAGCAGATTTATTAAGCTGATAAAGAACAGGAAAAAACAGTGGGTTTAGTGGAATTTGCAGACCGTTCACACCACTGAGCAGCACAGTATGGTGTGCTGGAATAAAATGCTGCAAGATGGTGCCCTTGGTCAGGATGTGCAAAGTCACAGGGGATATTTGAAGTTGTTTAAGAGAGAGTTGCTTTGATTATGCTTTAAAAACACTTTCTTTTGCTGACTACAGCAAAGCCCTTTTCTTCCTACCTTGGGGCTGCAGATCCTGCTCAGACCAACATTCATTTTCTTTCTTTATGATGGTTTTGGCTTACTGTGAGAAAGTTAAATGGATTGTGGCTCTATGGGTGGTGACAGGAGATGTCTGGGAATAGGGACTCCAGCCCCGATGTAAACAGATCTCAGTGCTCATGTCTTGCTTTGTAGCTGCTGCGGGGGCATGATGGACCGGGGCTTGCACTGTCCTTTTGCAGACTTGGGTGAATTCTGGAAGAGTGCTTGGATAAGAAGTCACGGAGAAGTTGAGTGATGCCTGTGTCGCCCTGAGTTTTGCAGTCCTTCGATGTTTTCCATTTCTGTAATAGAATTCTCACGCACTTTCTGTAAACATAGCCATGTTTTGCTAACCATTCCAGTTTGTTTTCATTCCTTCTAAGGCGGAGAGGTTTGATGGATTTTTCCTTTGACCAGTGTGATTGAGGGGTGGTAACCTCATCCTCCAATCCACGGTGGTTTATAAGAACATATAAATAAACAAGCTTGGGGCGTCGGGCCCCGGCCCAGGGTCGTCATCGTCCTGTCCTGACAGAGCTGAGTTTGTGTGGTTCTTTTCGTGTCCAAGTGCGACAATGCCTGTGCATTTAGAATAGCCAAAGGTGTCGATTATTCAGCATTGAGTTTTTAGGTACAGCAGTACCATGTGCCCTCTTCCCTGGAGCTTTTCCATGCCAGCAGTACTATCTTGTGCTGTAGCTGAATCCTGCAGCACTGACAACCTCATCTTAGTGCTGTCCTGCTTCCCATCCCTCCTTCTTTCCCATTCTTTCTGATTATGTTTCAGTTTCTTCTGTGTAAGAACTGTAAATTTCTACAGTAAACCTATTACTCTCTGGGGTTATGTTTGTCTGTTGCCCATTTTAATGAATGGAGCTGTGCAATAGCCTAAAAGATAAAATCATGTGAATTAGGGTACTAGGTCATGTTGGAGGCTTTTACTTTCTGCTAAATGTAAGAGCAAATATTGGAAGCCTGAAGAAATACAAGGGAAATATTTACTACGTCCTTTATGCATAGAATAACTTAAGGAAGCATGCAGATTAGCCAGCCCTGCTGTACCTCACCTGAGTGATGTGCAGTGCAGCTCTCTGGTACCTCAATGGAAGATGGATACCGGCACAGCACAGCTGGATGCAGCACTGACCTTGTGCCTTGTCCCAGCAAGGTTGTGCAGGGGGGATAGTGGCAGTAGGAGACAAGGATAGAAAGGATTCCCAAGAAACCCTGAGTTTTCTGAAGTCACCCTGAAGCTAAAGCAGTTTAAAAAGTCACTGATTCAAGCCACCACCTTTGCTGGAGAACAGAAATCTGGCCTTTGTTTCAGTTGTTTCTGGTTCAGCCACCAAAACACCTTTGTGTTTGGGCCTGACGCCAGTCTGGCTAATGCCATCTTGGGTTTGGGCCTGACGCCAGTCTGGCTAATGCCATCTTGGGGGAAGAGCTTTCCTCTTATGGGAATACCAAGCCTGGAGGTCCTCTGGTTCCACAGAGAATATTTGTGCTCAAATAGAAACAAGCAGAGCTTTATACTGAATCAAAAATCCTTGACTCCCTCTGGTGTGTTTGCCTTCTGCCTCCTGCAGTCTGCTGTTATCTGTCCTTTCATGGCTCCCTGGCAGTGTCTCCCCTGTCACATTTCTTTGTATGTTTTCCATGAACACAAACGCATCTGTGTTAACCTCTCATTTTACAGGTGATTTCACATTCTCTTCCAGCCTTTATCTGCCTCCTTTTTCTCGGCTTTGTCCCAAGGTAGAAGTCAAATTTGGTAAAGATTAGAAACAAAGATGTATAAGAGTGATTGATCCAATTTTTCAAGGCTTGAAGATGACTATGAAGGGAAATAAAGTGCACTTACACCCTTCTTTAATTCTGTTGGATTTTTTCTGATATCAAGCTAGATCCAGCCTAGCCTGTTTCTGTGACTGTAGTAGGACAGGCAGGGCAAGAGGGGCTCTTACATTTTTTTTTCAGCAAAACTTGAAGATGTCTGGTCAAATCCCACCACGTTAGAAAGGCAGCATATTAAATTGGCTCTTGAAGGCCTGCCTGCAGACTGCTCCATGCCTGAAGAAAATAGGCTGGGAGAGAGGGAGTGTTCCCTTGGCTTTGATTGTCTTTCACTTTTGAGGGCTCCTTTTGTTTGTCTGGTTTTTTTTGAATTTCCTTGAGCATCAGTGTCATGACAGAAATAAAACCTTTTAAAAAGACTGTCTCTCTTCTCCTGCCCTTTAATTAGCAAGTGAGAGCTACCAAACATCATCCTATGAATATTTCTGCAAAATCAGGGTATTTCTGGTGTGTATATAGAGTAAACAAATGGAAGGAAAACCCAGGATTTTGTAGCAGTCATATAGTATTCATAGTAGTCTTTCAGCTTCTTCCGAGGCTTCAGAATTAATTTTGAGGCAGGGAACGAATTTTTAAATTACCAGTCTCGGTTTGAGACAAATTAGGAGGAAACGTCCTGAAATGAACGTCTTCTCTAATGGAAGGCAGATTTTGGCAGCCCCTCCCCCACAGGTTCGAAAGGAATTTCTTGGAGGAGAGTGAAAAAAACCCCTGTTTATTTAACAAGCAGGGTGCATGCAGGCACGAAGAAAAAAAAAAAGTTAGATAATAAACCTTCTCGTTGTGGAGAAAGGTGGTGGATTTTTTTAGAGTCCTGCTTGGCTTCTCCTGAGGTCCTCCGGAGTTGGGGTGCAGCATCCCAGGGCCTCCCCTGTGGGCCGCAGCCTAGGGCTCCTGGCCATGTTCTGGTGTTTCAAACCAGAGCAAAGCTGAACAGTTCCAGAAGATGAAGAAGAAGAAGAAGCCACAGTCCCAGGAAAAATTTCTTGCCTCAGCTAACAGGCTAGCTAAAAGCAGGAAGGTGCTTCCTTGGCTCTGCAGCAGTGAGAACGCAGGGAAGCGTGTGTGAGTCCTTGAATACCAACTGCGCTGAAGAATTCGCCCAGCTTCTCTCCCCCCTCTCTTGGACCCAGCTTAAAACTGCGGGACCCATTTCTGGGCAATAAGCAGATGATAGGGGAATAGAGTATTATCATAAAATCACCCCAAGACATTACTTTTAAGTAAAGTGCTGCCGAGGAGTAAAAAAAGCTGTGTTGACCCTGTGTGGGGAATGTAGCGCCAAGGATCTGGCCCATCTTTCCTTGGGAACCACTGTCTTATCCTCATCTCAGTGACATCTTTGGTATTCAGTGACATGCTGACTCAGCATGGTATAAATGGAGTCCACCAGCCTTTTTTGACATCTTGTAATGCCTTTTTCTCCCTCATTGTTTGAAAATGAAGGGATATAGGAGTTTTAAGGTTTGTTTCTGAGTAATCTGGCTTGCTGCTGTGAGATTTTGTGGAAACACTTTCACTGTTCTTTAGTTACCCATAAATGATTGTGCCTAGAATGTATCCTGGGAGAACACATGCTTTTCTTTTTGCTTAATACTTAATTATCTTTTTTTGTGCTGCTGTCCCACAGCACCTACTGCTGTCAGATTTTGGTCTGTGAGTCTGTGACTGAGGTTCCACATTTTGAATAATGCAAAAAACCCCCAAGAAATAAGGATTCTAAATCTTTCAATGCAACTACTTTTATGCTATTTTTGTAAATGCTTAGGAGCCTGTTCAATAAAGCCTGGGGGAAAAATTGCCTGACTTGCAGTTAATTTTTATTGAGGTATGATTGCCCTTGAAGGTCAGAGAGAGTTTTCCCTGAATTAAAAGTCTAAGAAATGATGCTTAGGTTCGTGCAGGCTTTGGAGCATCTTTCAGGTTTGGGATTAGTTTTTGGGGGTTTTCCCCTCTTAGTTTGCTTTGCCTGGACCCTTGGCAGCTTCCCAGCATTGTTCTCTGACCTGCTGGGAAGGAGTGGAGGAACAGTTTTCTCTAATTTAGCAGAGGTTTGGCAATAGCATTTGGTGAAGGTTAGAGCTCTTACCGGTTGTTATTGTCCACCATCACAGATTTAACAAGCTCCACAGTATGCCTTCATACCCAGATTCTTCCTCCTCTTTAGTTATCACCTAATTTTTGCTATTGTAGTTTTGTAAGATTTTCCAGAGTTTGGTTTCACATGTAGCAAGATCTTCTGGTTGGGTTGTGCCACTGGATCTAAAATCTAAATCGTGTTGCTCTTCAGTTACTTGTCATATTGGATCTCCAGTGTTTCCTCTGTTTTCGTGGAAGCTTGAAAACTCTTTAACTATATCATCTTTTGTTGAAGAAGCAGTTTTGTTCCAGTTTTAAATGACTCCTACTACTCGCACAGGGTTGTCACCTGCTTGCAACAGGGCTGTGGAACTAGTGTTTAAAAAGCTCATAGGTTTGTGTTCTTCTTGCCCCATCAGAAAATTGCATTGAGGCTTTTGATGGATGACTCAGATAAAGCACAGTAAGAGTGCTGCACTGCCATCAACTTTGCAAACTACTGCTTCCAGTTAAAATACGGAGAGTCCCTTTTGCCTTGGCTGTTTGGTAGTGCCCCTTTGCCAGCAGTTAGTCTTGAATGTGTCTGCTTAGCAGAACAGAACCAATTGAGGTAAAATCAGAAAGCTCAGGTTAACCTGTGGATGGGAGATGCTTCAGTGAGGGTGGCTGTCTTAGTTCTGCTGTGGCTGCTCCTCTTCTGCCCAGGCAGTAGGGATCCCTGGGCTGGTGACTGCTTTAACCCTCCTGCTTGCACCCACTAAGGAATCTGTTTGCATAGGGTGACAGTGTCCAAGCAGAAGCTTAGACTGGTTTAGTTAAATCCATTTAACTGTTTTGGCAGAGCTGGAGGGTTCCTGTGAGCTTGGATAATGTGTTAGTCTGCAAAATGTTCACCTTTAAATTGCTCAATATTGTTTTTCTGTCAGTTCTTTTCCTCTGGTGAGAGGCTGATCCTTGAGGCTGAGTGTCTTTTTTGTCCATGTGCCTTCGTACAGGCTCCCAAAGCTCACAGAGTGCCGTGTTAGTAGTAGCAGGAGGCCTGTGTTCTGTCAGGAGATCATAACTTTTCCTTTGCTGGAAACAAACTCATCCATCCATTTGTGTGTGAAAATTTCAATGGTCTTGGAAATTTTGGTATGAATGACAACATGACAATGAAAGTCTCTGAGGCCAATCTGGCAAATGAAAATGCGGAAGCAAAAGACACCACCACCCTGACTGAAAAGGGTTTTATTTTAAAAAGCTGGAAGTTGTGTAGAACAAGTTGTCAACTTCTTGGGTGGTCCAAGATAACTTGTTGCTTTATCAAGTGAAGCAGAAGGAGAATGGGGAAGAAGTCTTAGGTTGTTCTTTATATTGATGAATTGGGGTTCCTTTTATTACCTTCTTTTCGTGGTAAGGTTATTTATCTTTAATTCATCTAATACCAGTTTTGCCCTCAAGATGGTCCTGAGGCATTCGTGTTTGTATGCCCACAACCATGGCAGCTAGATGCCAGTGAGGATCTGAGAGCCTCCTTCAGTCCTCTGATAAATGCCCAGTGCCAACTGGCACGATCCAAGAATTAGTGGACTTGTCCATTAGGCTTTTCTCTGATTAAACCACCAGCCACTCTGCAGGAACAGCTTCCAAGTCTGACTCCCCTCTGCGACAGGTGGGGATTTCTTCCTTGATTTCTTTGCAGCTGGTGAGCCAAACTGACATCACACCTGCCTGCTGTTCATCTGCCAGCACTGCTGATGCCAGACCAGCTGTGCAACAGCAGTTGCTTTCTGTCTGGGGTGAGGACAGATTGCTAGTACAGAGACTTGGGAAGTAATTAGATCTAAAATATAATTTGCTCTTTAAGCACACTGAGGTCCAAGTAGATCTCCTTCTCCCCGCCAAAAGAACTGGGGGAGAGAGGGGGGTTGGAGAAAAGAAGATGCTAGGAGGGAAATAAAGGGAGGAAAGAACTGAGCTGCATCCTTGCCATCTGTCTGCTTGGAGTGGTGCAGCTGCTCTGCCGCTGACAGGTTGCTGTCTCTCCACTCAGTGCAGACGGCCAAATGACTTGTGTTGTGAACACAAATTGCTGAAGATTAATACTACTAAATAGCCTGGTAACAAAATCTACCCCTAGGCAAAGCCTCTAGCTGCTTGAAAACCTTAAGAATCCTCTCCCTCTCGTTTCACACTTCTCTTCAGAGACTTTCTTAGAATTTAGGAGCCAAACATTTCAGCACACATGTTTTGTCTGGATCAAATCCTGCATCTTTGCAGCACAGTCAGTTTTGGAGCATTGACGGAGTATCTAGAAACAAAGGGGAATGGCCAGTTTGAGTTACAGTGATACTACTACTGTGCTTAAAATTAGTTAAGGATGTGTTTAAATGCTTCATTAGCTCAGGGTCTGTCTGCTACCCAGGGCTGGACAATTTGACAGTCCCAGCTCCAGGAATATGTGGAAGATGCCCTCCTTTTAATTGTGAAGAAAATGTTCTTTGCATCAAGTGATGTGGAAAACAGGCAAGCATGAGCTGCAAGGTAACAGACACAAAACTAAACAAAAATTCCAAAGGTGTAGTGTGCTGTTGTGAATGGCTGTAAATACCTTTGTTGAAATCTCAGCTGGGCACTCAAGAGGTATCTGAGGGGTTCACCCAGTGCAAGGAATGTGGAGTTTACTTCCCCTCTCCCAGAGCCACAGGCTCTTTGAGGTGGTCTCATGACAACCTGCATCCTGATCCAGTACTGCTGACATCAATAGAAGAATACCTTGTGTACTCAATCTAAAAAAAAAAAAAATCTCACACAACACAATTTTGGATACTCCTCTCCTGGTGTTACTAATGATGATAGAGATTTTCCAGAGATGAGTCACTGGTAAGTGTCTCTTCCTGAGCCAGAAGGACCATCCCAGCAGTTGTTAATCCCTGAGAATAGCTCTGCAACTGAGTCATTACTGAAAATCTGAATATGGTTTAGGGGCTCAAGGTGTCTCTCATAATTGTTCAGAGAGGTCATGATGGGATGGCAGTCTTTACATCACATATATTTGCAGTGTAGGACTATAAATTAGTGATGGCAGGAGCAAAAAAAGATAGCTGAGTTGAATTGAAGTGCTTTTTGTGATAGCCCTGTAATTGCTGCTACTTCTCTTTAGCTCTTCTTTTTTTGTTAGTCTATTTCCCACAAAACCTTTCCCTACATACTGCCTCCAGCACACCAAGTCCCAACTTTGGTGCACGGCTTATCCAGCCTCTGGCTGGTTTCGGTTATGGAGGATCAGTGGAGCCATGAACTTGCCAATCTCTCTGTAAGTCCAAGCCCTATACTCACATCTCCCCAGACCTTGTGTACGAAGAGACAAGAGACCTGCTCTGTCTCCTCCCACAGTAATTTGTCCTCTGACGTGCAGGCATATCATCCTCCCTGGAGAGGAGGCAAAAGCTTCTTTTGTATCCTTTTCTTCTGTTATTCTCAAGGGGTTCCGGCAGCAGTGTGTGCTCTAAGAATGGCAGCAGATGCAGGCTGTGTTCTCATATTTCTGGGTTTCCTGGGGAAGCTTTTGACTAAGCAGCTGCTTAGTCAGAATCTGAGTCTGAGAATGTGGTAGAAATGTCAGAGGAAATATAAGAAGTTGCTGCCTCCAGCTATTTGCTGCCTTTCTTCAAAATCTGCAGGGCTGGTGGAGCAGAAAGTATCTTAGTATTGCATCTGGCAGCTTCAGCCAAGCTTCACCTCCCTTGGCAGCAGAGCTAACACCACTGGATTTACACAGCAACAGTAAAACACAGCCTGTTGGCCATCCTTGCTTTGGTAGAGCAGGAGAAGGGGCAGAAGGGATAGTAGTGGCATCATTTCTTTAATTTCTCTTTGCAGACTTGAAAGCCATCTCTCATGAGCTTAGGATGAACTGCCTACTTAATATTCTTTTTTTCCCCTGTTTCCCTCATACTATTAAATGCAAGTGACTATTACTTCTGTTTTCAGGATTCATGACGGTAGAGTGCTATCCATGTAAGGATTGAACTATTTTTATTTTTCCTTTTTTTTTTTTAATGTTTCCCTGTAGTCCTAGTGGCCCTGGAAATTGAGAATTACAGTGTTTTCCATTCCTTTTTTCCAGTCCTTGCCATCCACTCACAGTTTTTGTTTGCCACTAGGGCCTTGTGAGCATCTCTTGTAAAACTCCATTACAGGTTCTGCATATGCCTCTATCTGGTGCCATTGCTGGCATTGTCAGGCTCTGTGATCCCCACCATGGAAATAAGTAAGCCCAGCTCTGCTCTTAAAATAGAGATATGTGAGAGGTGTATTCCTGAAAGGTGCTGTGCCAGAAGCCTGGTGGTTTGAGTAGAGATATTCATGATAACCATGGTCATCCTTAGAGCATGTTCAGCAAAGTCTGCAGAACTGTGAAAAGAGACAGATAAAGTTGTCAAGGGGGTTTGTGGGTTGTGACTTTGTAATTCCTTTTTGCCATGCAGACTATAAATTCCTGCTGCACTGGAAGTCACTCTTGGCTCTGCTCTGCTGTCAGATGCCTCTCTCCCCCTCTCCTCATGCTCCTTCCAAAGGTTGCTTCTGTTGGCTGTGCCAGGAGCGGTGGCTTGGATGAGAAGGGATT
This sequence comes from Aleadryas rufinucha, assembly GCA_013397815.1. Taxonomy (NCBI): domain Eukaryota; kingdom Metazoa; phylum Chordata; class Aves; order Passeriformes; genus Aleadryas; species Aleadryas rufinucha. The sequence continues at coordinate 21,342 of VZTH01001000.1, forward strand.
TGTTTCTCTGAGCTGGCTGTGAGTCCAAGTTGCCCAGGATCCATCACTGTCTTAATCTCCTTAGAGGGTTGCTATTGTTCTTAACAGGAAGCCACTATTCCTGGAGATGTTTTCCACATGTGGTCTGACACCTTGGCAGACAGGCTGAGCACTGGGCTCACTGAGTGAGGATGACTCTGGGCAGGACCTCCCCACTGTGCAGGAATTGCTTATAAATAGGAGGACAAATTGACATGTTCCCTTTTTGTTTTCCCACCTCCCACAGTTCTTGGGAATGAGGAAGGAAGCCAATAAGGAATGTTGACATTTCAGTCAAAAGCAAAGGAAGATGAAGTAGAATGCCTTTTTTTTTTTTTTTNTTTTTTTTTTTTTTTTTTTTTAAATTTTGTGGTGGGCAGAGAAGTGTTGCTGCAGAGGTAGTGCTAGACTGCTGCACAAAAAATCCTGTCTGGATTTGTTCAGTTTTTAAATTAAGGGGTAAAGCAGTTGATAGTTCTTATCTGCGAGATTCCTAAAGTGACTAGCCAGCAAAGGAGACTCAGAGGGTTCTCAAGTGAAATTCTTACAAAATGACCTCATTTACACTCACTGCATCCTCTAGCAGTAAACCCCTTCAAATGCTACTTCAAAAATTCATGAGTTCAAGTGCTTTAATGGAAGATAAGAAGAGACCTTTCTGTTTTGTCCTGAAAGAGCCCATGGAGAGTTCAAAGGGAACTTTTAGTGTCTAGTTATGCTGTGCCCACCTGTCCAAGAACTCTTCTCCCTGAGTTAGCCTGAAGCTTTAATGTTTTATTGAAATCACTGTGGAATGTTGACTTTCACGTGAAACTTGTAAATGGGCAGCCTGTAAACCAAGGCACTAATACATCAAAGGTGAATTTAACTTCAAATTGTGCATACTATGAATAGGATTTTCTAGTCTTTTCCTGCTGAAATGGTTCAATATTTTTCTATGATCTTTGCTAAGGCAGTGCGGAAAGATTTAAAAATCTCAGTCTATAAAGACATTTATGAATTTGAGGAACATTGCCATCACGATGTTTTTTTAATCTCTTTTGTTAAATTGTAGTTCACCCCTTGAAAAATATGTTGCTCTTCTACCTCCAGGATTAAATTCACAGCTTGCTTGTAGTGTGAAAATTCTGGCAGTGATGCAGTTGCATTTGGAAGCTTTGCTTGTGAGGTGTATTCACTTAGCTGAACATGAATTAAACTTGGGATGCTGTGAAATGCAGTTCACTAGGTGCTCTCTGCAAAGTGGAACATCACCACTCTCACCCATGTAAGCAGCTGGCAGGGATCTGTGCATGATTGTCCCTGCAATCAATTAGTCCTTACATTTAAGAGTCAGTCTATGGGAAGTGAAGAATGAGAGAGATTCTAAATATGAATTCCTAGAGCTGTGAGTGTGAAGAGAGATTTTAAGTAGGAGCTTTGAGTATTGAAAAAGTCATAATCTGAGATAAAATGGAGGATATTTTGATGCTTTTACAGCATGTTAATCCTGTAATCAGCCCCTTAAATATTTGGTTTTGTTTTTAGTACATTCTTGCTTTCTCTTTGTCTCCAGAGTTAAATTTGACACTTTTTAATGCAGAGCTTTCTATAACTTTTTCATCTGGCTTCTTTTAAGAGTAGCACAAAGGATTTTCAGGAGAATTATTTTCTTTAGGTTTCAATCTTCATTAGTTTATGTCCTCAGAGATCTAAAAGCAGATTAAGTGTCACTAATGCAGCAGAAAAGAAAGTCAGCAATGCATGCAACAGAAACACGCTGTCAGCAAAAAAAATCCACTATGAAATGTCAGTCTTAAAAACAATCTAATTATTTGTCTGAGGTACAATGTTGCCCGAGGAAAAGTCAACAGGGGCTTTTCTATCTTCTTCTCTAGCCAGAACTCATCAGAATTCGTCCTTTAGTTATAATTTGAATTTATAGTAAGAACTTTATTCCATTACAGTGAAATATAGAAAGATCAGGGATGTAAAGCCCAGAAGACATACTGTCATCTTTTTATCTCTGGTAAAAAAAGAGAAGAAAAAGTCTTTCACAGGTTTAAAAGAAGAGTGAACCATGGTGCTTGGGAAGCCAAGCATAGGCTGAACCATGTGGTTCTTTTTGTTGGTACCAGTTGTAGGCTGACTAGTTAAATAGAAGGGGAGGGGAATGCCAGGAGTACAAAAGGCCATTGAAATAAAGCTCATATAGCCTCAAGGAAAATCTACGTGCATGTAACTTGAAGAATAAAGCCAAGAGTATGGATGGTGCATTTTATATTGATGTCTTTTCACTTCACTCTTCCCATACACTTTTTTTCACACTTGTGGTTGATTGAGCTGACCTGACAAAATTTTGTAAGTAGTGACCAAGGCCTTTTCAGTCTCCAGCCATTGATACACTGCCCTGTCATTGCAGCCCCAGATTAAAATTTTGCAGTAGGAAAAGGTCCATAATAGAGCCACAGTGGGTTTTAATACAACAGACCCTGATCACATCAGCCTACCAGGCTGATTAGAATTTAATTGCAATCAGTGTTTGCATCCAGAGCTTTGATTCTTGGCTTGCACCTTTGTCGAATGCAGTCACTGAAGTGATAGGGCTTATTTGTTGGCCACTCATGCTGAATTGAAAGACATCCACAGCAACAGCCAAAATTAGAGTCTGTGTGACGGATTTCTTAGGCTGTAGCTGGCTGAGCAATAGGTGATAAATGGGGCAACTCTTGTCAGCTACACTGAAATACTGATTTACAACAGCTCTTGTTGTCAGTACTGAGGAGGAACTGATATTCCCTTCACTGAGCAAGTTCATGTTGTATGAGAAATCAATTTCACCCACACAAATAAATTAATTTCAAAATACAGTCACTTAGAAAAGGAGGGCAGTTGTATTATTTGTAATGCACTTGTGAGGAGTGATCTTGTGGTTTGCCCTTTATTTTTGAATACATATAACATTGTATGTCCAATAATATTTGGACTACTATCATCTCTGCCAGGAGTAACATTTTGGTTTTGAACAAATTCCCAAACAGCATCAGTAACCACACTGTATCTTTTCCTCTGCCTCACATGTAGAATTTACCTGGAAATTGTACTGCCCTGTGGCTCAGAACAGTTTGAGATGACTCTAGATTTTGTGGCAGCTTTAGGGTCCAAAAACCTCTGGAGTCATGTTTCTTTCTGTGGCTCAGAACAGTTTGAGATGACTCTAGATTTTGTGGCAGCTTTAGGGTCCAAAAACCTCTGGAGTCATGTTTCTTTCTGTGGCTCAGAACAGTTTGAGATGACTCTAGATTTTGTGGCAGCTTTAGGGTCCAAAAACCTCTGGAGTCATGTTTCTTTCTGTGCTGGTCAGGAGGTCTCCAAAACTACAGCCTGATGGTAATTTTGGGTCATTAACAGGGATTCTTCTGAGAGCCTTGTGTTGCTGCTTTCCCTGGAGTGGAGGAGTGGGCCAGCAGTGTGTGCCCAAGAAAATGGTCATGCAATTCTGAAATTCTGCTTCTGGGAAATGCCAGTTTAAAGGATGGTATCAATACTTGATGACAAATGAATTCTTCATTTGCTTTATCTGCCAAAGAATGTACTGATTGCCCAGCTGGAGAAAGGAATATTTAATTACAGTCTCCTAGAACTTCTGTACAACAGCATCATGGGTTGGGTTTTTCTTTGGCATTCTCTTTTTCTCCTGACCCTATATGTAGTTTAGGATATACCAAATATTAGATGAAAGCAAGATAAATGTGTTTCAAAAATTAAAAAACCCCTGATAATTTATACTTCATGCTTGCATTGATGGAATAACTGAGCTTTAATCATCAAAGTTAGGTCAGTTTAAGTGAAAAAGGCGGTGGAGTTTTATTCTGAAATGACCCGCCTCAAATCCTGAAGAATAGCACTATGATGTAGGTTTATTATCCTGGCTGATCAAATTATCACTGGTTATAGGCAAAATGGAGGATTTTTTAAAATCTACTAGCATAGAAATGTCAAAGCAGGTTCTCCAAGCAAAACACTTATTTTCATACCCATAAGCACTTCATTTTTTGAGAAGCAATTATCTATTATTGTGCTCTCTGTTGATAATATCTGTCTGAAATCAGTGGGTGTTCTGCCAATTGATGAAGAGATTTAAAGGACACAGACACCCATGGAAAGAATGGTCTTATTTTACTATGAATATTAAGGCAACACAAAAGTAAAATGATGCATCCAATAAAACTACATGCTTGGCTTTAGCAAAAAGCAAAAATAAGCAAGGTAATGCACCTAATCATTGCTATACAAGAGAAAGGATAATGATTGAGAAAGATACATTACCAATTGCCTAAATACTTTACCATCATCCAGAGTCTGCAGTTGCTGGAGAGCCCCGTTTCACAGCGAGAACCTGGAGAACCCTTCCCAGTAACTGGGAAAATCCTACGCAGTGCGTCCACCCATAGGTGAAGTCTCCAAATTCACCCCGAAAGTGGGTCCAGCTTTTATAGGTCCAAATCAGCAAGTCTAAGTGACTCGATTATATTTTTAGCACAGAGACTCCTGGATCTGATGGCACACTTCCCAACCAGCAGGGGCCAAGGCTTGGCCAGAGCCCAGGCCTCGGCTAGGAGGGTTTCCTGTAAAATATCCTGCAAACAAGTCTCCATTCACGTCAGTTGGGAAGTTTCTTAAAATGATGTATTTCTTGCAGATAACTACACAAGGTTGCGTGAAAGTTTCTAAAGGAGCCGGTTTGGTGTTAAACAGCTAGCGTAAGTGTCTTAGTCATCTATTTTTAGGTAAATAATACTGATGGTGTTAATCACATATTGCCCGGGGTCATCTTGTAAGTCAACTCTGGTTGAGGCCTGCTGCTCAGGCCTAAACACATCAGTGGGATTTCTCATGCAATTAGAGCAGTTTTTCATATACTCATGCAATGTCCAGCTGTGTCCACAGGAGTTGTTGCTCTGGCGTGACTATGTTTGTACCTTGTGTTTTTGCACCACACCCCTCATGTCAGTTTTGTTCGTGTGTTATCTCCCACATGCTGCTGAGAGGTTGCTTTCCCTACCTTGGCCCAGGTGCTCAGGACACCAGTTCAAGGCTCTGCAGCCTCCAAGCTGAGAATGATTTCTCCAGTTCTGCAGCTCTCTGCTGAGCTGCTTGTGTTTGTGCTCCTGAATGCATTGCAGGCAAAATGCCCAACTTTGTCCAGTGCTCTGACTTAAGCTAGCACCTCTAAGTTCGCCTAAAATAAGTGGTAACAGAATGAAGCTGATACCTGCAGAGCAGACAAAGGTGGGAGTATAAGGGGATTCTTTAGTTCTCTCAAGCGCAGGAAAGATTAACTTTAAAATACATATTTTTAAACACCTGCAGTCACATCCTTGCAAAGAGGGTCTGAAATGTCACAAAACAAAAGGAAGAGTGGTTTATACCGACGATGAACTAAGCCATGCCTCTATGCCTCTATGCCTTATTTATTTTTTTAACTAAAAATACATCTGTGTATTTTTAGTTAAATTTAGCAGTGTGTTAGAGCTGGTACTAATGACTGTGCAAAGTGTAAGGCATGAAGAACTGTACTCAAAATGTGTATGCATGTGAATACCACTGTGTATCTGTGTGTGTGTTATGTATATGTATGCATGTGTGTATATATATACACACACACACATATATGATTTTCCTAGTACTGTTCTCTATTTATTGACCAGTTATTTGCAAAAATAATCTTTAAATTATGAAGGTGTTTGTATTGGTGTTAGAAGTCACATAATTCTTAATTCTGTGCTGCACCAGTTTATCCACTCTGGAGTTGTTGACTGTGCTAATAGTCACCTCAGAGGGGCACTTCAAGAACGGCTCAGGGCAGGCAGTGATGTTGCACCCATCACTTGAAGCCCTAAAGAAAGAATTCCCAGTATTTCTAAATGATGCGTTTAAGACTTTCCTGGGCTTTCCAGGACATCTGCTCTTCAAAGCTGATCACAGTAGATCATGCAGCATCTTTCAAACCTTTTTCTGTCACTTACTTAATGCTGGGACACAGAACTGCTTTCACTGTCTGTGCCCCTGGAAACTTTCTTGCCTTCTTTAGAGATAAGTGTAGCTTTTAATGTTGGTGCCAATGAATTGCTCCCCATGAAGAAAAAAAAACAGAAAAGGGAAAAGTGCAAGAACTATTTGAGTCAGCAATGAGGTAGAACAGCACTGATTATTGTGCTTATTTTACTTCCCTGTGTGTCATTACAGGTTTATTAGTGCACTCTTGAAACATATTGTAGAATAGCAATATTTACAACACTACTCTTTTGTTCATCTTTTGTTGCAGAGCTGACTTTTTTGCAAGGTCCTGACTTTTTTCAACCGGTTTATATCACCTCTCAAGAATTTTCATGTTGACTCTGAGAAACCTGATGCAGAGTCTCCACTGTTTACTATTCAATCCTGTTTTCTTCTTCCTTTAGCAGGTAAGCACATGTTTCTGCAATACTAATCGCAACTGAAAAATGTTTCCAAATTCAGACACCTGGAGAGTTTGTTTTTTTGGACTCAGTAGGGTTAACATCTCTCCTCCAAAATTTCTGTGTTTTCTGCCACAGGAAAATACATGACTAATAGTGCAGTACTTTGGAGTCTATAGCATCAGTGCATGTCAGTCTGCATCTATCTAGCTTTAATGCAGCTTAAAAAATGCTATGCATGAACTTTCAGCTGGGAACCTATTTAGAGCTGAGTCAGGATTGTGAGCGAGCAATATAGAAAATTGCTTGAATTGTTGCTGTCTGAGAGGAGCCTCTAAATAACTTTATGTCCTTGAGGAAAAAAGCCCTGAAGAGGAGAGCCAGAGTGGGTGACGGAAAAGCTGGGGTGTCACCCACCACAGTGCCCTCAAGCTGACTGAGAGCATTCAGCTGCTGTTCGCCAAGATCACAGTCAGTGTTGCGGAAACAGATTCAGCTGCCCTGGCTGGCTGTGCACTAAAACAACGAGGGATTCTCAAATGACCCATATATGATTGATGCATATATGGGTGTGGCAAGAAGGGACACTGAACAGCTGAGCTGTAGGAATGTCTTACACAGCTGCAGCTTTTCTGCAGGGGAGCCCGGCCAAACCTTTAATATTCATTGTTAGAATTGGATTTGTGTTTGAGATTCAAGGTTTTTAGGAAGAAGAACTTTTTTAATGATTTCTTGAAATCACTTTTGTTAAATGCTAGTCATCAAAGGAGAGTGTGTATGGTGGCGTGCAAGTGCATTTATGTGAAAGGAAAGTAAATGTGCTTACTCTGTCTTTGATGTTGTTCTGTTTTCCTTTCAACATTATCATCACATGTAGGAACTCCTGTTTTTTTCAAAACAACTTAGAAATTTTCTCAGAAAACAATTGTCAGTTTCCTCCTGCAAAAGAATTTTTTTTCTGAACATATAGAGATTTATTTACTTTATCACTTAACTGCAGTCTGACCTCTGCCATGGCTTTGGCGTTTTTCCTGTGTTTTTTAAGGAAAGAGGATTTTCTAAAGGATTGACTCTTGAAAACTTCTGTTTTGATTTACTTGGTAGTAATGCATGCTTTCTTCCCAATCTGTATGGAGTGGGAATGGTGGGAATTCTGTGCTACTTCATTGCAGTGGTAGCTGGGTTTTCCTACAGTGTTGCTTGCTCTCATCCCAGGCTGCAGGAGTAAATGGTCTCCTATAAACTACAGTTTGCCAGAACCTTGCATGGCTCTAATCATAGTCACAGTGTTGGGTTGGAGGGGACCTTGAGGACCATCTTGTTACAATTCCCCTGCCATGGGCAGGGACACCTTCCACTAGAGCAGGTTGCTCCAAGCCCCATCCAATCTGGCCTTAAACACTTCCAGGGATGTGTGCAAGGCTGGAACCTACAGCAGAATTCATCCTGTTCTTTAAACTGGGCACAAATGTTTCAAAGTGAGATAAAAATGAGAACACTCGTTTTCACTTGTGCTGCACCTTTTTTCCCTTAGGATTTCCAGGGTGCTGTTTAGGTACTGCCACTCTAGATTCCCTGACACATGAGTTAAGGATGTCAGTAGCAGAGAGGGGTATTGTACAATGGGAACTTGATAGTCCCATGAGGAGTATGGGCATTGCTTTTCTCTTCATCAGTGATTCATCTGGAAAAGGTGAGGGAAGAATTACTCAGGCAAGAAATCCCTGCTACCTCTGCCTGCATTATTTCAAGCATACCCAGAAAATTTCTGCTCCTGAATTTTACAACCCTCTGTAAAACAAATACCTACATCTGCTTTTAGCTAAATTAACAGTCTACCAACTAATCTGCTACCAAACATGAGTTCTCTCAGCTGCAACTCCAAATACAGCTCCTATGAGGATTCAGCCACTGCCAGCAGAACTAAAAGCTGCTTTCATGCTTCACTGAAATATATTAAAAGTTCAGTGTGCACAATCCATCTTTGGATCCATCATTGTTAAACTTTTTATTCTTGTTATTCTAAATAATTCAGAGTAAAAAGAGACATGTGTAAGCTCCACTTTGTTTTTAGTGATGCATTTGCAAACTATCTATTATAAACTGTTTATAGATTGCCATGTAATCTGTAACCTTACTGTGATGGACAGATCAGAGTTCCCACCATACGAGGAGACATTATTAAACATTATGCCTTGAGCAACTTACCACCACCCTGACAGAGTATTTGCTGACTGGATATATCAACGTCTTATGAAAAATCACTGCCTTCCCACTGCAAACCCAGTATTTTAGAACCACTTGGGTTTTTTTCTTTGCAAAAATACATTACTTGGCTGGCAATACAGTAAACTTTAAGCAATGCTTACAGTTTTATTGCATTCAAATTTTATATTCCAACATCTTTTTATAATTATAAGTATTACTTGCTCTTCATTGTGGTATGCTATAATTTAAAGATCTTAGGAGTCTGGCCGTACTGTAACAGGGGCCATAGGAAACAGGTATTGAAGGCTTCAGGCCCCCATTAGTTTATATCTGCAGGCCATAGCCTTTGTAAATGTTTGTACATACGTTTTACTTTCTGGATGTGTCCTGTGTTATTCCCTGGAAATGTCACAAGTTTCAGATCCAGCACATGCAGAAGCCTTGGCATGTCAGGGCCAATCAGAAGTGGCAAAGTGACATATTTGCTGTCCTCATGAGGAGACACAAGTCAGTTGGAGAGTGTTGAGATAATAAAGGAGGTTAGAAGGTTTACTGTGTCACAGCAGAGGAGCACTCATTTTTATAGTAATTAGTATTATGGGAATTCCTGGCAAAATTGTAACTCTTTGTTTGCTCCCTTTTTCTCCTCCTCCAAATACAAAGAGGAGAACCTGACAGTATTTTCATTTATTGTTCAATTCTTGTTCACTGCTGGAGGGTGTTACTTTGAGCTGAAGTCTCCTTAAAATTTCATTTGATTCTCTAGCCAGAAGATGTTCTTAGCCAGTCTTTCTGTTGAGGCTGTCTCATGAAAGCCTTTGCCCTTTTTCTCTCAATCTCTCAATGCCTTCGGTCAGCAGCAGATTCTCCTAGAAATACTAGTTTAATATCTCCCAACTTGAAATACCAGCTGACCTTGTAAACCAGTGATAGCTCTTGAAGATTTCTTCATCCTGGGTCAGAGTATGTGCTTGAGGAAATTAAACATTCTTTAATTGGATGCCAGATTATTTACACTTGGATTGTGATCAATCAGGCAAAAAGAGACTGGGGATGACATTCATGTAATCTAATTTTAGGTATTTACAGCTTGGAATATCATATCCATATCTGAACTACTCACATTATAGTCTCCTTATGGCTGGTGGAGAGAACAGGCATATCCCCAGCATGACTTTCCTGACCAGGTTGAAATATCCTTTAAAGAAGGCAATGCATTGCACCCTGAATGTGCCCACTTTTCTCCAGAAGTTCCAGAATGAGATCTGGATTTTCCTGTACATTTTCTAGTAGCTAGAGCTGAATGAGCTTAAAAAAATTGGAAGACCAAACTGGAATGACAGAACTTTATCTCGAGTGTCTTAAATGCACCTTCCAGTTCTGACCTCCCAGGCCACTATACTGCTGTTGCTGTGGTCATGAGTGTCTTGTCTCTCTTCACAGCTCTTATGGAGAATTTAATCAAAAGGAAGAAAGTAATTCAAATGCTATTTCCAGCTTTCATTCCTTTACTTATTTGCCATCTCTTGAATACAGGCAGTAGTAAAGTGTAGATACAAGCATAAATACTCTATCTATAGATCTACCTGTTAATACTATGTGAAGTAATTCTACCATATAACAGCTTAAGTCTTATNGATTGACTCTTGAAAACTTCTGTTTTGATTTACTTGGTAGTAATGCATGCTTTCTTCCCAATCTGTATGGAGTGGGAATGGTGGGAATTCTGTGCTACTTCATTGCAGTGGTAGCTGGGTTTTCCTACAGTGTTGCTTGCTCTCATCCCAGGCTGCAGGAGTAAATGGTCTCCTATAAACTACAGTTTGCCAGAACCTTGCATGGCTCTAATCATAGTCACAGTGTTGGGTTGGAGGGGACCTTGAGGACCATCTTGTTACAATTCCCCTGCCATGGGCAGGGACACCTTCCACTAGAGCAGGTTGCTCCAAGCCCCATCCAATCTGGCCTTAAACACTTCCAGGGATGTGTGCAAGGCTGGAACCTACAGCAGAATTCATCCTGTTCTTTAAACTGGGCACAAATGTTTCAAAGTGAGATAAAAATGAGAACACTCGTTTTCACTTGTGCTGCACCTTTTTTCCCTTAGGATTTCCAGGGTGCTGTTTAGGTACTGCCACTCTAGATTCCCTGACACATGAGTTAAGGATGTCAGTAGCAGAGAGGGGTATTGTACAATGGGAACTTGATAGTCCCATGAGGAGTATGGGCATTGCTTTTCTCTTCATCAGTGATTCATCTGGAAAAGGTGAGGGAAGAATTACTCAGGCAAGAAATCCCTGCTACCTCTGCCTGCATTATTTCAAGCATACCCAGAAAATTTCTGCTCCTGAATTTTACAACCCTCTGTAAAACAAATACCTACATCTGCTTTTAGCTAAATTAACAGTCTACCAACTAATCTGCTACCAAACATGAGTTCTCTCAGCTGCAACTCCAAATACAGCTCCTATGAGGATTCAGCCACTGCCAGCAGAACTAAAAGCTGCTTTCATGCTTCACTGAAATATATTAAAAGTTCAGTGTGCACAATCCATCTTTGGATCCATCATTGTTAAACTTTTTATTCTTGTTATTCTAAATAATTCAGAGTAAAAAGAGACATGTGTAAGCTCCACTTTGTTTTTAGTGATGCATTTGCAAACTATCTATTATAAACTGTTTATAGATTGCCATGTAATCTGTAACCTTACTGTGATGGACAGATCAGAGTTCCCACCATACGAGGAGACATTATTAAACATTATGCCTTGAGCAACTTACCACCACCCTGACAGAGTATTTGCTGACTGGATATATCAACGTCTTATGAAAAATCACTGCCTTCCCACTGCAAACCCAGTATTTTAGAACCACTTGGGTTTTTTTCTTTGCAAAAATACATTACTTGGCTGGCAATACAGTAAACTTTAAGCAATGCTTACAGTTTTATTGCATTCAAATTTTATATTCCAACATCTTTTTATAGTTATAAGTATTACTTGCTCTTCATTGTGGTATGCTATAATTTAAAGATCTTAGGAGTCTGGCCGTACTGTAACAGGGGCCATAGGAAACAGGTATTGAAGGCTTCAGGCCCCCATTAGTTTATATCTGCAGGCCATAGCCTTTGTAAATGTTTGTACATACGTTTTACTTTCTGGATGTGTCCTGTGTTATTCCCTGGAAATGTCACAAGTTTCAGATCCAGCACATGCAGAAGCCTTGGCATGTCAGGGCCAATCAGAAGTGGCAAAGTGACATATTTGCTGTCCTCATGAGGAGACACAAGTCAGTTGGAGAGTGTTGAGATAATAAAGGAGGTTAGAAGGTTTACTGTGTCACAGCAGAGGAGCACTCATTTTTATAGTAATTAGTATTATGGGAATTCCTGGCAAAATTGTAACTCTTTGTTTGCTCCCTTTTTCTCCTCCTCCAAATACAAAGAGGAGAACCTGACAGTATTTTCATTTATTGTTCAATTCTTGTTCACTGCTGGAGGGTGTTACTTTGAGCTGAAGTCTCCTTAAAATTTCATTTGATTCTCTAGCCAGAAGATGTTCTTAGCCAGTCTTTCTGTTGAGGCTGTCTCATGAAAGCCTTTGCCCTTTTTCTCTCAATCTCTCAATGCCTTCGGTCAGCAGCAGATTCTCCTAGAAATACTAGTTTAATATCTCCCAACTTGAAATACCAGCTGACCTTGTAAACCAGTGATAGCTCTTGAAGATTTCTTCATCCTGGGTCAGAGTATGTGCTTGAGGAAATTAAACATTCTTTAATTGGATGCCAGATTATTTACACTTGGATTGTGATCAATCAGGCAAAAAGAGACTGGGGATGACATTCATGTAATCTAATTTTAGGTATTTACAGCTTGGAATATCATATCCATATCTGAACTACTCACATTATAGTCTCCTTATGGCTGGTGGAGAGAACAGGCATATCCCCAGCATGACTTTCCTGACCAGGTTGAAATATCCTTTAAAGAAGGCAATGCATTGCACCCTGAATGTGCCCACTTTTCTCCAGAAGTTCCAGAATGAGATCTGGATTTTCCTGTACATTTTCTAGTAGCTAGAGCTGAATGAGCTTAAAAAAATTGGAAGACCAAACTGGAATGACAGAACTTTATCTCGAGTGTCTTAAATGCACCTTCCAGTTCTGACCTCCCAGGCCACTATACTGCTGTTGCTGTGGTCATGAGTGTCTTGTCTCTCTTCACAGCTCTTATGGAGAATTTAATCAAAAGGAAGAAAGTAATTCAAATGCTATTTCCAGCTTTCATTCCTTTACTTATTTGCCATCTCTTGAATACAGGCAGTAGTAAAGTGTAGATACAAGCATAAATACTCTATCTATAGATCTACCTGTTAATACTATGTGAAGTAATTCTACCATATAACAGCTTAAGTCTTATATTTAGTACATTTAATTTTGTGGTAAGTAAAGAAAGGTATATGTGGTACCTTTCATTCCTCTTCCATTTTCTCCAGGAGGACAGGTCACATCACTGAGGTCTGAATAATCCTCCAAAAGTTAAATGATGAAGATTACCAAAAGAAGGCTTCAATAAAAAATTGTGATATGGGCTTGAAAATCTATTGGGTTTTTTATAATGTCTTTAGAACTTGTGTTCTGCATTTGAACTGAAATGGGACTTCTAGCTGTTTCAATGCCTGGCATTGATAACTAGATAGCATTTCTTGATAAAAGTCTAAGAAAAGTGTGAAATGAAAGTGGGTCCTGGCTATATTTTCATTAAACCTTTCAACTAGGTCTTAAAGTATCTAATAGTTTTGGATGCCTTTGGTTTTGACTACAAAAGTTTAGTCCCTCTCATAGGGAACAACAATTATACACTGTTGAGAATTCAGCCTTTAAAATAAAGGCTTCTATACTGTTTTTATTAGTTTGTTGTTTTGGGGTTTTTTTAACACTACTGGGTACCAGTAGTAAGTTGGAAAGCCTTTTGCCTTTTTATAAAGAATGCTTCAAAGCATTTGAACCAAGAAGATGTTTTGTTGAAAGCATTAGATAGGAAGCAATACACTATCGTAAAAAACCACTGAAACTTTCTATTTTATTCCAGTAGAATAAGTTTAGATGTGTTTATGTTTCAACTGACATGCTAAATTCTTGCATGAAACAAATCAAGGAAATCTAAATTCAGTCAATGAACCAAAAACCTGGATTCAGATTATCTTTATGGCAGTTGTAATCAAAAGTTCAATTCTGGATACTCTCCTTCCTCAGAGAGTTCAGATCTGGATCTGAAACTTTCTCTTGGAACCAATATCTGTAACAGATGACTAATTAAACCAACATAATGACATGGGCATATATACATGCACATATCTCCTTTTAATGAGGAGTATTAGATGAGTGCCAGGATCATTTTAGATTTATTTTATGAAAAAGTGATTTAAGTCCTTTCCTTGTCCTCCTCCCTGACTCCTCCAGTGTGCTCAAATGTTTGTGCTGCATAGACAAACACTGCAGAAAGCAAGACTGCTTTATTTATTTATTTATTTTTAGCAAGAAGATAAAAGTTTTGGTTTAATTTTTTCCTCGTGTTCATCAATCAAATTAAACAGATGACCTAAAAATTGATGCAAACAAATGGTATCCGAAGTCCCCTTGTGCGTTTTGTAATTGCACGCAGCTATGATTACATTCCCATAGAAGGTATTTTTGCATTGTCTTTTCTTTCTATACACTGGTGATTCACTCCCTAGAAGGGATTCACCCCTTTTAGGAGAGAGAGAATTGACTGGTTTCATGACCTTTTATTTCTGGCAGCAGAAACATGTGAACTCACTTGGCATAAATATGAACCAAGCCAAAACATTACACAGGATAAAATTAATTCTAATTCTGACCATTCTGAGACTGAGGGGAAAAAAAAGAAACAATTTTTCCCCCTTTTCTATCTTTTGACTGATGCACCTACAATTTGAAAGCAACAAAACATCACTGCAGGGACTAAAGCTTTAAAGAGGCAGCAAAACTTGAAGACTTACAGTGGTACAACCACTGTTCAGGTATGTACGAGGAGTGTGGTGGAGAAACCCTGTGTTCCATATGTGGAAGACAGAGCAAAAGTGCAAGGCAAGGAGGTTCTGTTTGTTCGTCTGGGTCACGGAGTGTACCGTGGGACTCTCACACCAAGGAGGATTGCTGGCTGCAGGTTTTTGTCCTGTCTGAAGAGGGGATGGCACTGAGCTGCTCCCTCAAGTTGCCTATGGGAGGAGGGTACCAGGGATTCCTGTTGTGTTTGCCCTGCAGCCACTGCCCCTTCCATGCCAACTGGAAAACCCAAAGAGGGGCATCTTTTATTAAAAATCCCACATATGACAAACAGCCATTGATTTATAAACCTTTATGGGAGTTAAGCTGTTTTGCCCTGTGAGGGGCTCAGTCAAAGAGTTAAAATGTAGTTAGAAGCAATATTCTAGGGAGCACGTGTTCACAGACAGGTGCATATTATTGGATTTTTTTTTGTGTTGTACATGACTGTTTTCAGGGTTCCCTCCCCACTCACCTGAGGGGACACAGCCCCAGCCCAGCTGCCCTTCCAGGTGGCCTCATCACCTCAGGTGTCATTGTGTTCAAACCTCGCACAGATGGGCCTGAAATAAAATTTTAGAAAACTTAGGTTGACACAAATGGTTTTGCCAGATATTAAAGAGTCAGGGTGAGCAAAGGCTGCAGTTTTTCCACAGGACCAAGCTTTGTCCGTCTTCCCATGATCGTTCTCTCACCGTGAAGATGTCAAGTTGGTGAAGTTTGGTGTAAACCTCTTTATAAAGACCAAAGTATCTCAAAAGGACTTGAGACAGAGATTTGAATGTGGAGCTTACCACACTCCAGGCTTCTCCACTCATTAGAGGTTTTCAGTTTATTTATTTTTTCCAATAATATTCCCAAAACAGAGCATGCTCCACAGGAAGTAGTTCACACAAGTGCTGGCTGCAAGCTTGGGACTACCTGGCCTATAGCTGTCTGTATGAAAGAGTTGAGCATTCTCGAAACATTGCTTTTTGTACCAGGATCCTAGCAGAACATCTGGGAGCGTTGCTCAAGTTAAATCCCTCAGCTTTTCTGTTTCAGAGTGTGGGAGCTCAGTTGGAGTGGTCTTTAAAACTGCTGGCTCTAGAGCAGCCAGCCTGGAAGACCCTGGATGGCTCAGAGCTCCCAGAAGCCTAAAATGTTTATGGTTGCAGCAGTTTTGTGAGGGGAACCACCCCCCCCCCCCCCAAAAAAAAAAACAAACCAACCAAAAAGCATGCCTTCAGAGAGCTTGAACTGTTTTGCAATGTAAAGTTACTATAGCCCAAGTTTGGAGAATAGATCATTTGAAATGATTAAATGGAGCCTGGTGAACATAAAAGCAGGACTCATCAGGAGAGAGAGATGAGGGAGATACTATAAGACCAGGGGGATACTATAACACTGATGAAGACATATCTTCTGAATGACTCCTCTGTTCTTCCACTGCATCCCCAGTAGCTTGAGGAGGCTGGTGTTCATGCTGACTTTAGAGAAGGAGTACCTCGCTGTGGAGTCTAAAAAATTCCATCACTCTGCCCTTTGAGATAAGTTATTTCCCAGAGCATCTTGAGAAAACACTCAGAATGTGATACATACTGAGAGGTCATAGTACTGAACCTGCTGACCTGGTGAAATGAAGATTTAAAGGTACAAGTGCAAAATAATTTGTGCAATTAAGGCTTTTTATACTCTTGCTGTTCCCACTGCCCAATATCTCAGTCTGCAGGGACTGTCTCAGCATGAGTGTGTGAAGGTTGGCAAAAAGTCCCATTTTTCAGTTCCTATGAAAGTTCCATCACACTGAGTGCTGCAGAGTCCAAGTGCACAGATGGATGTTGCAATTTTGGATTGTCTTTTAAATCTCTCTGGCAATATTTCCATTCAGAAAGATATTGTTGTGAGGCAAAGGGAGAATGATGAATTTTCTGACAGAATCCATTTGTATTGAACACCAGGCTTTTGTGATTCTTGCAGGGCTACAGGATTTGTTCCAAAAAGCTATAGTACCAAGCAAATAACAGCAGTGTAACACCACCAGAGTCAAAGATTCCCCAAGTTTGCAGAGCTGGCTCCTGCATTGCTCAGGTCTGAGGTGACCTCCCTGACTTAGGCACAGGAGGGGACAGTAATCTCGAGGGGACAGTAATCTCAAGGCACAGTTCATGTTTCTCGCTCAGAGAGAACATTACGCAAGTGATATCATGGCTTTGAGAGAAAGACGGTATTACTTGTAACTAACAGCTGGCCATCAGTGCAATTCATTAGAAATTCAGTGAGTTACTGAAGTGGGTTCTTTATCTTGGTGACCTTCCAAGGCAATCAGAGCCTTCTTGGAAGACCTTGAGTCAGAAATGTTTGGATATGAGAAGAATAGTACTGTGCAGCACACACTTCTGATCTCTCAGGGTTCACAGATTTGGAAGGAGCTGTTCCATATATAACTGTAGAAGACAGCACTGAGATACTGTAGCTGATGCATCAAGGTCATGGTGTTCTGGGATCCAATTAAAATTATGCAAGATAGGCAATTTAGGAAAGAATTCACATAGAGCTCAGGAAGGGAAAAAATCATGTGTATTATGAGCTCAGTTACTTCGTAAGATTAATTTTCCATTATCTCGTGGTCTTGTAATAAGACCACTAAGTATTTTAAATGTTTGATTTACTTATTGATCAGAAGTCTTTGAGACCTTACTTTCGAAATCAAAATTAAAGATTTGACTTCCATTTAAGAGCAAAGTTGTGAGCTTGTTTTGGAGTATACACTGGTTACAATGGGTTGTTAATTCACTGAGTGGGCAACAGTAATACCTGAAACAGGTATATTTGGCACTCAGAACCCCATCTCCTTTCCTGGGGGCATGTGAGTGGAAGGTGGTAATACCACAGGTCCTATAATCCAGAGCATTGGTCCTCACTTCCTCCAGCAGAACCGTTGTGGTTTTTTGGACTGCTGCACTGTCTTCAATTCCCAGAACCTTTACAGAGATAACTAGGAGCAATACTATAAGCCAGGAGAATTGGCATATCATGGAAAGCTTGATATTTTGGATGGGGGTGTAACAGGCCTCTTCCTGTCCTAACGCCTTTCTCCTGAAGAACAAGAAAAAGAAGATTTAGGTGTCTACTGTTGTGGTAGCACAGATTCTTTCCCATGGGAATTTTTCTCTTCTTCTCCCTGTGTTCTATAAATAAAGACAAGGTTTGGATGTTATTGAAACTGTCTCTGGAAAGATGGACAGTTCTACCTGGCCTATGGGCCTAGGGGGAGGTTTTGAATTGACCCAATCCGGAGAAACTTTTAAAAGTCTATATAAGTTTTAGAATTAAATAATAAAATCAGAATTCCACCTCGCCCGATCCAGTTTGGTTCTTGCACTCGGCTAGCGCTCAACAGCGACATACTGTATATTAAGAACTGCTTATATTGCTATGCTCTGTAAAACCAAAACCTACTGCTGACGAAGGGGGTGGGATTTCATGGATGCTTTCAGCAGGTATTGCTCAATTCACAACCTGTGTTAGATTATGCTGGGGACTGGGGTCTATATCTGAGCTCAGGGCCCTGTTTTGCTGGCTGAAGAATGAAGTGAACCCCCAAAGTGAAAAGGGTAAAGAAGAGCTCACAGTCCAAACAGGCAAATTAAAGCCTTAATTTCCTGAGAGCCAGCTGAAGAGTGGTTTGCAAATATTGTGTTAGTACCAACTTAACTATTTTCCTTTCCCTTTATATTTAAAAACTGCCTGAGGAAGAATTAGCTAGCCAAGAAAGACAAAAAACGAAGAGGGAGTACAAAAGCAAAGGGTGAAGGAGAAGCGGGAAGGGAGGAAGGTGGGGAGGCTGAGGAGCTCAGTGTACAGGTGATAAATGTTATCCATCAGCAGACTGTGAAAAGAAACTGGAGTTGGATGGTTGCTGCAGTCTGGAGGGTTCTTTGCTCAGATGCAGGTCTCTCTGCTGAGAAAATCTTGTAGGCACACTCATGCTGCTCTGCCTCACACTGAAAAACTTCTGGAAGGGAAGGCCAAGGAAATGGGCCCTGGTTGTCTGCAGGTTGCCATGACATGGATGGACATGTTTGGTGGAAACCAGTGTATCTCTGAGGCAGGCAGTGGAACTGCAGCAGCTATGGGTTGCCTGAAGGTCAGGTCTGAAGCTTTGCAGGATGCATTATTAACTGCAGAAGTGGTGACAGGGGCAGAACATCCCTTTCTAGCCCTAGTCAAAGGGCTCTTCTTGGGTGTCAGTTTGTGATTGCTTAGAAAGGAGATACTGTCATGAGCATTTCTTTGTCACAACCTTAAAGAAAAATGTCATGTGTCAATCCCACATGGAGGTGAAGGGGCAGAAAGCCCAGCTCTGTCCAAAGGGAGGCAGCTGTGGTCATGTGGGCATGGTTGGTCACAGGATGCAGAAGTACAGGAGGTGTTCCAAAGGTTGGAAAGATGTCCAAGTAAGGCCAAGTCCTCTCTTACAAATCAGTGATTGGCTGTGGTGAGGGCAGAAATAAGATAAAGGACTAGCAAAACCAAGGCACTAACCTAGGACTAACCTCAATAAACCAAAGGGCGTTCTTGAGAATGCCTTGATCTCCAGAAGTTGCAGTGAGTCAGTGGGATGGAAGAGTAAGGGTGTAAATAGACCCTGTTTGGTTTCATACTTTCTTTACTCTCTTTATTCTTTGTTTTCTGATGATAAAGAAAGCATAAAGGAGCTTTATGTAGATACCGTAGCAAAGGAATTGATGAGTCATAAGGTTTACAACTTCGTTTCCCCAGGCACTTTTTATTTTTCCTGATGGTTGCGTCTCCTTCCTTTCCGCCTCACCCCTCGTCTGCTGGTGTGGCAGGATGTGTTGTGCCTTTAAGAAGTGTTCTGTCAGAAGACTTAATTCCTGAGCTCTGGCATGTGTCAAGGCATGCCCTAAATTTTGTGGTGTAGTTTATGAAAAACTAAAATGCATTTGTCTAGGGAGGTTTTTAACTCCTTTCTGCCATACAGACACTTTACCATTCTCTTCTTTGACTGCAGAATGTATACCACTCAGCATCACCATAGGAAGTTCTGATCTCTTCTCCAAAAGAGATACGGAGATAAAGTGAAGCAGTGGGCTGCCTTTTTTTCCCCAATTAAAATTTTTATTTATTGAGTTGTTTTGTTTCATGGCAAAGCTCTGAATGGTGAATAAAGCTGAGATGGCAAATTCTCTTACTGTTTATATCCTCCCACTGGTACTGATACCACTGCACTGCTCACCTGTCATTGCAGTAGCAGAGTGGTGTAGTCTAAAACATAGAGTTTTATAGCAGTCACAGCTTTATTATGAATTTCATATGTTGTGAATTTCTTAATGTTCCCCATTGTGAACATTACTTTTTTATTCTTCTTCCCTCTCATCATGGTCAAAAAGAAACTTGTTAGCAGACAATACATTTATACTGTAAAAATTAACATAACATTACATAAGTAAAATGTAAGGTTCTTTCTTTTTCTTTTTTTTTTTTTCCCAGCAAATCTCATTCTTTTGAAACCAAGTGTATGCTTGGGGAGGACCGCCTGGATTTTTTTTCTAATGTTTTCTAGGGACAGCAATACAGTCTTTAAACCACAGGTCGCAGCGAGAATGTTGCAGACATCACTGGTGTATCAGGAGGTAACTGTGGAGCTACTCTTGTGGTTTTAAAAGCAGTGTTTGATACAGGTCCTGGATCTGTATGTTAACACGGTTTTCTAGTAAAAGCATAAATCCTCTTCAACTTCCAGCCTGTATTTATCTACCTATATGTTGTTTTAGGCCTTGATATAGAAGTAAGTCCAGGTGAGCAGAAATTCACCTATGACTCCGGCACTGTGGCGGCTCTGGGACTTGCTGTGCAGTCACCTGCAGGATGTGGGGCCTACAGATCAAAGAATTCTGTCTAGTAGAGACAGGCCTGTTTTCACAAGGAGAAATGTTGGAGGGGAAGAGAAGGAGCTAGGGCGGATAGTGCCTTCCTCACTGAGGTGGTTGTGTGGCTCTGATTAAACTACTTAACCTTTGAGCTGCAGGTTTCGTGTGAGCTAAATAATGGTATTAGCACCGTATATGGCATGCTGGGTTTAAAAGAATTAACCTACCAGTACTTTACAGTCTCAGCTCTGTGACTGTGCTGAGTGCAGTTGTTCTATTTAAGAAGCTTGTAGTGCTCCTTATTGAGCCTATGGGAGGGCTCCTCCCAATCCCCAATTTTCCCCTCCCTCCCAGTTAGTCGGGCAGTGCTCTCAACCCTCTCCATGGCCAGTGGCGAGCAGTGTGTGCTGCTGAGCCACTCTGGAAACAGTGCTGTATCGTGACAAGTCTTCACCAGGGGCTGCAGAAGCACAGCCACAGCACAAGCCCTTCTGAGGAGCTCTGTCTCCTGCATTGCCCTCTGCCCACCCAGGCCCCAGGAATGCCCAGCTGCCTATTCCCTGCAGTATCCACTCGTTCCTCTGCTGGAATGAGAAACAGAGGTCCAGGATCTCCTGATGTCTCTGCCACCTATTCATGGGGTGGCCTGGGCAAGTCACACCACCTCTCTCTTCTTCACTCTTAATGCTGAAGTGCAGATTTTATCTTCTCCCTTCATACCCAAGAGCTGCCTAGGCCATGTTAATGAATGGCATGAAGTCAAGCATGTCTGTGGACTCACAGCACGGTATAAATATGAACTACTACTCTGCAATTATGGGTGGCGGTACCCCTTGTTGAAAATTATTTATTTTATCATAAATCAACATTTGAACATTTGTTTGGATGTAATCACAGGAAGGAGGAGTGTAGAGAAAGCCTGTCTCCTATTACAAATTTTTGAGGAGATCGGAATGTTGGCTCACCCATGTTTTTGGTGCATGTTTTGACTCTGAGTCTATTACTGGTTACTGAGATTGATGGGGTGGCATATAAATAGAATGACTTCTACAGGTGTAGTATTTCCCCATACAGACGGAATCAAAGAGTTAAAAAATCTAAGGGTTTAATCCAGTATAATGTTTTGCAAAACCTATCAAATTCAAAGAAAGTGAGAAGCAGAAAAGCAACTGAGCTAGGTGGAAAATGAAATTAGAGGGAATTATATTGCCACTTGTTTATCTAACTAGTTGTTTCACTTAACAGGGCAGACAAACATTTTGTCTGAGCCCTTAGCAGAAGCTTAGACTAAGTTGTGTTCCCCTGCTCTCCCCAGCCATATTGTCCACAGAAATGGAGTGCCCTTCATCCCATTTGGACAAAGCAGTGTTCTGCTGGAGCAATGTTTGCTCCCTCATTTGAATGCCGTAGAAGGCACCTCATCCCTTAAAATGAGACTGTGGATAGCAATGTCTTTGTCCATAGGTTAGATGTGGAGCTGCAGGTCCCTTCTGAAGTGAAATGTTATATGCCATCTACTGTGATGCTCGTCTGTATACTTGAGAATTTTGGTGTGGGAAGGGCAATTAATACAATGCTAATTCAAGCAGCTGGATAAAACCAATATGGCTAAAACTGGCACAAGGTAAAAATAGATTTATTTCTCTAAGTAGTTCTGCAATTGGTTCCCATGGAGGTAACACCAAATACAAATTTTGGAAGTAAATATTTATATGCAATAATCTTATCTGACCTCGGTTGAAGAGTGAGAGGAATTGTTTTTTACTAAAATATGTCAGTATATGATGCACATAGGGCAGAGCTCTCTGTGAGAAATTGAGTCTTCCTGTAATGTAAGTTTTGCCATGTTATTTGGACACCAACAAATCCAGTTATAGACTGAATCTAGACAACAGGCTATCACAGATGAAAAGAGTAAGTAGAAAACAGGAAGAAAAAAAAAAAGAGAGGATGAGTTCTTCTATTGCAGCCCCTTTGCAGTGAGTGGGAGGTTACTCTGCAAGGAGCCTTTGTGGCTTTTACCAGACTATTTGCAGACCAGTGCTGTAGCAACAGAAGAGCAGTTCTTATGTTCTGGCTCAGTCTATTGCAAACTATCCCAGAAGATTAGCTAGGCACTCCTGGATTTAAAACAGAACTGCAAGTGAGTGACAGCAAACTAAGCATGGGGTGGAGTCTTGTAGCAGCACATCCTTTGGCTCCACTGCTGCAGTCAGAGAGAAAGATTTTTCCTTTGAAGATAAGACACCTGAGGCTTTTTTAGAAACTAAGTATGCCCTGAGTTGTGCAGCTGTTATCTCAATATAAGAATAAAACAAAACCAATAAAAGGCAGAGAAAGGCAAAGTATCTGGCTCTTCCGCGCACCACCAAAAATTCTTCAAAATGCTGAACCCCAGACCAGCACTTTTCATTCTGCAGTTATGTTGCTCGTGAATCCTTTGTGTGAGGCTTTGAGCCAGAGCAGCCTCCGAGGGTGTGGATGTGGATGTATGAGTGAGAGTGTGTGTGTTCATTGTTGTACCGTGGCAGGGCACAGGCAGTTACGAAACTTTTCAGTAAAGTCTCAGTGTGTCAGTATTGGTTACTTGGGTTTGTTGTTTGTTTTTTTTCCTGTCCGTTGCCCTCCAGTTTCATTTCCATTTATGAGTGCAGAAAGAAGGGGGAGAGGTTGGGAAATGCTGCAAGACCCCCCCAAGCTGCTGGAGGAGCCAAGCAGTTCCCATGACAGGTGGAGCACCGCAGTGCTGAGTGAGATTCCCAGGACATGGTGCCCGGGGACATGGTGCCCAGGGACACAGGGAGGGGAAGCCCTCACACTTGGGGCAGCTGTGGTTATGAGGGGCCCCTTCAATGTGCTGTAGCAGCAGCCAGAAGTTTGACTTGTTTTTTGAAAGGACTGGAGAAATTATTAACCACAGTTGATGACGTCAGAGTAGATCTGATTAAAGGTTTGTTTTCTTGCTGGCAGAGGTGTGCTCTGTAGAGACTGGTTCTCTCTTCTTTTTTTTTTTTAAGTTTCTTTTTTGAACAGCAAACGGAGGGAACTGCTCGCACTGCTGCTGCTGCCGCTGCTCCAGCTGCGTGTGTATGTGTGTAAACAGGATGGTGTATCTGTAGCTGCCACGCACAAACACACATTTGACCATGAGGACTCTTCGCAGGTTGAAGTTCATGAGTTCGCCCAGCCTCAGTGATCTGGGCAAGAGAGAGCAGGCAGCCTTGGATGAGCGGGGGACCCAGCAGCGACGGGCCTGCTCCAACGCTACCTGGAACAGGTAAGATCACACAGTGTGCTGGCTCCTGGCAGTCTCCCCATGCTCCAGCAATGGGATTGATGTGCGAATGGCTGCTCCGCAGGCTTCAGGCTGGGCTGCCTGGCTCCCACCTCGGCAGGCTCACAGGCACTGGAGCTCCCGCTCAGATAAACATAGGAGTGGCTTTTTTCCCCTTGCTCTTTATCTTTCTCTGAAGGCTGATCACAAAGAGCCTTCCCTGCCTTCCCTTCAGCCTTCTTTGTGACAGACAGTGACTTGTTTCACAGAGTCCAGCTACAAATACATCTTTGTATCTATCTAGGTATTCTCATTCAAAGTTTATTTGGCTTAGGTTACTTTTTAAAAAAATTACATATGCACAAATATTGAAATACGTACTTTTTATCTGCATATCTATGGCTGTTGCTGGTAGTTGATATAATTATGACAAAGTCTACTAAATTTACTCACATTAGTACAAATAGATGTGTGCACATGTGTATGTACACATGCAAGCACCTGCACTTTGGACAGGGAAAATAAGCCCTGATTGTTTTCTTTATTGTGTTTATACATTTGAATTCTATAGCTGTTTTACAAGAAAACCTATGCAAACATTTCGTTGTGAATGTGTCAATTAGCTCAGCTATTCAGAAAGCATCTTAATGTCCATTTTGGTGACAATCTTAAAAGATGAATCTAAGTCTTTAAATTGTCAGGAATTAAATTCTTAGGTCATTTTTGAAAATGAAATGTCACCTTCTGGGTCACAGCTTGGAAAGTGTCATTTGTAGTATTTTATAATTGAATGGTGGTACAACTGTAGGAAGAAAAATACCAGTGAACTACAGACACATTTGCTAAAGTTCTGAGAAAACTAAAATATATAAAATATCATATCTTCTGTCCTTCTCACAACTTGATTTGTGGTTTCATGTCTGTATTAAGAATTAGTTGTTGAATGCCAGTAGTGCACTAAACTCTCAAACTGTGCTGATCACAAAAGAGGAGTTTCTGCTCAAATATCATGCTGTTTGTATGACCCTGAGTTGTATGTGATGTGTGGATGGATGATGATGATAGTTCAAGGATAGATTGGACCAACTTGAGTTGTGCCATTTGGGACTTTATTTGGCCAGTAGCCCTAAGGGAAGCAGCAGGGAGTAAGAGACTCCTGGGTGTGGATCAAGGTGACAGAATACAGTCCCCGGAGCCTTTTTGTGATGGTGTGCTGACAGCTTTTGTTGGCAGGGGTTAGCTTTTCCAGATCTTGCATTTAGGAAGGGAGCTGTGGAGGCAGATGCGAATGGAGAGCAGGTCAGGCACCCGGCTTGCTGGGAGGCAGAGAGTTCCAGGCTTGAGGCTGCTGATATTCAAACTAGAGGATTTTCGTAATTGAGATGAAGCAAGAATTTGTTACTTTTAACTTGGACAGGACAGGTACAGCTCTGGCCAGAAGTGCTTGCCAGTCAATGAGCTGGACATCTGCACGTTTCATCCAAACAATTACACAACTGTCCCATTGCCTGTTCCTTGAGTAGGTGTCCGTGAGTTGTCCTGTCACTGCTTTCCATAAACTCAGACCTAACCGTGCTTTCCACCCCTGGGTTGTCTTTTCCCAGTGTGTGGATTGCCAGGCTGTCCTTTTTGTTGGCATGTTCCCCTGAAATGCCCGGGAGCACTGGTGGGGCTATCGTGTGGGGGCAAGTCAAGTGGGCATCGTGTGCCTATGTTAACAGCTGCCTAGAGCTATGGCAAGTATTGCAGGTATGAGCCGGTTGCACTGCATGGGCTAAGGGAAGACCCTTTATTTCTTATTTAACAGTGCAAGGCTTTCTTCTGAGTGAAAGAGAGAGTGAGGGCAATTCTTTTAGGCTCACAAAGACTTGTATAATCTGTTACTTATAAGAAACTCAAATATTCTATAGGCTGTAAAACCGGGTCTGTATCCTGAGGAAGGATAGGTCTTAAATGATATTGAATTAGATGGATTAAGAAATTATCCACTGTAGCTTCTGCCTATCACCAGTGCATGCCCATCTTGACATATATAGCAGGGTCTGGTCTGGAGGGAATCTGTGTTCATCTCTCCTGCGGAAACTGTAATGTTGCTGGACCTCTAAAGTTTGACTCACCAGAAACCTTGTCTGGGTTTTTAAAATCTTGGGCTGTGGAATTTGTTTTATTTTTCTGCTGCAAAATTGAAACAACCCAACATAGGACACTTTGCATACTTTGGTTTACAGGAATATTTTTCCTTCCAAATGAAAGGATTGCTTGTGATGTTTCGTTCTGTGTAAGCATAAGAGCTTGCTGATCAAGGAAGTCAAAATGCACCAGCAGAGCTCTCCCCTCTCACCAAGCCTGGCTGTTCTATATTTAAATGTCTGCTGTTTTCTTGCCTGAAGTTAGCAGCTGTGTCTGGGTGTGGCATGTGTGTATCTGTTTTTCAAAAAGCTTTGAATCAGGCTCATGAGAACTGAAATGGGGAGAGTTGAAGCACAACCCACAAGCAGGTTTGGCCCCACACAAACCGGCCAATCCCGTGCTGAAAACCAGATCTTTGAGACAGAGCAAGGATGCTGCCCCAGCCACGCCAGAGACTGAAAAGCTGAAGTGCTGCTAGTGGGGTCTTTTGCAGGACAGTAGCTCTGTCACTGAGGGCGTTTTTGGAGGAGGGGGAGGATGCACAGCTGCCCCTCTGCACTTGTCCTGTGTGTGGCCATCGTGGCCCAGTGATGTTCCCTCTGCCACCTCTGCTGCCTTCACACCAGTCTCAGCTCAGGCTGTTCATACCTGAGAATTCTTTCTGCATTGTGACACCAGGGGAGGACAACCTGAAGGAGCCTAATTCAGCGTACTGGAGGAATGTAGCACTGCGGTAGCAAGAAAGGTCACTTCCTGCCTGATGACTTTCCTTCAGTTCTGAACTAAAATGCTGTGAAACTTCTCAGCACTGTTACATCAAAGAGAAATTGATGCCAAGCTGCTGTCTGCTATTAGGCAAATGAGACTTTACATCATGGCGTTTTCAGAGCTTGCTTTCCCAGGAACCCCAGATCTATGCAGCAAAACACTGTCAGTGCAGTTAACTAGCAACCAACAGCAACATACGAGAACAATACACTTCATTACAACTCACAGAATTTGCATTGGATTAAAATAGTTTAGATTTTTTCACTAGCTCTGTCTTCAGTTCTTTTTCTCCCCTCACAACCCCCATTTCTGCTTCAGGCTAAAAATGAGGGCTGAATGCTGACTAAACCAATTGGATTGAGAAACCCAGGGGTTTTAATCTTGAGCTCATAAGCCAGGGGGCCCACTCAGGCCAAATAAAATCCATGGCAAGGTTTTCATTCTGACTGAACTAGCACAGACTGCCTAATCAGGAGCTGATACTGTCTGAGTTGTGCTCTGGGAAAGCCTCTAGTCAAAGGCTCTTAGAGCCTCTTTGATGTAAGAACATAGGGAAAATCCACAGAGACATGAAGGAGTAGGAGGTAGCAAAGAAAAGGTGAAGACAACTGGTAAGTTGCTTGTGACATTAGTGAGATCAGTAGTAAATCCAAGGAGACATACTGAATCACAAAAGATTTTATGGCCTGGGCTAATTTTTTACAGGGTTGTAATAAGCACAACAGCTTGATGTAAAATAACTTTTACAGCCACGAAAACCATATTTCATCTTCTAATTTGAGTGTTTTTTCAGATCACAGGAAGGCTTTTTTAATGGAGAAGATATTCCAGACCAGCATATTTTTCTATGACTTCTACTTGGAAATTTTATTTCTTCTGTTATTCAGTGTTTATTTAGAAATATTTTGAAATATTTCTGCCTGTCTGAGGATCACCCTTTTTTTCCTGACCATTTATTTGAAGCCTTCTGTGGAGTGCTTGGCACTCTATGTTCATGGGGGGGGGCAGACAGAGTCTTGCTGTGGGATGGGAGGGAGGACAGCTGGTGAAGGAGACTTCCCACTGGTCCAGCCACCACTGCTCCATGGAGCATTTTCCAGCCATGACTACAGTAACAGAAGGTGGTGATGGTAGTGGGGAATTGCTGCTCCCTGTAGCCCTCCAGAATAATTTATACTTCCTTGAATGCAGGAAATCAGCCTTCTTCATCCTACAGTCCGTAGAGATATTAACTCTTAGTAACACCTCTGGGAAGTCCCCTCACCTGTCTGTCTCAATTTCTTGGTGTGTAAGAGCAGTGATTATAGGTGGTGAAGTGAGTGAACTAATGCCTTCCAAACTCTTTGAAGAGGAAGTTCTCCAGACTAGCTTATTTTCACTTATATAACCAAGTGCTTAATTGCAGCCTATCCCTCTTTGTCGGTTGCCTTACCTTGGGTAGAAATTCCAGGAACGTAAGTGAACTAGCATCCGCAAGCTTATTTTAGAAGGGTCAAGGCCTCATGGAATGCTGGTGGAGTTGCAGCTGGACTGAAGCTGTGCTGAAAATGGGCTCTTCCCAGTTGGATTAAGATAATTCAGAAAAACGATGTCTTACTCTGGAGCAAGGGTGTCTTCAAGAAGGTTTTGATGCAGGTATATCAGATGAATTATTGTTAATTAGCTGTTCATGTAACTGTGCAGAGGAAATTTGCTCTAACTAATTTAGTCCCTTTTGAAAGTGTAAATGTTGTCTTTAACTGCTGGGTAGTCACAGGATATGATTATTCACACAGCATTGTTTTTTCTTGTGGACTTCACCTGGAGCTCTGGGGAGAATTTGCAAACACTACATAAAAATCACTGTGGTATTTTCACCTATGCTGTTTGCACACAAAAGCAGTGACTTCTTTAGGGAACTAAAATTATCTGTGTGATGTTTATGGAATGTCGACTTTGCCTAGTCCTGCTGCTTTGCCAGGAAATGCTGAGCTGGGAGGGCCATGGCCATGCTTGAAACACACAGAAGGTCAGGACTTGAAAGACTTGCAAGCCCAGCTTTGGACTTGTTCCTCATCTTTGTGGCCAAACTGATTCTGACCTGGCAGAAAACTGTTTTAATCATAATAGTTTTTCCTTCTTGGCTTCCAGATGTCAGTAAAAGAACAGGGTGGTACTGGAGTGGAGCCAGGCTCCCACCCCAGTGGTGTCTGGATGGACAAATAGCAACTCAGGAGAAATGTATATTTTGGTGGTGTCGAGCTCTATGGGCAGTAGCCTATAGTAGATTGATACTATGCAAAAATCAGAATAATCCACCCCATCCTGCCCACCTTGACCCTGGTACTGTTGGGCTGGGTGGGAGTGCCGTCAACAAGCATCCAGCTCTGTGCTCCAGGGATTTACACCTTCCAGATCCCTTCATGCTGAAGCTAATGGTGGGGAAAGTCTGTACTGTGTGTGCTGAAGCTGCCATTCCCCACTTTTTGGACAGCTGGCAGGTTCAGTCAAATGTGGAATGAGTTGTCTTTCAAAAGCAGTAAAGTTTCTTAGGCTGCTGAGTTGATTTTTGTGGCTGTGAGTGCTGCCTTGGTTGCAGGTAGTTTTCCTTTGACAATCTGTAGCTACCGTGGGATAGATAAGTACAATACATTGCTGGAGCCATCTGACATTTTGTTGTCATTCTAAAGGCAGCACCCCAAAAAACCTGGTCTCTTCAGTTTTCTCATCCTGATTTCCACTCCTCCAGCAAGCCTGCTCTGTAGAGTTTTTTGGGCTCTATTGGGCTCCTTTTTGTTTCCTGCAGTACTGTGTTCCTGTGCACACACACATAAAGCAACTACAGGGAAGGTGTTCACAGTAATATTAGTGCATGAGTTATTAATTAATTATTAACTTTCATGTTGTAAGAGAGTTACAGAAGGGAGTTTACAAGGCATTTTCAGTTCAGGTCAACTATTACAATATAACTTTAATTATGTACATTACTGACTTAAGCCTCAGTGAAAGCTGGTTGCAGGCACAGATAGTGATCCACCCACCTCAAGCATCTTGCAGTGCCGCGCTGACCACTAGCCGCCCGGTGGCGGGGCAAGCGACAACTGCTGTCCTCCTGCGCAGGACACTCCAAGAGTTCCAGGTGCGACAGCACACAGCAGGGATCTTTGCAGTTATGGGGCGATGATGGTTGCTCTCGGGAGCCACAGCTCGCCCAGACAGCCAGTTGCCAGAGGCCGAATAGGCTGGTGAGATCAGGGTGGAAGGTCGCAGCAGGCAAAGGTGAAGAATGAAGGAGGGCTCAGGCGCTAGTATAATCCAAACCTTTTATTGAAGAGGGGTCTTGGAGGGGACTAGCCACCAGAACTTAGCTGTTGGACTGGCTCTCTCAGCGACATTTACACAGGATTAAGTAGGGAGGACGGGAAAGGGGAGGAACACAGACACAGCCAATAGGGAAATGATAAGGGGATGACATACAACCAATCAAGAAGCACAAGGGGAGGAACTTATTCGAACTAACCAATCATGGCAGTAACTGAAGGGAACTTTCCAGAACCTAATAGAATAAGCAATGAACCACTTATTAAACATAACTCAGACTAACCAATAAGGAACTGAGGGAGAGAGAGGGTTCTAGAAACCGGGGAGGAGACATGTCCAGGGGAACGCCTAGTAGGCGGTGCTGTTACGCCCCTGTCTCCTCCTCCGATCCGCCCTCAGAGGCGGAGTCTCGGGTGGGGAAATCAACTCACTGAATGTCTGTCACTCGAAAAGTGGGTTGAGGCACCGCCACATTGCAGGACTTCTGTGTGTAAGCAGCAGCTCAGATTTTCTTTACACCAAAAGGTTGAACCATTCTGACCAAATCTTTTTAAACAATTACTTGTTATAGAAACTCATTGATTTAAGCAAGGTCTGGGTTTGTTTTTTCATTAGCTTAAGGTAACTAAGAAGATTTAAGCCAACTTTTCATTATCCTGACACCAGCTGAGGCCACTGACAGCATCCTGTTTATTCTGACTCCTCTGTGTCTGCTCTTAAGCAAGTGTGGAGGGCCAGTTCCAGTGCCATTCCCACGTAACCTGCAGGCAGGGGCTGTAGCCTCCACCCTCCATACAAGCACTGCTGTTTGTGATGGGAAGAAAAGGTCAGTGGTCAACTTAATGAGACCTGGTTTTCCAGACAAGGATATTGTCCCTCACTACAAGGGAGATCCCAGGCAGATTAAAAGTTCACTGCCAGGATGTTTTATGTAGATGCTGTTCTACTATACAGACAATAACTTAAATCCTCACAACCTGTCCCCCTTAATTCTGGTTAAAAAAGCTTGCTCTCTTTTATTTCTTTGAGGAATAATAATGGACCTGTTAAGCTGGAGAGAGCTTCTCCCTCATTTAGAAAGGAGTGCCAGAGAGAAAGAGAGAGCACGTTGCCTTTTAGGAGAGATATTTAGTCATTCTTCTCTGCAGAAGGTTGGCAGGGAACATTGCAAAGTTCATTTCTGAATCAGAAGAGTGTGTAATGACTGCTTGTGTTATTCACTACATTAATCTTATTTCCCATATTACTCATAATATTAAAGTACCCAAGTAATTTCACTGTATACCAGAGACATTTATCTGCCAATTTGCAAATAATCATAAATTGAGTGTGTCTGTATGAGCCAGCCAAAATAATCTCGGTTAGAGCATGAATGTGTGCCTGTGCTTGTGGGTGTAGGGGGGAAAGAGGGACTACTGTGGCAGCAGTAGTGTCTAAGGCCTCGGAAACATCTTCAAAGGAACGAAAGAGAGAAGAGGATAATGGTTCTTATTTCTGTCTGCGTCTGTATTTCCCCACAGCGGGTCAGACCCTTCACCTGCCACTTTTAGTTTCCTTTCTCATTAGATGAAGGTGGCTGAGCTTTTCTGATAGTGCATCTCTTCACTATTGTGTGCCTGCATTTTGAATCTCTCAGTGAAGAGTGTTGAGTTTACTTTTCAGCCAGTGCTCTGCTCCCAGCAGGAATTGAAAGGAGCTATCTTATGGGCCTGGGAAAGTTTAATGTGGACACTGGCATTCCTGAGACACTCTCTGCTGCTGCCTGGCATAGCTCCTGCAATGACATCCTCTTGCAATCGGAGCAGCCCCATGCAGCTGGATCTGGCCCTGGATCAGGCCAGAGCTGACCAAGTCTTCCAGCACCTGAAGGGAGCCTACAAGAAAGAACGAGAGAGACTTTTATGGGGACATGTGGTGACAGGACAAGGGGGAATGGCTTCAAACTGACAGAGGGTAGGTTTAGATTGGATGTTAGGAAGAAATTCCTCCCTGCGAGGGTGGTGAGGCCCTGGCACAGGGTGCCCAGAGAAGCTGTGGCTGCCCCATCCCTGGAAGCATTCAAGGCCATGTTGGATGGCTCTTGGAGCAATCTGCTTTAATGGAAGGTGTCCCTGCCCATGGGGGAGTGGGGGAGGGGGGGTGGGACAGGATGATCTTTAGGTCCTTTTTAACCCAGGACATCCTGTGATTCTATGATAAGCTCTTCCACCAGAAGGAATCAAGCTTCCTCCCCCTGGACACCTTATGAACAGATACTGACCACCTTTAGCTCTTCTTCACAAGACACAACCCCACACCTGCATTCTTCCAGGATGGGCAGATCTGGTCCTGGTCCTGGTCCTGCTTTCCAGAGCTGTAAAGCTGATTGCTGCTCCCTTGCAGAGACTCCAGTGCAGTGGAAGCTGTTAATTGTCTCTGCAGTGAGCCATAGAGATAAAAACTATACTTCTAAATACTTCAGATATACTTAATATGTGAATGTATTAAAAGTTATAGTTGACATACTTAAAGTACTTAAAAAGATAGGCCTAAGTTTTTGAAATTACTGATTTCAGATGTGCAGCTGTTGAAGTTGCTGAGTTGGAACAAATCGAAAATAACTGATTTTCAAAGATGTTATCTATTTTCTAGGCAGTAATTTCCTTTAAGTCATCTGGGATGGATGGAGCACTGGAAGTCATCTATGACTTTTAAAAGGTCCTGAAGTGTCTAGAGAGAAGTGCTAGGCTAATTGTGGAGGTGATAGCCTTCTCGAATCTTACTGGGTGCTAATGACTCCTCATGTCCTCTTTCAGTATCCACAATGGAGTGATAGCGGTATTCCAGCGTAAGGGTCTCCCAGACCATGAACTTTACAACCTCAATGAAGGAGTCAGGTAAGAGACTCTGCCATGCAAGATGTTCTCAGCCAGATGCTTAGGACTGTTTGCCAGCCCTCTAGAGCTGTTTGTCAGCACTTTAGAGCTTCTGCAGAGCTTTAACATTTTTCTCCCAGTGGCAGTTTCGACCAGCACCATCCATTTTGCCTCAGTAATCGCTGCTGCTGATGTGTGTCAGCACCTCACTGTGGGCAAGAGCTGATCCCTCCTTCTGCAGGAGGAATTCAGCCCTGAGCAGTAGGGTTTATTTCAGAGTCTGTCTTGATGTGCTGGTTTAAAACTAAGGAAGGGAAAATGTGCACCCCTCTAGTGATTGAGCCCTATTGCACGGCAGTGATACTGCCGTTTCCAGAGGTGCCACTCTCAGGTACTTCCGTTGCATCCATGGAGGAGGTAAAGGCTCCAAGCACTCAGTGAAACATGGCAAGGAAAGATGTCCTGCCTGGTGGTCCCTTAGATCTACTGCTCCTTCCACACAGCATGAGTGTATGTGAAGTTACAAAACTGTCCTGTTAACACCATGGCCTGAGTAACACTGTTTAAGTTTCCAACTTCTTTCCCATATTGTGATGATACTGTCTGCAACAGACTAACTGTATATGTAGCTCAGGCCGGTGAGATGTATAATGGGAACTTTTCTTCCCTTTAAAAAAAAGTGAAAATCCTACCATTTGAGTTACTTAAGTTACAGTTGAAAAGAAAATTTACCAAGATATAAGCCGATATCTGGATTTACAGCACTTCACATTCTACTACTTTTTCAGCACTTATTATTACTTATCAAACCGTCTCACTGGTAAGGGCAAGGTAGCAGATTTCCTTTTAGAAGTTTGTCCACTGCTTTACAAAACAAATGGTGGAAAAGAATGTGCACTTACAAAAGACAGACAGCTTATTACATTTCCTGGCTGTCTTCAGATATGATCCTTAGTTATTCCCTTTCCCTTACAGCTTATTGCTACTCTCTCTGGACACTGGAGTCTGACAAAATCCCCAGAATACCCAGATGTTCTGGGTTTATCTGTCCCTGTCTGGTTTCCAGTCTGGGGTAGTTGGCCCTGTCTGGTTCCTTTAATTGTGAAAATACCTTCAGAAAAGTCCAGCCAGATGATATTGGGCCTGTGTTTGCTCTTTTTGAAATAAAAAAAAAATTACTCTTCAGTTATTTCTTACTTCTCTGGGGAGAAAATGACATACAAAGAATAGCTTTTCTGGGATGTCTGTCAGTTAGCATGATCCATCAATCTTGTTGAGTTACTTACTGGAATAATGGTTAATCATTATTATTTTAAGTGCCATTAGGATTCTTCAGCTTTATCTGAATGACAAAAAATGGTACTTCTGGGCTGAGATTTCTTGGCCCAATGCATTTCCCTTAACATGCTCATCTGGTGAGGGACAGGGGAGGAAAAATTTTCTGCTGATGTGTCAGACAAATATAATCTTGTATGAACCAATAAACATAGAAATGTGCCCAAATTTTTCTTTAATTTACCTGTCTATAAACCCTGCACCACAATGATGCTTGGTAACATAGTTGAGTTGAATTTATTGCAGCATCTCATGTAGCTGAACAGGCAAGCTGACTAGAAATACACTGATTTTTTTTTCCATTTTATGAAGGGCTTTGCTGCCACCTGATAGGCCCATTTCTTTTTGTTCGGGTAGGGATAATGCTGCTTTGTTGGTATGTCAGCTGATAGCTCACTTCAGGGAGAATGCCTGGTGTCTCATACCTCAGCTGATGATGAAATTACTGATTTGACACATGCCAAAAATACCTGATTCATAAACATGACCTCAGAAGTGGAACAAGTATATACTTGCCTTACAATTGCTTTAGGTGCATTTTACCATGAATACAAAATGAGGAAGAAATACATTATTTCCACTGGGCAGAATTCTAGTGTGGAAGTGTTCAGGTAAATGGTTAATATTAGTTAGCTATTTTTTGAATAGTTACAGGACAGTAAAAGAAGTTATTTTACTTTACTGCTTTAATTAGCGCATATTCTGGAATATTTTTCATAATAAACCCCTGAATACCCAAGTTGACTCATAGATCAAATGCAAATATTTGAACAATACTTGCACACCATTGTTTTGATTCAGGAATGTCACGTATATTCAACTACCATGTGTCACATACATGCAAACAAATACGTAAAGCTTCTTCTTCTGAACACACATCTCGAGGCTTTGAACCCTGATTATTTAAGAAAACATCAGTGGGTACAAATCTGTGCATTAACATTTACTTTTCTTCTAGATTTGGCTTGTAAGAACTGCCACGTGTTTACACCAGTGCCTTTTGACACCATTCTTGCATTCCTGTGGCATTAGAAAGTGGCCTTAAATACAGAATTACATACACAGCCCTCAGAATCCCTATTGCAATAAAACCAGTGTGGGATTTGAGTCTCTCTCACACTGCTGGAACTCCTGAATTCCTCTGCTAAAGCTGTTGAAGCACAGTAAAGTCCCAGCAACTGGGAGTATCACCAGTATGTGGCCTGTGCATTCCTTCTTCTGGGCCCTTACTGAGTGATTTAATAGGAGATTGAGTCAAAAGTCTGGTAATAAAAATCTCCATGAATATACGTACTGTTTAGTTTTCTCTTGGTCCATGTCTGCGATATTAATAATCAAATAATGTTTTCTCCTTTTTAATTTCATGTACCATATGTCATTTCAAAGTGTTTATTTTGACCACTTTTAAAACAAGAAAGAAAAAGAAGGAAAGGGAAACACAGTGGAAGCAGGATGTCCTGTATTAAAGCTAATACATATTTATAGCTGCCTCTCTTCTGAGTTTCAGGATACTGATGTAATACAAACAAAGCACATTTTAGCGGCATGTCCTCTTTTGCAGCCAGAGTTCAAACCCAGTAAAATAATTTGTTTGCTTCATTTAACTTTATTTAACATCTATTACGCAGTATTACACTTTCCATTCTGAGTAATGTTACAAGAGTTAATTTTAAAATGAACCAATGAAGCAGCAGCAGGGAAAAAAAAAGTCAGGAGCTATTTTAGCACATTTTAAGGGAATTTATATTATCATCCTTATTTATTAAGTCATTAAACAGGCAATGAAGGCCTGATATCAATGATAGAGAAGCTTTATGAGTGCAAAATGCCTGGCTTAAAAATCAGATGTACTTGAAATAAGATCTGCTATCTGGTCAGGGATCTCTTTTAGGGTTAGTCAGATTTTTATCTGGATTCCACCCTGATGTCCACATGTCTACATAAGGTTGGTCAGTAATTGAAATTATCCAGGACCTGAAAGCTTTACTGTTTTTTGTTAAAGGAAATTAAGCAAGGGTGAAAAAGAAATTGCAAGCAATGTCTTGGATCCAGTTTTGTTGTGGATCTCTTTTAAATGAATATATACAAAGAATATCAAATACCAGTGTTCTGATCTGGCCTGAGGGCCTCACTGTTTCACTAGAAGTTAATTAAGTAGCTTGAAGTGTCTGTATTAATAGGGATTCAAAAAACAAGATGCGTGAATTGTGCTGTCAGTTCTTCTGCCCTGTAAACAGAGATGTTAATGTAGGCATAATGCTGCCTTGTGTGGTGCAGTCCAGTGCATATAATTACCTACAAGCTGGTTGATTTCAGCTGAAAAAGTGGAAATGTGGTGGGATCTTGTTTTATCAGAGAGCTGGCTATTGGATAAGTAGAACATACATTTTTATTTCTGACCCTAAATACCAGAATTTAACAGTAGAACCTAAAATATTAAAAGAGAAGGTAGTTGCACATCACCTCTTCAAGACTGTGAGGAATCCATCTGGAGCTGCTATCTTGAGGAGAGGGTAGAAAATGAAGCAAAATCTGTCAGCATGAAGTACCAGTATTTTTTTGAAGCAGTGGCAGAAAGAGATACATGAGAATAAATTGTCACTCTCACAGGAAAATTGAAACCTGCAGCTTTCTTGTTAGTTCAACCTAAAAATGCTCTGTCTATCCATGTTCGAAGTAAGATGAACCTTTGGTGTCATCACTTGTGATCTAGAAGAAGTCACCTCACTGGACCATAAATCTACACTTGGAGTGAACACGCTACAATTTGGCTGTCACAACCTTGTTCCCCTTGACTTCTCTTAAGGCACTGGAACTTGAGCAGCCTTTGAGAGAGGTGGGTTTTAAACCCTGCCAAAGGCTTGTCAGTATTACTGGTGAGGGCAGGGTCTCAGGGTGCTGCCAGGGCTGTCTTCTCCCACACATTGCAGCCACATGCTGAGGGGGCTGGTGATCCAACAGCTGTTCATGACAGTGGGAGACCTATGGATAATGCCTCAGCTGGCTTTCAGAACTTTTGTCCGTAAACAGTTTGTCCAAATTAATCAAGTTTCTAGCTGAAAAGGACTTTGATACTTAGGAGCATCTGAAAATGCCCTTCTTTCTGTTTATTTTTTAAAAAATTTCTGCCTAGACCTTCCAGAACTATGAGGTCAATGTGGACATGTGCTTAAGGATAAATAAACCAAGATACCATATTTCAGCCTCCTCAAGACTGACATGCTCCTCTCTTCCCTGAACTTTCAGGAGATCTCAAGAGGCTGGGCTGAAGCATGTGTTGTAAAAACATCAGAATCAAGTCCTGTAGACTTTCACAGAATATAGGGCTATGCTGGATTTGGTTTGATGTCTCTGTTTACTAGTTAAATGATTTGATTAATAAGTTTTCAGGTAAAAATATAACACAAAGGGATAGATGACATGCTATTGAATATATAATTCATATAATTACTCTAATTGAAGTGGGTGTTTAGATTTTAAGTCACATTTGACTTCACTTCTTCATGGGGCCTGATATGGTCACACAGAGAGGTTTTTTAAAGAGATTTTAGGCCAGATTTAGATGTGTTCAGAAAACCCAGCTGGGGCTACATTTCTGTAAAGTCCGAGCTGTTGTTCATGCATTTAAATAGTGACCTGACTGACGAGAAGTATTATCTAGCATCCAGCATGTGAGATTTAAATAACACAGCTTTTTAGCCATGTAGTGAATTTTACCTGGATACAAACAGGCTTATGGACGGGGTTGAATTCAGTTTCTGAATTTGAGAATTGTTTGTGGGATTTTGTTTTGCATGGGAGCCTCAATTGCTCTCTGAGATTGCTTTGTAGGTTTTAGTATAGAGGAATCATGAAAGGCAGAGCTAAACTGTTAAATTCCTACCTGCCTTTTCATTGAAACCATATGAAACTTCAGCTGTCTTGAGTCTCCTGAGTGGGTGTAGGATGGAAAGCATCCTCTTTTCATCAAATCTTATTTTCCTTTCATATGTGCAATTGAGCCGTCTAAAATGACAGCAGATATTTTTCAACACACAAAAATGCTGGTTTGAGTCTTGGTATTGTTGACCCTGTTTGCTCTCTTTATAGTTAATCATTAATGACAGTCTCTGTGCTCACACTAAAGAAATTTGCTATTAGTGACTTCCCCTCTTTCATGCAGTGCACAGCTAATGTGATATGCTGATTACACAGATTCTTTTCTCGCTCTTTTTAATACAGGCAATTACTGAAAACAGAACTAGGATCCTTTTTCACTGAGTATCTGCAGGTAGGCCTGTGTTTTCTTTATTTAAATCTGATTCTGTTATATGCTACTGAGAAAAATAATTTTTGCGCACTCTAAATGATGACCTGGAGACCCTTGAAACCATTCAGAGATGTCCACTGACTTCTCTGTGTTTTTGAAATTAATGGATTAATGGGATTTGGATTTTAAATACATACATATAGTTAGATTGTGAAAGCCCAACCTGTCATTATGTTTCTGTAGGTCATTGCTGTCTTTCATGAGGTTTCAAACATTCTTTTTTAGCTTAAAATTGAAGTCCCTGAGTAAACCAGTGAAGCTGATTGCAGTAGTTACTAGGAAAGACTTTTAGAAGTACCACTGTCTGTTGAAGCAATATTTGTTCTGCTTCTCTAAGTACATGTTTTGTAGGTCAGTCATTTGAAGTTTGAGAAGCACTTTGTACTGCACAAAATACATCCTTTATCCTAAAACCAGCAGGTGATTATAGCATCATTTCACAAGTGTCCCAAGTGATTTAAATAAGATGGACACAGCAAGAGTGCTTTGATGATTAATTTTGAAAATAAAAGACCCCCTTCACTGTCTAAAGTTAAGAATGAACAAAATGTGAAATATGATGGCTGTAGGGAAGCACAGAATTGAGTAAAGGTAGTCTATATTTTATTTACAGAATCAGCTGCTCACAAAAGGCATGGTGATCCTCAGGGACAAGATCCGGTTTTATGAAGGTAACTTGGATTTTAGCACGGCTGTGTATGTCACAGGAGTTTTAGCAAATGCACTCTGGAGGCACTGGCATGCTTTCCACTGTCTTCCTGGGACTATGGATTAGCATGTCTCAATCCATTCCTACAGTCTATTGTTGGGTCCTGCCTTGGTGTTCTCATTAACCTTCACAAAGGGGAGGTGATTGCCTAGAGCAGCATTGAGGGAGTCAGGGAAGGACTGCCTCCAGCAAGGACATCTCCTTCAGTTATATCCTGCTCAGGAAAAGTGAAAATAGACTGAGATATGTAATAAACAAAAACCTAAGCACAAAGATCCCAGTTAATTCAAGTATCTAAATCCAAAATAATGATGTAGCTTGTTTTAAGAGTTATTCTGGAGTCATGCTGACATAAATGAGGTCAGGCACTGTCTCTCTTGTTTTAAAGTCAAGGCTCCATTTAACTGTCTACACCTTGTCAAGGTGCCACCTCATGGAAGTAACATCAAGGATAAACCTCCACCTGGTGTGTTGCTTTATAGTCACCCATATTTTGTCTTATGCTATTATGTGACGTTTAGATGTGTTGTTAAATATGCTGTCTTGTCCTAGATTTGGCATACAAATTGTGCCAGGGGAGGTTTAGATTGCATGTCAGAAAAAAATTTCTTCACCAAAAGAGTTGTTCAGGCATTGGAACAGGCTGCCCAGGGCAGTGGTGGAGTCACCAACCCTGGAGGTATTTAAAAGTCATGTAGATGTGGCACCTGGGGACATGGCTTAGAGGTGGCCTTGGCAATGCTGGGTTGATGGTTGGACTTGATGATCTTGGAGGTCTTTTCCAGCCTAAATGATCTGTGATTCTATACATCAGGTGGTGAAATGGTTTCATAATAACTTCAAGAATTATTGCCCATGTAAACATTCTAAAGATCTTTGTGGAGTGAAGGCAGTTTTAAAGAAATGCATTTTTCCTTTTCCAAAGCTGTAGTCATAATGTCACTTAGTCTAAATGTACTGCTTAAGCAGGAGCTTGGAGACAACTGTTTCCATTAGTCTCAGCTATCTATAAATCCTGGATGTGACCTTTCATTACTGACAGTACAGTTGATTAGATTAAGGTGGTGCTAAGGAATCAAGCTTTTGTGATAAAAAGACAGTAGCCTTGAACACCGCAAAAAGAGAACCAATTTCACATTGAAAATCTTGAAGTCCACAAAAAAAGTACTGAAACTCCTTAAGTTGAA
Source organism: Aleadryas rufinucha (assembly GCA_013397815.1). Taxonomy (NCBI): domain Eukaryota; kingdom Metazoa; phylum Chordata; class Aves; order Passeriformes; genus Aleadryas; species Aleadryas rufinucha. The sequence goes on from VZTH01001000.1 coordinate 61,817, forward strand.
CACCAAATTCCATAGTTGTATAAAATAACAGCTTGGAGAGCACAAGGGGAGCTGTAGGGATCTCAAGGCCTTCATAGGTGCTTTGTAAATCACAAAGGAAGTTGTTTTATAAGTATCAAATCAGCAGATGAGATACAGACCTAGCAAAGTCCAATCTTTTTTTTTCTTTCCCCTGGTATCACCAGCTCGAAAATCAAAAATACTGTATCTGGTTTTTGAGATCAAAGCTTAGATGAAAACCTAAAATGTGAGACCACTAAAGGGCTTTCAAATATAGGACCATGTTTAGGAAATACCAAATTTCAGCAAGCTGTTGATTTAAATCTTATTTTGGTTTTTGATTTAATGTGTCATTTTATGGTTGCCCCTTAAGATATGGTCAGAAATTCTGGTAAGGTGAGAATTAAACTGGTCATGTTTTTCCCAAGTCTATGCTCAGAAATGTTATTTCTCTAAAACTGGCAAGTAACAGAAGGGTAGCAGTAATGCAGGCATCTCATTCAGAGGCAGAGGTGTTTCTGACACACAGCTTCCCTGGGGAGTTGCTGGTGGACTTGAGTTTCCAAGGCTGGAATTTGTGTTTCTTGGCAGCAAATGCAGCCCTGCCCCAGAGTCCATCCTGTAGTCAGTGACCTCATGGCTCTCAAAACACCCGAGACAGAGATGGAAGCATGGAAGTCTTGGAGCTCCCATTCTGAGCATAGTTCTCTTCCTGGGTCTGCAGCAGCATCAGTCCTGCCCTCAAATCTCAGGTTGTCCCCATCCCGCGGTTTGAGTTTCCCTCTCCATTTGGTGTTGAAGTTTTCATAAGAGAAAAAAACCCACACTTTGGAGGGGTTTTGTCCTGCAGAAGGTTTTGAAAATCACAGAATGGTTTGGGTTGGAAGGGACCTTAACGATCATCCTGATCCACCCACCTGCCGTGGGCAGGGACACCTTCTCCTAGACCAGGTCGCTCCAAGACCCATCCAGCCTGGCCTTGGACACTTCCAGGGGTGGGGCAGCCACAGCTTCTCTGGGCACCCTGTGTCAGGGCCTTACCACCCTCAAAGGGAAGAATTTCTTCCTAATATCTAGTTACTTATTCTTACATTTCTTCCATGAGTTTCAATTAACTTTTAGAAGCCCTGTGAAAAGTACCAAACGCATTTTTATGCCATACAAAATTGACTGTATTGTGCTTCATTAAAATGAGCATTTAGAGTAACCCAGTTTCCTGGAATCCAGCAAATGCTTATGCTAAATGTAGCAATCTTTGGCTGACAGTAAAAAAAGGATATATCCTTGATAACACATGTAAGTCACATCCCTTCATGTGAAAGATGCTAATTATCAACAAATCATAGGAATTCTTCCACAGCCCTCAGTAAAAGGCCTGCCTACCTAAGTCATTTAACTCTGCAGCCTTTCTGAGCTGCTGTGCAGAAATCCATTATGTCTCAAAACAAGCTGTCCTCAAGATGGAATAAGTACTTGATGGTAAAGGCATGTTTACCTCAACAGAGTAATTTAACTTCATACTATTCTAGCAGCAAGATTTATAAGGGCTTTTAACCTCACCTTGTGGGAGCTAATTTAACTCTTTAAAACTCTGCCTTCAGGGTGTAGTGATTCGGCTTCTCCTTCATGATTGGATTTATATCTTGGAAGCACTTTGGTACTTCAGACACTAGTACTGGATGTTAAAATGCAAGGTTATTTTTGTGATTTAATCCCAGCCAGCAGCTCCGCCCCATGGAGCCACTCACTCACTGCTCTCTGTGGGATGGGGGGAGAGTTGGAAGGGTAAAAGTGAAAAAACTGGTGTGTTGAAATAATGACAAGTTCATAGGTAAAGCAAAAATTATGCACACAAGCAAAGCAAAATAGCATTCATTCCCCAGTTTTCATGGGCAGGCAGGTGTTCAGCCATCCCAGGAAAGTCAAGCTCAATGACACACAGCGGTGACTTGGGAAGACAAACATAATCACTCCAAATGTCCTGCCTTCCTCTGTCTTCCCCCAGCTCTGTATGCTGAGCATGACACCATATGGTCTGGGATGTCCCTGTGGCCAGCTGGGAAAAGCTGTGCCAGCCATATCCCCTCCCAACTCCTTGTTTCCCCTCAGGCCCTCACTGGTAGAGTGGGAGAGGAGCAGAAAAGGCCTTGGCTCTGTGCACACCCTACTTAGCAATAACTAAAACATCCCTGTGTTATCACACTGTTCCAGCCACTACCAGCTACTGGGAAGAAAATAAAACTTATCCCAGCCAAAACCAGCACATGTTTATTCTTATTCTTATTCTTATTCTTATTCTTATTCTTATTCTTATTCTTATTCTTATTCTTATTCTTATTCTTATTCTTATTCCTGGTAGTACTACTACTACTACTATCATTGTTATTATTATTACTACTACTACTGCTACAGCTGCTAGAAATTTTTGGACTTGGTTCCCTGCTGTATTTTGCTAGAACTAATGCAAAACAGAATTTTTTAAAAGGTTTTAAAAATGGAAACAGAGAACCACCCTTTTCAGTCTTGTCTTGCATGAGTGTGCAGGATAGAGAGAACTCCTGCCTGGTGGTGCTGAAAATAAGACCTTGGCGTGTTCCACAAGCCAGCAGCTGCAGTATAGCATGGTGATCCACATTTGTTGCTGAAAGCACTTAAAAGTCATCAACCTGGAAATAATTCAGGAGTTGCAGATTCACCAGAGCTGTTCATCGTTGTGTTTAGAAAGGCAGGGGATCGAGTATCCCATAGTAAACATTGGTACTTGGCTGACTTTGAGTGTGGTTATCAGTGTCAATGCTTTCATGCATAATTGCTTTGTGATATGTATGTAATTCTGGGCAAAATATTCCCTGGCTGAGGCTCAAAGTAATGCTCTAATACAAAAATTAAGAATAAGATTCTGACACCAGTAGTAATACTGATTGATTGCTACTGAATTTGCATCCTGGTAAGTCATACTGTCTTGTCTGAATTCCTCAGAATCCCTGATGCATTTATCTCCATATCACCACCTCTTGCTGGTGGAGGTGCAGGGGCATTGCTCTCCTCTCACAGTTGGGTTGGGGGCTCAGCGATGGTAAGGAGCTTGTCCAAGGTCACAAGGGCCAGTTTGGGGAACAGGGATCTGAAGCCAGAACCCACCTATTGAACCAGATTTCCTCTGTGGGTCTTGGCTCCTGCATTTGCCTCTGTGTTGTGTAAAATGTTCTGTGAGGAGCTCAGTGTCCAACTTGGTTGTACAACCTGGCCAGAGCTTCTCCAGATTCCACTGGGGAGGGTTCCACGTGGCTGCAGCTGAGGAAGGAATGGACATGGAGGTGGCCTTGTTGTGAGGACCACGGGGAACTCGCCCCTTAGCAAATCCTAACTGCATCGCTTGAAAGTTACAGTAAAAATTAGAGCCCTAACACCATTGTTCTTTTCCATAGATCTTGAGTGAGTTTTTCTGTGTAAGTGGAAAAGGGAACAGTGGAAAAGCTACAAGAGATCAGTTTGAAGGGATGCTTTCTGGAGCATCTCCACAGAGTATGGTTTGTTCTGCTGCCCTGCAGCTTGAAAGGCAGGAGAGAGAATGGTGGGGTAAATTCCTCTGCAGGAATGCTTCCACATTTAAGCTGCTGTGTCCTCCCCCTGCTCTCCTCCACAGTCCTGTCCAGCAAGTATTACTGCAAGAGGAGGATGTAACCTGGGCTATTAGTCTTTGCTCTTCACAGGGTTTTCCTGAGTAACCTCAGAGTCTCCGAGTTTATTAAGAACATTAGATGAGTCACCTACAAAGACACAAATATGGAAGGATCTGATACACTGAAAGGAATACTAATTCCATACTGCTAATAGTAGCTCCTGCATAATTCATCTTAGCATATAGTAGCAGATTCACATTGTTTCCTGCATGTTTTACTTTCTGCAGTTAGCTGGTTATGGCCAAAACTGTTCACTAGTTTGTTTTGTGTTTTTGCAGGGCAGAAACTACTGGATACCTTAGCTGAAACCTGGGATTTTTTCTTCAGTGATGTCTTGCCCATGCTGCAAGCTATTTTCTATCCTGTACAGGTGAAAAAAATTACTCTATTACCATAGAATCTTGAAAAACTGGAAAAAGCAACTTTACAGGTTCATCAGCAAATTGATGCAATCCTTAATTCTCTCTCCTTGGGCCAACCTCCCAGTGCAGCTGTTCTGTATAGTCATGTCATGCAAATAAATTACTTATGCAAATAGTTTGAAGTGCTTGGGTGTAAAAGATGAAGGGGAACTTTGAAAACAAAAGTGGAGTGCAGGGAGGCTGGTTAGTCCTTCTGCCAATCACACTGAAAGTCAAAAAAGGTTATGGATGATAAACTGAAATGTTGCACAGTGAAATAAGTGGAACTGTGTTGATTTAAATATATGCATTTCCTTCTCTGTAACGTGCATTTTGTCTTTGAAGTATCTCTGCTTTTGAAAAGCAATTGTATTTCTGAGATCAAATTCTATGCTATGGTAAGTGGACATCAACAGTCGGTGGAGTTTGACCAGTTTAGATGAGCACAGATTTTGACTCTAGTAATTTTAAATACACAATAGATACTTGATCCTCGAATGTAATGATGGCCAGAGCATATTGTTTATCCCTGAAGTCTCAAGGAAATCTGTACCAGATAGGTGTGAGTGATCTTCGCAACTGCTCATAGATGCCTACAGATTTTAGTGGGAACTTGGTGCCTGGATATATTTGGGGGAACTTCAGAAACCTTCTCCTATTTTTTCAAGTGGACTTTATGCCTAAAATGATTGCCCAAATGTTAACAATATTACCATTTGCATCTTCAGACATTTACAGGTATGAAGTCTGAATTTAAAGGAAAAGCTGCTATTTCACACTGAATTTTATTCTGAAAGGGAAGAGTTCAGAAAACATACAGGGCTACTTCACCCATAGACTTGTGTCTTACCAGCAGAAACTCTAAACCAATAGAAATAAGATATTATTAAAAACATACTAGAACACAATGGGAGATTTTTTTAAGTGTCCTGCAATTTAAATCCAAGATATTTGTACACTTAGAGATACAGGTAGACTCGAAGCCTTTTTTTATAAAGCACTTTACTAAATTAGAACACACTCAGTTGTTTTTGAAAATTGCACCAAACATCCCTATTCTCTGTTGTGTTGCTGAGGCCTTTGAAAGTATTTTAGTAACACAAGTCTTCTCCCCTATCAGATGGAAATAATTACTTGAATTTCCAAAGGAACCTTGAGGGTTTAAGAGCCCTAAATCCCATGTAAATTCAAATAGATGTAGTTGCTCATGTTCTGAGGTTTCTTCCAAAAGCCCAATTGGTGCTTATGTGCTCTTGTAAATTCTATTAATTAGCAACTGAAGCAGATCTGGGGCCTTCTTTACCTCAGTTTAAATAATTCAGAAAGTGAAAAGGAATGGGTAGGGTTGGGTCAGGCTTCTTTATTCCAGATGTAAGTCAACACCAGTTGAATACCAAACCTTCCATATGTACAGTCATACATACCCAAGGAAAAACCCCTAATGCCAGAAAGAGAAACAGTTTCACAGTTCTGCATAAGGCAGGTGCTGTTAATCTCTGCAGACAGAGCTGGAGTTGCATTCTTCAGTTGGGAGTTTTCCTCAGTGAGAAGATACTGTTGAACTGAAGACAGATGGCTTTGAAAATGCAATATGAAACTTCAGCTCTGCTCCTGCCTTATAGTCTCTCAAACTAGAGAGAGAAAAGAGGGTCCACAGGTGGGCTGACTCAGGATTCCTGCCAAATTTGAAGACAGTAAAGAGCGAGTACTCAAAATCTTACAAAATAATGGAAATTCAACCAATTTGCAGCCCTGCTTTTTTTTTTTTTTTAAACTTATGATACATTTAATTTGTGATGTACTGTTAAATTTCAAACTATTCATGTATCATCCAGCTCTCATCCCACCTCAGCCCTTCATCCTCTCCACATGCAGTCAGTCACTGTCTGTAGAGTTCATTACTGCCAAATCAAATTTACTGTGCAGACTTGGGGGCTGCTCTCTGTCATTTGTTATGTTTCCTTTAAGTTTCATTTAGGTTTACTATTCTTGTAATCCCTCAGGAGGAGAGGAAGGAATTTGAACAGGGGATTTTGAAACTCATTTTCATACTGCTCATAATCCGTCTTGCTTTCTTTCTGTTTCCAAGGGAAAGGAGCCCTCAGTTCGGCAATTGGCTCTTCTGCATTTTAGGAATATAATTACCCTCAATATAAAATTGGAAGATGCATTATCCCGTTCCAGAGCCAGAGTTCCACCATCTATTATTCAGATGCTGTTAATACTTCAGGTAAATTGGTTACTTTTCTCAGCCTGTCCTTCTGTACTGCGTTGCTGAAGTCTTCTTAAACAGTCTCTGATTTTGCTCATTCATTGAAAACTTCTTATCCAGAATGCTAGAGCTTCTGTGCTCCTGTGGTCATAATACCTAAATCCTAATATTCTAGTATCTAAATATCCTAATGTTTAGTGTCTAAAAAATCTAATTACCTAATATCTAAATTATCCAATAGTATAATAATAGTAATAATGTATTCTATAGTAATATGTCATATAGTATATAATATCTAATAATATAAATAATGTGACATATAATGGTATAATAAAATAATATAATAATTGTAATGTTATAATTAAACTATCTAATTATCTAATATCTAAACATCCTAATATCTAAAAGTAGGGACTGTAGAGATGCTGTAAGATCCAGAGGGTATGAGAGCACAGACTTGTTTTGAAACTAGGCCTTGAAACATGAAGTTTTGCAAGCTGACAAGTGTGTGGTGATAACATGATTTCCATTAGATGCTGTGTGTTGCTGCATTAGCAGTTCAGGATATGAAGCTTCATATCTGGAATAGGCATCAAAGTGAATATACAATTTATGGTTGAATCATGGTCATATTTGGTCACTGTCACCAAATTCTATCAAAATTGGTGATACAAAAACATTAGGGCCAGATACTGGTATTTGCCTTCAGGGTTAGATTTTTTTCTCTGTGTGTGTGTACTAGTAGGAGACACAAAATGAGGAATTCCAAGCAAAAGGCAATTTTAAGATATTTTTCTTTGCTTAATTAAAGAAAAGCACAAGGTATGATGAGGAGGAAGGGAATGAGGCAGAAGGGAAGGAGAGACCCAGGGGTGGATTCTTAAAGGGTGAGGAAATTGAGATTTTCATGGCTTCTGATTTTTTTATAAACATGTTTCTTTGCTCTTCATCACAGTATGAATTAGTTCTGTATCTGAAATTGTTTTGAAGAGCAGGATAATCTAATGAGGACAGTTTGAAAATGGAGGAAAGGAGTAAGATTCTGTCTGTGGGGTCAAGAAATGGGATTTCACCTCTCAGTGAAATCAGTGATATCTCAGCTATCTCAGTGTCCATTTGTTGGAGTGTTTAATAGTGTGTTTAACCTGGTTGTCCCAGAAAAAGATCCTTATCCTACAGGAATGTCTGCTTGGTTTTGTCCCCCTTCTCATAGCCCCCATCCTCCAAAAGCTTCTTGAAACTGCTGGGTGATTTTGACACAATAACAGCAGTATGGGAGTTTCATGGAAACTAGTGTCTGGAGAGAGGAGAGGAGCCTCAGGGAAAAGCTGGAGCATGGGCTTAACTGTGTAATGAGGCATCAAGGAATTCACAGTGATTGAACCATGAACCCAGCTATGTTAGCAGACACTAGAGACTCCACACGAGACAGTACCATTGCAAAAACCTTCTTCACAGGAATGTTCCCTCTTAGGCCTCAGCCCTTCAGAGGTGTGAGGTAAACTGCCCATTCTAAATCAGGCTTCAGCAGCATTGTTGCTAACAAGTCTGCAGGCTTTTTGTGGTTACTTTAGGGAGTTTGTGTTGGCTGTGGGCAGGATCTATCTTTCTTTGAATGGATTCAGTGGTGAGCTGGGAACTAATATCCTGATTTTTTCTTTGCAAATCTGCTTTCTTCAGATTAACCTGAAGTGTTAACACCGTGCATGCCTGTTTAGGGCAAAGGGTCAAATCCATTCTTGTTGCAAAGCTGTTGATGGAAATCAATAACCAAGTGAGAGGGAATTTGCCCCTGGGTGTTTATTTCTGCATACTTTGCCTATGGTTGCATGATGGGGATGGTGAAAGTCTTTTCTCGGCAATAGCTCTGCTAAACTTGTGGTTTAAAATCTAATGGAAATTGTGGGAAAAGGTCAGAAGAAGATCTGTGAATTAGCTATTTACATACTTAGCGGTGTTAATCAGTAGCTGGAATTCAGAGCAAAGACTTTTTTCTGAACTCAAGTGTCATGTTAAACAAAAACAAATTTTATAAATTAGTGACATAATGGATTTTTGTCAATTTAGTTGAACTCCGTATGTTAATAGGGTTGGAAGGGAGCAATTCAGCTGTCCAATGAGCACGTGGTGGTCTTGTGGGTTTTGTTTTCCTGGAGTGAGAGATGGTGTGTTGATGGGGATGTTGTCTAATCCCTATTTGTGTCCACTGTGAATATCTCTTCTGTAAGAAACTTGATGACACTGGAGCAGACTCCCATGGATAGAAGATGATGCCAGTGATGTTGGCTCTGGACCAAGTGTTGAACTTAGTGCTAAGATTCCCTGTTTCTGTCCTTGACAGCCTCATGCAGCTGTGTGATGTAGTTAAGGAACAGCTCGTATTCTTTAAGACAGCAATTCTAATGTCAGAGGTTGAAATGCACCACTGTGTTCTGTCAGACTGGATTAAAGTGGCAGAGCTTTGGGAACTAATGCTGGATGTGTCTGGTATTATGTTTTAGCTTGTCATGGTGTAGGGGAAAAGCTCTGTTTCTTTGTCAGGAGAAGACACTTTCCTTATTGGATGGAAAGGGAAATTTTTTAAGGAGGAAATGGGACTGCTCCATTTAAAGAAGCATAAATCAGTCCTCAGGTTAATTATTAGACTTGGGTTCTTCAGTTCAATAGATCTACTTCTCACCAATGCTATAACCTGGTGTAATTACAAACCAGCAATCTTTCAGGAAAGAGAGAACTCTGGGAGGGATGGTATTCCTGTTCTGTCGGTCAGTGTTAAGTTTTGTCATGGCTTGGAAGAAGGGCCTTATATCACTCAAACTGTGAGTCGCCAGCATAGCCTAACTCAGTTACAAAGCACTAACTGAAATGTTAATCCTTTGTGTCTGCTCACAGGCAGCATAAGATGAAGTGCCCCCAGGATAATCCTGTTTAAATTGCAGGGAGTTCAAGAGCAGAGTCATGGCTGAAGGAAGTAAAAGAAATAAAACTGCTTTTCAGCAAACAGTGATGCAGAGGAGCTCAGTTTGGGTGAAATGAGGGTACTGGAGGGAGTGGGGTAAACAGAGGAAGAGTTTAGAAAAGAACTTTCTGAACCAAAGAGAGCAAAACTACCACAAGCTGACTTGCTTTCCAAAGTATGTTGTCAAAGATTACCCTGGCTGCTGAAACTGGAACATCTTATCTCTAGGTATCTCTCCTGAGGTCTGAGAAAGCTGGAAGAGAAGATTTAAAGAGTGGTCATCGGCATCTTTCAGTTAACGTCAGGATTATTTGAATTCACAGAATCTCTCAGGGGGACCTGACATATTTGAAAAACTGAGAAGAGCACAACAGAATCTCTCTTGTGCTGAGGGAGGAGGCCTCATAAAACATAACACAATATCTCTCATGGTGGGGGATGAGGCCTCACTAAATATAAGCTCTTAAGAGAAGAATAAAACCTGTGATTTCCTCTTTGGCTCTCTGTGCCTCGTTTGAGCTCCCTTGCCTGTTGTCTCTCCCTGTAAAGGAAGACAAAATAAATATGTAAAGCTGCCTAGTGTGACCTTTTTGTTATTTCTGCAAAGTTCCTTCCATTTTAAAGGAGGGGGAAAGTACATTGCAAGATTTCAAAGTGAAATGCAGAGAGTGCTGTTTTTCCATCTCAGCAGCCACAAATCAAACCAAGGACAGCATAGTGGTTAAAAACAAAATACCCTTTGCTCTCAGAAAGCTGCAGCTATATATGTGCTGTAACACTGTGATTCCAGTTGCAGTCAATTCTTTATGGCCATAGGTTTTCACAAGTGGTGGTTGCTTTTGGGAGGTTTTCTTACTAAGTCTCTTAGATCTGAAGCATAGGTTGAACTAGAGTGGTGTGGGTGTGAGGTTTCCACATGCTTTTAATTTCTCTTTACCTTTGTCTGAGTTCCTGGTTTAGAAGACACAAAAAGAGGAAACCAATAAATAAATGTATTGTAGACCTTATTTAAATATAAATAACCATATAAAAAACCTGTGCTTTCTCTGGGATGTGCATGAATTTGGTTTTTTTCTTCCTTCCTGGTGAAGGGGTGGTTTGTCTGTGTTGTTTGCATCAGCCCCATAAGGAGTCAGGTAAGAAATCTTGCAGCCAGGACATAAAGGGAAGAGCCCTCTGTTGCTTTGTGTTCACACATGCAAAACTGAGAATCTGGCCCTCAAGATTCACACTTCAGAGTATTTTGTAGATGTTTGTTTCTGTGTAATATTCTCTCTTATTCTAGTTTCTTTATTGTCTCTATCAGCAAGTGCAGTTTGCAGTAGTTATATTGACACAGGTTTATTATCCTGGAATGAATTTGTATTGCTGGGATTTTTAACAAGGCGTAGCATTCATCTGTTATAGGAAAAAGATCTTTTAAAATTAAAATCTTAATGTTTTTGCTGATGAGGAGTACTTGTCATGTTTGATTTTGAGTTTCTTCATATTGTTGTTTGTCTAGGGGCAGAGGCTGGGGAGCAGTGGTGGTTACTCCTAGCCATTCCTGACTGGCAGGGGCTTGTTCAATAGTAACTGCAACGTAGCCCGTGCTTCTGCACCACAGACCTCAATAGCTCTGCACTCATGTGGACCCTTTTTGTAACTAAGGACAGTGGAGGTCCATTGCCATGTAAAAAGAAGAGATTTTGTTTTCAAATCAAGTACTCTCCAAAACTAGCTCTTAACATATTTGACAACACTGTGTTGTCACTTTTTTAAACTTAAGCAGTGGAAAAACAGGAAAGCAACATAAAATGTATAGTTTTCCTTTGTTATATGTGAACCTGTCTCAAGAACACTCTGTCATAGCAATTTAAATGTGCATCTTGTCTGCCATCTTTAGCAGAAGGATGGTTTTTGGCAACACAACCATACCCATTATATTGTATTTGTCCATGCCAATTAAATACAATTGTTTTTGAAGGCAGTTTGCATCGTGCAGATTCCCTTTGGGTGTTACACTCATGGTGCATTTTAAGAGTACCTCACATTAAGTAAAATGTCAGTTCTGTGAAGGATAACAGTTACTTAACCAAAGGTATGGCTTCAGGTGGAGTTGATTAAAGTAAAAGAATTGTCTCCTGGAGTTTGCCTCTAGTGATTAAACTGGTGTATTAGAACTAGTACAAGTACATAGGTAGGCAAATCCTTAATCCTTATCAAAATAGAGTGAAATCAGTAAAATCATTCTTAACTTGAATTAGCATGTCACTGCAGACCCTATAACTTTGTTGAGTAAGAGAGGGAGAAGGTTTTAACTAATTGCATTCATCTGTATAGATGTCTTTTGTGGACCCATTTGGGCTAGTAGACCAAATCTCGCATAAAAGATAGCATAGAAATTTTGACTGTTGAAAAACTCTGAGCAGGAAGTGTTCCCACAGTGCACGAATCCTTTGAGTCAGGGTGCTTTAATACTGTAATTCATGAGTTGTCTACAGGAGGAATAGAAGGAAGCTACCTTTTAAGGCAAATTAATTAAACCTCATTAGAACTCTATATGGACACTCATTCTGAGAATTAAAGGAGTAGGAAGGGAGGCAATCAATGATGCTTCAATTCTCCATCAGAGGCCTAAGCATGATTTATCTTAACAGATTTCTGTTCTTAATTCAGTTAGTATAATTTCATTTCCCTAAATGACCCCAGGTGGACAAAGTCACGAGGGAATAGTGGCTTTTGAATTGCCCAGGGCACTACAGGTAGAGTCCTCAGAAGGTGGCACACACTTTTTGACTGTTAGCACGGACCGCAGAGCTTTGAGCCATCCCAGGTGCCACCAGCACCCTAGGTGGTGTTTACTAGCACCTGGTACAAAAGGTTTGCTCTCTGTGACCGAGCTGTGTCCATGCAGGTGGCAGGGGTAGCCAAGCTCATGGTCGGCGTCGCTGCTGCAGCACCTCCCATTCTGTCCTGCTGGGATTCACTGGGCACTGTTCACAAGAAGAATGTCAAAAATGATTTCTAACAGAAAAGCTGCATGGGGTAATTTCCTAGTGTTGCAAACATGGTCTTTCCTGTGGTTTTCAGAGCCAGGTCACCATTGGTTCCCAGTCAAATGTGCACTGAACTGGGGTGGGGTGGGCAGTAGCTTGGCTAGTCCATGAACAGGTGCCACCATGCCTCTACCTTCTCACTGCCCATAGCTTTCTGTCTGGGCACAAGGTGAGTAGAGAAGCTTCCTGCCAGGAGACTGAGAGGCAGCCCGTGTGCTCATTCTTCTGCTCTGTGAGCCTTTCCTGTGGCAGAGAGGGGGCTGCAGAGTGCTCGCTTCATTTTGAGCACTGGTACTTCTTGATAGCACAGCTTCCTGTCCCATCATCTTGCTGGCTGCATCATCACCTTTTACCTTCCCATATGTTGACTTCTGACTCTTTCCCTCTGTAACTCAATCTTATTTTCCCACAGGAGTGATTCCTGGGGTTTTGGTGCTTGCCTGTTTCTCTCTGTATGCTATAGAATTTTATTATTATGGGAAGACATGTTTCCATTTAAGCTAACAGAGTGATTAAAACAAATTGTATAAAATGTCTTAGCTTCTGCCTTCTCCACAGAAGGTGCACTGAGAAGGGAAAGAGTCATGAAAGGTATGGAACCACCTTCTCTGGCATGCCACCAAGCCCCATCCCCAAGCTTTTCCTCTCCTGGTCTGTGGTTGCCAGTGCCAGAATCAGCAGCCCATGCATACAGCATGGTGACACCACACTGGTGGCACAGTGGCTTCTGCAAAGGGCAACTGCGTTGTGGTGTATTTCTTCCAAAAATAAAAAGGCTCATTTGTTGTAATTTGCTAAAGATAGGGAAATGATGGAATGAGTCTCTTGAAGGCATCTTTTCTCCCATGGTGAGTAGACACTGTTAATTACCTTCTATCAGTAATTTCACAGTCTTACCCTTAGTTTTGTTGCAGCTGCAAAAGAAACAACTATGTGACAGGGTGAAATGTGACACGTACTGTGAAATTCATTAACTTGGCATTACCCAATTATTACAAGCAATTAAAAGGTAAACAGATAATCATGTAATAGAGCAGGATTCAGATTACATTATTTGATTTAAACAGTTATCAGTTGTGAATCTTTTTCTGTTTCCAGTGAGCTATGTGGCAGTGGCAGCAGAACTTCTGTAGCACAAGGTTACAGTGATGTGACAGGTCGTGCCAGGTGTGTGGACAGTTGTGCCCAGTGCCCCCAGTTATGGCTTTGGCATGAGCAAAGTGGCTGGCCATGGCTATGGTTTGGCTGAGAATGACCATCCATCAGGAAGAGGGCGGAAGTTGTGGTGGGACAAGGCAGGTACGCAGAGAAGGAGCGTACTCTTGAGAATGGATCCAGAGGCCTCTGGTTTGAAGTCATTAGGCAGGGCCTTGTGCTTTAGTGCTTTCTGATCCAAATGCAAAGCAAAAACCAAGGATACTTCCTCTGGCAAGAGGAAGAACCATCATTTAGCCTGGCTGAAATCTGTCAGAAAAGTACTTTGCAAAATACAGTTGTACTTGGAGTGGCTGTTGCATAAAACCAATTAAATTCCTTCTGAGGAAGCTAAGAGCTGTCAGCTGCTTCTGTTACTGGACACCAGGTATCTCCAAGCCTCCTTTATTGCTAGACAAGAGTGTTCATGCACTGGGCACTGTATAAACACAATGAAAACATGGTCTCTGCACTACAGATTGTGCAGCCTGATACACGAGAGAGTAGATGTATATGGATGGACAAACGGGGAATGGAAGGAAACAAGGAGACAAATATCATAAAAGTGGTTTTATGACCGTTAAAATAATAATACATCACTGGCCTCAGTGGTCAGAGATCCCCCAGAGGTCTCCTTGTCCTTGTTGTAGGTTGATTGTTGGGCTCCAAGAAAAAAATACATCCCTCATTCCTCCTGTATCACTCATGAGCCTTGTTTAGTTGAAGAGAACAAAACATTGGAGCAAGCAGTGGGATATTTCTATTGTTTCTCCTCTGAATCATGTGAGAACAGATGTCTAGGCAGTATGAAGTTAATGCAGCTCTGCTAAAGCCCTTAGCTAAAGAGGTGGAATTGGGCAATAGTTGCCTGAAAAGCTCTAGAAAATGGTTGTACATATAGCCTTGTTGATAACATGTAAAACAGAAGCAAGGAGAAGACTTGCTCCTTGGAGGTTGCTATGTGATATTATGTGGGTTAAATTAAAGCACTAGCCAGGCACTGAGGGGAAAAACCAAAATTTTGTTTCAGTAGTAGTCATATTGCCAAGAAGTAGGTCAGGGCATCTGTTGGTTTCCATTGCATGTAGCTCTCTATGGTTGTTGTAAGAATTCTGAATACTGCTGAATTTTGCCAGAGTGTAGAGTTGCCATGTCCTTGGCAGGTGATGGACGAGGGAAGGTCAGCCCTCAGAGCCACTCCTGTGACCACATCCCTGATCCACAGACTGTTTGCATTTGGGGAGTGCACTGGCTCTGAACTCAGATTTGTATGCTGGTATTTCTTTGCTTTCTCTACACATTGGGTTGCTGAGAGAGGGTATTGACTGTAGATCCAATCAGTTACTTTCCGAGTATTTTGAATTGGCAAAGACTTTTTTATTGAAATTAAACTGCTGTGTAGGAATGTGTTGCTTTCAGCAAAGCTTTTGCTACAAGCCAGGAGGGCTGCCTCAGGCCCAGGCTTCCAGGCTCTTGGACTCCTAAACTTATGTGTTCTGGGACTGACGGAAGCTCAGCCTCCTCAAGAGTAACTGCAAAGTGTCAGGATGGACCGGTGATCTTCTGCTTTCTGGGTCACAGGGATGAGTACTGGTGATGAAAATGGTGTTGCTACCAGAAATAGGAAAAATTTTTAAAAAATCCAGAAGGCACAGCTGACATGTTTGTTCAGTCTATTCAAGTGTATTTCAGAAAAGAAGAAAATTCTTGGAGTAGTAGTCACCTTTGAAGGGAGAAGCAGCTTGGAGGATGCTCATTAATGATTTAAAAGGGGAGTGTGACTGAAAGGCAGTGTCAGAAATCCTCACAAGTGGGTAACAGCAGTCAAGTTAATGTTTGTGCCTCTTCAAACCTTTACTTGGATGTCTCTTCACAACAGTCTGGATGCACTGAGGGAGGGCTCTGCCATCTTTTTTTCTCTTTGAGTAGCTGCCTGAAAATAAGTGTAAGATGGATTTTCTTAAAATAAATGAGAAAACACCCAAGGCTGGGTAAAAGTCTTCAATGCTCAGACTTAAAAGTCATCAATTCCCCAGCAAGGTTAGATGAGCTTAAAGTGTATAGATCAGCAACAACTTTAGGAAGGAGCCTAAAAAAATGAGAAGTTTTATTCTCTTGGACATTAAACATCGCATCTTATTATCTGGCAACTCACAGGTATCTCTGCATGGGGCTGCACACACATTTCCATGCACGTGTGTATTTGCCTATGAGTGTAATGTGACAGTCCTGAAGCATTTGTTAATGCAGATAAACTAACTCCAGCTCAAATGTATTCCATAAACAGCTCTTCAGATAAACTCATCTTTGTGTTGATTCATTTGTTCAGCTGTTGGAAAGTCACAGAAGCTTATCTGACTGCTCTAACCTGTGCCCAGGGGAGTCACTTAGGTGGGAATCAGACAGCCTCTAGCCCTAAACTTATAAAAGGAGGAAATGCATACCATTATTTTCATTGGATCTTTATTAAAAAACTGTCTGCTCAGCTTCTGCAGAATCCTAAGCACTGTATTTAAAGCCTCAAAGTAACTTCCTTACTTTCAATCATTTAATATGTTTTACTGGTCCTTATCTTTTGCTTTTTCTTTTGCAGTCCCATATAAAATGTTTAATGACAGTTTAAAGAAACATAAGAGACTGGATATATGTAGGTCAGATGAAGATTAGCCTGCTTTTAGTGTTTGATTCTTTCTGGAAAGAAAAATCCTATTGCTAGCTATCCTTGTGCAGCCAAGCCATTTGAAAAACTCACCAGCTGAACACAAACCATGGCTGGGTGTTTTGTCTTCCTTATCTTTTGTCTGTGTCTCAGTGCCACCAGTGAAAGGAAGGAAGAGACAGAGCAGTTTCTCACACTGACATTGACATAATTTGGCACTTGCTGGAGATTAAAGTGAATATGACAAGATCTTTCTTTCTGAGGCAGTAACAGGGATCTGAAGTGCTGATTTCTGTCAATATGGCAGTAGCAAGCTCCTCTGCCTCTCTCTCCTGTGACTGCTGTTGCTATGAGAAAAGCAAGAGGTACAGGCTTTACCAATATGCCAGTGCTTTACGATAAAATGAGGAGAGGAAAAAATAATGTGAGGCAATGCTATCCAGAGCTCATAACAATACAACCATGAATTATGCAGTTGCATCTGTCCAACATGTGCAGAAAGGATACCAATGCCTAGGAATGAACATGTAATGCATAGGGCACAACTTCCTGTGGTTGTAAACTGGTATGAAATTATTAACCTAACAGGGGTTATTCTGACTTAAAGCATTTAAGAATGTGATGTACAAGTCCTGCTTTTCCCACTTCATTCTGCCATGAGGTAATACCTATTTACAAACACACATAATATAGTCTGAGAGGTTTACTGAGAGTCCATTGTGAATTCTCTGCTCCCTCCATTGGGCTCAAAGAGGGCAAACTACATTCTTCCAGCTTGTTCCAGTCTGCAAAGTATGACTTCTGTTTCCTCCCAGACCATGCACATTTTCTTGTTTTGCCTTTGGACTGTGGCAGAGGAACTCCCACGGGGAAGGGGGCACACAGACTTCCAGCAGATCAGGTCAGCTTAGTCAACACAGGCTTCAACAAAGCAAAATCTAGTCCCTGCTTGAAGCAGTTTTGATTCTGATTTGAATCTGTTTCCTAAAGGGTAAAAAATGTCAGAATTGTTTGCTTGGGATGAAAGTAGCATGAGTCATCAGGAAAACCCAGGAGGAAGTACCCAAAATTTTATAGCCTGGCAAACATGGACAAGTGGGCTAGAAGCAGGAGCAGGTACATTAAACTCTCAGTCCTTGTCCCTTGCTCCCAGTTACTTGGATGCAGGGCATTTCATTACCCAGATGTGTCTCCAAAATGTTGATCTTGTAATCCCTCACAGTGAGTTCACTCAGCAGTTTTATGGGACTTGAAGCTCTCAGATGAAGAGTCTTCCAGAAATGCTGAGTCCTGTTGAAACTAGTAGAAGAACATGTGCCAGCAGTGTGCCCTGACTGCAAGGAAGGCCAGTGGTATCCTGGGCTGCGTTAGACAAAGTACTGTCAACAGGTCAGGGAGGTGATCCTGCCCCTCTGCTCTGCACTTGTGAGGCCACACCTGGAGTGCTGTGTGCAGCTCTGGGCTCCTCAGGACAGGAGAGACATGGACCTCCTTGAGAGAGTCCAACAAAGCACCATGAAGATGGTAAAGGGACAGGAGGAAGGACTGAGAGAGCTGGGTCTGTTCAGCCTGGAGAAGGGATGTCTCGGGGGCATCCTATCAATTGTTACAAATACCTGAAGAGAGAATGTAATGCATATGAAACCAAGCTCTTCTCAGTGGTGCTCAGTGTCAGTGAGCACAAACTGAAGCCCAGGAAGGTCCTCTGAACATCAGGAAACATTTGAGGGTGACTGAGCAGAAGGATTCAGCATTGCATTCACCCACTTCCTAAATAGGGAAGTTGCAACCTCACGAGAAGAGCACTTTGCAAAAGTACCAAAGAGATCCATCCTCTCCTCTGTTCAGAGGACTCAGTAGTTAAGCTGGTTCTTTATTTCTGGAAACTAGTTATTCTATCAGTTGTTGATCATCTTCATCTTGATGGTTAAATCAGATTGTTTATGCTTAAGGGCTACTGCAAAGTCCCATGCAGCAAGTTTTTGACATCCCTGTTTGCTAGAAGCACCAGCATATTCTCCAAGAAAGCTTGCGCTGAGCATGCCCTCTTTCCTTTCTTTGCCTCTGCATTTCCTCTGCTATCACTGTTAGCAAGAAAATGAATTTATTTTAGTCTAACACTGCATGGCTGATTCTATGCCTTACATTACCCTTGGTGTCAAGATTGCAAAGGCTGAGAAGAATCCATTATCACATCTGATACTTCCATGAGTTTACTCATCAGTTTGCATTGACTGCATGTGTAAATGGAGGCCAGATGTTGCTACACAAATGTATTATAATACTGCTGTACAAATTCGTATAATACTGCGGGATTTGCTCTGCAGGACTGACATCCAGGGAACAAGATGGGCGTTGGAGGTGAGAGAACCCAGTATCTCCTCCTACTTGTGTGTGAGTTCCTGTAGTGGCTATAAGAGGGCGATATTTGAGATTTCCTTAGAGTGCTGTGCACAGCCACTGAAGAGGGAGGGCATGTGAACAGGAGACTTCCAGGACAATGCTCTGTGGTGCAGTAAGAGCAGCAGCTCTGAACAGCTGTGCACTAGAGGAAGGCTTCAGCTTTTGGGCAACCCTTGCTGCTCCAAGAACACTGTAGTCTCCTCCAGAGCATATGCTGGGTGGGTTTAGACAATGAAACAGTGCTATTGAGCAAGCAAAAGTTGTACATACCTGGTGACAACTCCTGAGGCCTCTTCTCAACCAAGTAAACCATAATGTAACTTCGCTGCCATAGGTTTGTCTGTGAACAGTCTGTGATTTTGTCTGAAAGATCAGTACAAATTGGATGATTGGCTGTCAAGTATGTGCATCTGTCTCTTCTAAGGAAGATGGAAGACTGCAGATCTCCATCCAGTATGTAAGTGGGAGCATATGCTGTGCCATTGGTGATGCATGTGGCAAGGACTAGGGACCCATTTGTCTCTAGTTCCTCCCTATGGTGATATCTTGCCTGCCCTGAGGCAGGGTTGGTCTGTGTTACTCAAGTTCCAGAAGGTTGTCATGCAGTGAAAGTGAGATAACACGTAGTCCTGACCTGTAAGGGCAGTGGTTTCCAAATGCCTCACAAGCAAGGCTGTTGCTCTCTCTTTGACTATGCCAAGCAGCAGATCTTGCTGTTTATGTGGTCACCAGGGTGTGCACTGCAGGCTACACACCCTTATCAATTCTCCACCAGCAGTGTTGGCTGAAGAATGTGTTTTCACTACAGAAATTATTCTGTGTCTGCCTTGTGACTTTTAATTTCAGTTTTCTCTGGGAGTGGTTGGACAATGATTTTTATCCGGTATGTGTCAGATTATCACCACTGCCTGAGTATTTCTTCCAGTCATATTGATCTGACCTGTTGTCAGTTAAGGAAAGAAATGTGATTGTTTGGGTTTTTCTTTTCTCCAAGGAATCTGCTGCTTTTAAGCAGAAAATAGTTACATTTCTTAGCTGTTTGCCTGTGTGGTTAAGACAGGGCAGTGCCTGAGGCCAGGACCTCACTTTGCTCTCAGAACTGACCCTGTAAACGCTTCTGGCAGTGTTTCCTTTCACATAGCACCAGGTCAGGACTGTTTCAGCATTTTGTTGGTAGACAAGGGTGAGTCCAGGCATCAAGGGTGCCCCTGTGCCCCATATGGAGGATGCCCCAGCAGACTGAGGTTCAGAGTGTGTTATGTGGCTATGAGCTGAGCCATACACAGTCAGTTCTTGTCCATAGGCAGAGAACTTTGCTCTTCTGTTCCATTAAGTCACCAAGAATGATCATTGCTGAAATGACTTTGTTAAATAATCCAGAAGTCTGCCTTTTCCTCCTTTCTTTCCTGAGTCCAGAATTTGGTAACCTAAGCACCAAGACATGCTGTGCATCCCTTGGTGCTGTGTCTGCTCCTGGCAGGGCCTGGAGCTTGGATCCAGAAGGTCTGCTTTGTTTGTTCCCCCGGGTATGGAGGAACACAGATTTTATTTATGTTTTATTTTATTCTTTTTTATTTTTTATTTAAAAGCTATCCAGCAGTTTGTCAGTTGAAGCAGAAGACAGTCCTTTGCACCAATACATACACATGTACACATGCTGATCAGCTGAAGTGTTAAAGCTCAAGGTGAGTGCTCCAGCCTTTAATCAATGACCAGTCATTGATTTAGCACATCCACAAGTTTCAGGTGGGCATGAAGTAGTTCCTCCATTGTGTCCAGTTTTTAGGGTACCTTTAGACACTAGAGATACTTTCCGATGTATAATTTATTAGGTAAATGGTCTTTTAATAGTCTATGCTGAAGAGGGAAATGAAAAGCAACTGAGCAATACCACCATTTCTAGGTGTTACAGGTGGTGGGTACTATTAGTCAGAACTGGAAAACACAGAACCTGTGACCTTTTATAAGTACTCAGCAAAACACTGAGTTACTGCTGGTCACTTAAAAGCAGTTTGGGTGTTTAATAGTTATTTATGATGATTTTCATACACAGATGAGTGAGGAGTTACTTGGGACAACATGCGTGCAGTTGTCCAGCCAGAACTGAAGCAGTGGGTAAAGGTGAGTGCAGAGAGGCTCATGTGGCAGAGGAGCTCAGCAGATGACAGGGGGCTTACCTGCTGAAAGAGGAGCTTGGGATGGATGTGGGGTATTATGAAACAGCAGATGTCAAAGGGACAAAGCAAAGGGTTAAAATGGAAGGAATCAGGCATGAAAGAGTGATGGCCAAATGGAGATCCAGCTAAGGCCCCGAAGTGGAATTACCTAAGTCAAACATCATGAATGAAAAGCAGCTCGGTAGCAAGAACAGCCAGCAGCCAGGCTTGTTTCTGGTTTTCTGTCATATATGAGACAGTGTGAGGTGTGAGTGTTGAGGTGTGCCTGATGGCCAGAGGATGTGATAGCTTTAGCTGTAGCTCTTTTGTCTCCAGCTGTTGTGGAGCCGTCTTCAGCTTAGTTCTGGAGCTGTCTCCAGAGCTGTCTCCAGCTTAGTTCGCTGGTCTGATGCATTGCAGGATTTTTAGGGTAAATCATTTTTCCATCAGTGTAACCCACCAATAACCAAGATTTCAAGGCAGTTGGATGGGATGGTGAATATACCATTCTTCTGCTGGTGGCCACCAGAAATACTTCAGAAGAAAATTTCGTCTTTGTTCTACATAGTGCTGTGTTAGCAAGCACTTGTGAACAGGCTGTAATTCCCAGAGTAGTGAGGCAGAAGCTGCTCGGTGATTCAGGAGCAGGCTCCTGTGTAGTGGATTGTATGCCAGGCACCCACCAAAGCCTTTCTTATCACTTGCCTCCACAGCTGGACAGGGGAAGGAAAATATAAAAAAGAGTTGAGATAAGGACCAGGAGAGATCAGTCATCAAATACTGTCATGGGCTAAACAGAGTCTAATTAGAGATATTAATTGAATTTATGCCTACAAAATCAGAGCAGGATAATGAGAAATAAAATAAAACCTTAAAAACGCCTTCCCACACCCCTCCTTCCCAGCTCTACCCCCTACCCCAACAGCTCAAGGAGACAGGGAATGGGGGTTACGGTCAGTTCATCACCCACTGTTTCTCCTGCTACTCAGGGCAAGGAGTCATTCCTGCTGCACCATGGGGTCCCTCCCACAGGAGACAGTTCTCCATGAACTTCTCCAGCGTGAGTCCATGTCACAAGCAACAGATCCCTGCGAACTGCTGCAATGTGAGTTCATCGTGTGGGTGAAAGTCCCCTCAAACTGCTGCAGTGTGGGTCACCCTACCGTGTCTTTCAAGGACAGGCTGCTCCAGCATGGGCCCCTCTCTCCCCAGGCCTCCCACAGGGTCACAGCCTCCTCTCAGGCATCCCCCTGCTCTGGCATGGGTCTCCTCCACGGGCTGCAGGTGGATCTCTGCATCCCCCATGGATCTCCATGGGCTGCAGGGGCACAGCCACCTCACCATGGTCTGCACCATGGGCTGCAGAGGAATCCCAGCTCCAGTGCCTGAAATACCTCTTCCCCCTCCTTCTTCACAGACCTTGGTGTCTGCAGAGTTGTTCCTCTCACATATTCTCACTCCACTATTCTCTGGCTGCAATTACAGCTGTGCAAAAACTTATTTTTTCCGTTTTCCTGAAATACATTATCACAGAGGCACTACCACCATTTCTAATTGGCCCAGCCTTAGCCAGTGGCATGTCCGTCTTTGGAGCTGCCAGGGACTGGCTCCGCCAGACACGGAGGAAACTTCCAGCAGCTTCTTGCAGAAGCCACCCCTGTACCCCCCACCCTGCTACCAAAGTTTTGCCATGCAAACCCAATACAGTTTTATTTCATTATTATGAAACATAAATATATATATAACAGCCTGTCTGTGCAGGCTGCTAACGGTAGGGATTTGCCACCTCTTTGCTCCCTAATACAGGCAAAAAGGAGAGCTGCAGCTTCACATCCAGTTTTTGGGGTAAGAAGTGAGAGGAGTAAGCAGCAAAAAGGATGCACAAACCCAACTGCCATTCTGCCATGTGCCAGGTTTCCACGAGATAGGAACATAACGCATCCTACCTCTGCTCACAAGAGCATGGGAAGCCTAAAATTCTGCATCTTAATTTAGTCGGGCTGTCTAATGATATGTACCGAACTATCAGCAGCCTAAGTAGTTTTTCATGGCTGTCATTGTCTTTGAGGATTGCTTCATGTCTGAGTTTCTTACAGAGCCCGAGGAAAGGAAGTAGCCAAGACCAAGTGAGAAGTGGTGTAAGGCAGGTGATTAATTTCTGGATTCCTTTGCGACTCACAGCCAGAGTACCTCCCCAATGGGCTGGGCTTGGGCAGCCTGGTTTACAGTCACTTGGAAGGGCTGATACTATCTGGTGAAATGTTAGGTGTCTTTTTTAAAACAAAAAATCAAAGTATTTATATTATAATGGTAAATAAAGAACCTGGGGGATTGTGCAGCAATGACCACCTGGTTGCAGAGGGACAGAGGCTGCAGGCAGGTTTGTGTCCTCCACCGAGTAAGAGCGATGGCAGGATTACTTACCTGCATGTTCACTGCTTTGAGGGGAGAATAGGGTGGGAAAAATTAATGTAATAGGAAACAGAAGTACGGACTTGTGATAGTGGTTATTTCGTTGCCATGGTAAAATAAAGCAAGGACATTTTATGATTTTAAAAAATTTATGTATTTAAAGAAAAACTGTGGCAAATGTTATCAAAATAGAGTTTATGTTTCTGGCAGCTTTACCAGTCAGGTAGCCTGTGTGTAGATACAATGTTCATAATGGCTTAGGAGTACTTTTTGTTAAAAGTTATGTTCATTAAAAAAATCTTCAAAGCACTCCATATTTGGTGAACAGCATATAAAAGGTTAAAGTAGTGAACACTGAATATGTTTTAAGGTTATCTTTGAGAACAACTCTTCACATCCTTAAATGCCTGCCTGAGGTGGCCTCCCCTTTAGGAATTTAAAGCTTAAATAATTCCTATATACAGAAGTTCTTCCTTGTGAGGGTCTTGAGGCCCTGGCAGAGGTTGCCCAGAGAAGCTGTGGCTGTCCCACCCTTGGAAGTGTCCAAGGCCAGGTTGGATGGGGTATGGAACAACCTGGTCTAGTGGAAGGTGTCCCTGCAGGGGATGGGATGAGATAAGCTTTAAGGTCCCTTCCAACCCAATCCATTCTCCGATTCTATGATTGTACATATTGAAAAAGGAGGCTGTGGCCTTATGTGGTTAGGTACAAATCCCCCAGCTATTCTTCTGAACATACCTTTACTCATTTATTCTTTCCTTTGCGCTTTCACAAGAAGCCCCTGTGCCCTTCAAAAGCTCAGTAGGAGTTCATAGTTAATTTACAGAATTAACAGGGATGGAAACCTGAGCAGTTTGGTGCATCCATACTTGCTTGAATGATTGTGGGTTTGACTTACGGGGTTTTGTTCCCAAACACAAGAAAAGTTTTATTCCAGTGCCACACTCGAGTGTAGCAGTGAGGCCCATGCATGCGGCTAGTGCCGCAGTTCAGCAGATGGGGCAGTGTCTTCATAAAGTAGATAAATCAATAATCTGTAGTCTTTAAGGATGTGGCCCTTCTGGGAGTGTTTGCGTGTTTGCATATCAAAACCAGTCATGCATATGGCCCTTTTAATGCATTTGAACTACTACAGAAATTTTTTTGGTTTCAAAACCATTTAATTAAGGTTAATGAAATTTGGGACTTGGGTACTGTATTTCATGCAGTAATATGTGTCTCTGTTCTTGATAGATGTCTTCCATTTGCAACAGTACTCACATATTCAGGACTCAGATCCCCATTATCCCCATGCCTTTAGAGTAGGGTAGACTCTTTTCATAATACTATATTATAATCCTTTCCAAATGCGAAGGTGGCAACTAAAAGACTCTGAAATGAAAAAGAGGTGGAGATTAGCACTGCTTTGAGAGAGCAGGAGTGAAGGTTGAGGGCAAGACTGAAGAAGATGATGATGCAGGTGGTGAGGGAGTTGGGATTTTGAGAGAAGAGAGTGTTTCTCAGGAGCAGAGAGCCAGTGGGCTCTCCAGGTGCAGCAGCTGCAGGACAGCAGTTGTGGGGATGAGGCAAGTCTGTGCCCTGCACAGCTCCCTGGCCTCATGATGGAGGGTTGTCGCAGCAGCTGTAGCTTGGGGGTTGAGTCTCCTTCCTCTCACCTTACCACAGGAGCCTATCTGTTGTGGGTTGACCCTGGCTGGGTGCCAGGTGCCCACTCAATTGCTCTGTCACTCTCTTTCCCACTGAGACAGGGGGGAGAATAGGATGGAGGAAAAAAAAACCAGCAGGGTGAGATAAGGCAGTTTTATTACAGAAAAAAAAAAAAAGAAAGAAACAAGTGAAGATCTGCACACGCAAGAGCTAAAGAGAAAAAGAAATCAGTCTCTGCTTCCCATCAGCTGCGATGTTCGGACACTTCCTGGGAAGCAGGGCTTCAGCACACGTAACAGTTCCTCCTTCCTCCTTAGATTATATATCTGACCTGACGTCATATGGGATGGAATATCCCTTTGGCTGATTTGGGTCAGCTGGCCTGCTTGTGTCCCCTCCCAGGATCTCGCCCACTCCCATCCCCTTTGGGTGGGGGAAGGAATGTCAGAGGGACAGCACTGCTCAGCAGTAGCCAAAACACTGGTCTGTTATCAGTCAGACCCAATACACTATCCCAGCCCAGCAGAACTGCTGGAAGCCTCCTTGTATCCCTGCAAGAGCAGCAGTCCATGCAGAATATAGCTCTGGCTTTTGGAGAGTTCATCAGGGAAAGAGGAGTGTAGAGCAGAACATATAATTCACAAACAAAAGAACTCTTCAGACCTGAAGGCTGACAGGGAATCAGACAGTGTTAAGGTGCCACTAGGCAAGGACACTTCTGTTACTCATACAGTTGTGCTGGTGGTAGGAGTTTTTTTGTGGACAGCATGGCACTAGTGAGTTACTGGGGTTTGTGAAGAGCCAATTTAGTTTTGATTTGTCTCAACAGTGATTGTCAGAGGCATGTGGAAGAGGGGTTGCACACGTGCCGCGTGCAGGAGACAACTAGAAGAAGATGGGAGAAAGCCTTGTCTCTGGGGGTACTTTGCCTGGCAACCATTTCATGTCTCATATGGGACAGGCAGTCAGCACGCGAACACCAAAGACACTGTACAGACTGTATGTGCCCAAGTAAGGAGAAACAACTTCTCCAGTCAGATGGTGAAAGGTCTCCACCAATTGACTGCAGTGGAAGATTGGACTGGGCCAATGGTCTCCTGCCAGCAGGCAGACTTTGGGAGGAGCCAGGGGGCATAAAAAGTAACTGCATCACAAGTTCTGGGGCCTTTTTGAGACTTTTTTTTTATTTGGGCTTGGTGATTCTGGGGCTTTTTGTATTGGGGCTTCTTGAGTCTGGGGGCCTTTTGCATCTTGTGTTTTTGCTTTGGCTCCAGCCTGCTGAGGTCTGTTCCTTTGCCCTGGCCCTAGCCTGCCTTTTGTCCTTTTTGCCCTGGCTCTAGCCTGCCTTTTGGCTCTCCTGCCCCTGCTGGCGCTTGCTCACTCTTGCATACTTGCCTTCCCGCTACCTGGGCACTTGGTGGGACACCAGCTGACCTCCGAGCCTCGTGTGTAGCCTGTGTCCTGCCCTACCCTTTCGCCCGTCCCAGTTGCCGCTTCTCCTGTGTCCCTGACCGCTGCCCTGCCGATTCGGTCCGGTGTCCCTGCTTGAGTCACCTGCCTCCGATCCAGCCTGCTGCCGGCATCCCCACTGCGACCCTGTCCTGGGTCCTGCACCTCCTGCCCGAGCACTCATTCACCAAATGTCCGGCAGCCCGTTACTGCAGGAGACATGCCTGTGGAGCCGCACCTCTCCAAGAGCTGCACAGGCTCCCCAGCAGGTAGTATGCATACACCCCCTGCCGTGTGGACGTCGACGGCACTCCCTGTCCTGCTGGTGGTAATGCCTGCTTCCCTCTCTGTGTCTCCCCTCTCCCCCTTACTCTCTCCCCCCATTCCTTTTCCATTTTCCTTCCTCCTTCTCTGTCTTTTCTAGCCCCCTTTAGTAGGGCAACTTCTTTTTTGTTTAGTTTTTTTTCTTTCATTACCAACAAATGGTTCTCAGATAGAAGGTTGTCTCGGTTGACTTAATTTCATTCTAGACCATCTATTTTTAAAATAACTCCTCGCAGTTCCCCCCAGTGGAACGCGACAGGGTTCTTTCTCCACAGCTGATATTTAGCTACTGTCTTTCACAGGTATAAAAAATACTAAAATGGTAGAAAGGTAAACAACACAGGAACATGCACTCTGCAGCTGTAAGCTGAAGGGAGAATACAAGGGGTTTTTCTGTCACCTCTTGTCCTAGGTTACAGTGTAAGACGTGCCCAAAAGCATGTATTCTATAACCATCTGAAATCAGGTGGGGCAGTGTTTTCCTTGCCTCCTCCCTCCAGGAGTTATCTTTGTTTAATGGGCAATCAAGGACCCTGCCCATGGCTCATAGATAACTGCCTCTGGACAATCTTTTGTTAATGGGCCCATCAGTGCCTTATCATCCCATTGTGAGAAGCTCCACACAGAGGGAGAAACCAAGCATTCCATCCTGAATATAATCTGGGATTCCAAACACCACAGACAGCCTTTTCCCACTGGATTTCCAGAGGACAAGAGCCACAACACAGCCACCACTGGACTTTCAGATGAAGACCAGACTCTTTTTCTACAGGATCACTGCTTTAACAGGACCACTTCATCTGAACTGCTACCAGCACCCTGATTGACAGGGTGCCAGGTTGTATTCTGACTTTGTCAGTGGTTCGCTTTTTGTACTATTACATTTATTTTACCTTTTCCCTATTAAATTGTATTTCTGACTTGGAGTTTCTCACTGGTTTGCTTTCAAACCTGCACACCTCTGCAGCCTAACAAGCCTGCTTGTGGGTGGAAGTGCAGAGTTAACAGCTAAAGGCTAAACATTTTGCCTGTGGGTGACTATTACCATGCTAATTATAATATGACTTTTGCCTGGAAAATGATAAGTGCCAGGGGAGGGATTAGGAAAGAGAACAAACTTCTTTACTGTAAATATTGGTTGCTGAAAATATCCTGGAAGAAATATTTCTGAGGGTCTCAGTTTCCCCTTTTTCTTAACACTGTTGGTATTGCCGAGAGGCAGTGACACCCTGTGGTACCAGATGCTATCATTCAGGAAGTCACTGTAAGATTGCAATAGCAAAAAGTCCAGGGATGGTTTTAATTCCTCTTCAGAGATCATGTCCTCTATCCGTTCCTGAGTGCTGTGCACTAAGTAGGATGTACCTTCCTGGATTTAAATTCCTGGAAGGAGCTCTGGTCTGATTCACATGTCTTGGCTTTACAGAAGAAGAATCAGCTGTCTTAGCAAACCAGGATCACATCACAGGGCACCTTTGCTTCCACTCGGTGAAAATGCTTGTTCTTCTCTGGTTGCCCTGGTGAGCCAGGGAAGCTTGTGATTGGAGGGGGCTGTGCTCATCTTGGGTATTTCCTCTTTTTCAGGGGGTTCATGAGTCGAAAGGTGTGACTGAAGACTATTTGAAACTGGAATCCCTGATCCAGAAAGTTGTTTCTCCTTACTTGGGCACGTATGGTCTGTATTCCAGTGACGGACCCTTCACGCACTCTGCCTGTATCTTGGGTAAGAACAACACAGACTCCGTTTGGCACAGCACAGAGGACTTCCCAAAACCTTGCTCCATGCAGGGCTGGGGCCCACACAAGAGGTGACTGCCAGTGCTCACATGAGTATACCAGGCTTCTTTTCTAAGACTATGCTCTTTGCAAGGTGCAGAGCCACAGTGAAACTTGCAGTGGCAAAAGATGAAAACAGATCATCATAAGAGTGCTCAGTAATAAAAATCAGTAAAATGAATCTAGAGTGTGTTTAGCATTTCTATTCTACCTTTTAATGAGAGGGCTTTAACAAACAGGATGCTTTATGGACAGTGAAAGGAAGAACCAAGAAGCCACTTCTAAAGTGCTCAGTAGTTAATTTTCATTAATGTTCATTAGTACACAAAGATTGTACAAGGCTGTTAAAATTAGGGAAGAGAGTAGGAATTTGTCTTAGAGAAGACTAACACATAAGCCTTCAAGCGTGTAAAAGCTTTCTGCAGAGTAGAATGTAATAAGCTGTTCTCCATCCCAATGGAGGTAAGAAATACAGAGTGGATCTCACATAGCAGGGGGAATTCAAATTACATAGAAGGAAAAATCTCTAATTTCACATTAATTGCCTCTGGAGGTTATTGAATCTTTACTGCTGAGGCATTTTGTACATGTCACGTACATCAGCATCCACAAGGAGCAAGGGGGAAACGTGGGCTGGCCTGGTGGCAGCCTGAGTCCCCTTCAGTTTATTTTCTGATTGTTGGAGCTCTGAAGCCTTTGGTGACTTCTGTGATAGCAAGATTTAGCCAGGATGAAGGTGGAATATCCTACATAGCAATTAAATCTGTTGAAAATACAGGGGGGATATTACCAGTGTAAATGAAAAAGGAAATGTGGTAGTACCTGAGTCTTTTATTGTAAATACTGTGATGGCCTGATTGAACAGAGCAGACAGCAGGGAAAATAAGCTCAGTTGCATGTTTTCTGTGCAGTCAATTCAATCTGTTTGCTTGTCAGAAATGGCCAATAAAGTAGTTGATTTTCCCTTGAAGCTAAATGGCAAAATGGTTGTGTTCCAGCAGGTGTTTAAGAAACAAATGAGTTTTAAGTGAATAAATAGAGGCCAGTTATTTATGGAAAATGGTTCATGATTACTACTTTGTATTAATTGCTTGCCATTAAAGACCACAAGCATTTAAATGGAGCCCCAAACTGACATTTTCTAAAGACAAGCTTTTGTATGTCAAGATAGAAAAAATGCACCCATTTCACCCAGTGAAATGAATTGTTAGTCCATAAATGTCTTATTATGTGACTGCAGAAGATAGGAAGGTTTTGGGGCGGTGGTCTGGGTTGTAGATGTAGCAATACCCCTGAAATGGGTCTTAGTGTAATCACTGAACCTGGATCCAAGGGAGCTGTGTGTCTAAGTGGCTGCTTCTTTTAAACTAATGCATCTAATTCTCTTCAACTGTTTTGCTAGCATGTGGCATGTTGTGACCAAAAAGCAGAGTTCATAGCCCCAGGAACCTTTTCTGTTTGCCAGCTAAAACTCCTAACAAAGAAAAAGTCCAAAAATGAACTTGGATCAGATGATCTCATTTCTGAGGCAGACACAACTGCAAAATACAATCTTAAATACAGAAAGTGGCTTTTTTAGTAGTAAAGCATATGATTGGAATTTGTGTCCAGGTAAGCACATAATTACACAATAGCATAATTTTAAAAGATTGGCATATGTAAAGGAAATTGCAGAGTTTGCAGGAAACATATACCAGCATCCTGATTTAAAGCAGACAGTTTATTTGCAGTGGCTGTGGTTGACTTCCAGAGGGTGATTTGATCCCCTGCTCCAGTTGTGCCCCTTTCATGGGATGGCAAAGTGAGAGTAGCAGAAAGAAAGCTTCAAAAGTGAGACTTACTATTCACACCACTTTTTCTTCTTATAGCACAAGTGAATCTGAGCACTGAGACCTGCACAGAGTTTGAGTGGTAGTAGTTTTGCTCATGATGGTCATGTTATTCACACTGCCAGGACACTCCAGCACTAAACCACTGTCAGAGAGGGAACTCTGTGCTCACTTGCTGCCATCTGCTGCTTATTTTTTGGGAAAATCCCACTTGGTTAACAGCATTCAGGCAATCACTGCTGGATTGAATGCATGTTTGCTCTCCCAAAAAGAGGTTTCTGTGGGCACTGCTCTCCAGTTAACATTTTCAAACACTCTTGGTGCTCTCCCCGTGTGGTCTCTGAACAATGTTTTGAAAGTTTTTCCAGCATTAGTAGAAAAACTGCCTGTCTTAATCCTCATGCTCAAAATTTGAAGAGACTTTATTTTCCCAAGATGGGTGGAAGAGTTAAATTTCAACTACTAGAAACTAGTAATTACTTTTATAGCCTGAAAAAGACCAGAATTGCACTTTCTGTGCTTGTCCAAAGGAAGTATTTACAATGGTATATCACCTCTCCTGCAGTATTTACTGCTTTCTCCAGCTGCTGAAGTTGTGTGCATATAAGGGAATCTCAGCTATTATTTGTAAAGATAGATTTGGGGTCTTTAGTATGGTAAAGAAATCTAGGAAATCTGAAGCCTGTCAATCTACAATACAGCAAAATGTCTTCTTCTAGGAAAGTTTCATTCAAGAAAAGCTTATGAATATGCAGGACTTCACATTTCTTTTTAACACTCTTAATTATTAGTACCATAATAGGAGACTTTGCAGATACTACTCTGGATCTTTGTTTACAGAGAAGCGGTTCTTCAGGCGTTCGAAGTCGGGTGACATCCTTGCCAAGAATCCCGTGGTGCGATCGAAGAGCTACAACAACCCACTGTTGACGCCAGTGGCCGAGTATGAAACTGAGGGCATGGCTGCCAACGGAACCGGCATCCGAAGGCACTCCGTCTCAGAAATGACCTCCTGCTTGGAGCTCCAGGGATACTCCAACCTCACCACCATCATAGACAACGGTTCCAAGAGCTCCATGACAACCATGAAAAGCTCACTGCCAGGAGACCAGGAGAGGCCTGGCACTGGGTCAGTGCAGTGCTCCAGCAAACTCAGCACAGCTGAGCAGCAGAAAGGACTCTTCCACTCAATGGGCAACCCACACAGGTCTTTTGACCTAGACAGAGACACTTCCTTGATTCCAGTTCCCTCTTCCAGCCCTGAGAACATAGTGGACCAGATTTTGGAGTCAATTGACTCTGATTCTGAAGGCATTTTCATTGATTTTGGCCGAGGCTGTTCCAGTTCATCAGCGTACAGTGTGGATGTGAACAGACAGAGCATCGTGTGAAGGATATTAGGAGACAAATCGTGGGTTTTAATATTATATATGAAAGTTACTAAGGCAGTGAGTCAGACTATGGGCAAGCTGTCTATGCCTGGGCAGAACCTCTGCCAGGTCATCATAATTGTACTGAACAAATGCAAGTTTAAAGCAGGCGGGAATCTGCTGAGGGAGAAGCAACTCCAACCACTTTTCCCCATCCCTGTCACCCTGCAGATAGATTTCCTATTTCTTTATAAACTTAGGGGTTCACAGACTGGCAAGTGTCTGGTAAAATACTATTAGTGCAGCTGGCAGTGTTTGTTCAGTAAAACAGCCCAGCAAATAGCTACGCTCACTTCTAACTTTCTGAAGAGATTTCCTGCAGATGATGGGTTTTTCTCTGAACTGTAACACCTCAGCCAGAGAAGAAACATATCCTTTAAAAAACAAACAAACAAACACTAAAGGCTATGGGCTTTCATGCCACAGAATACAATAATAAAGAAGTCTCTTTTAATCTTTTTCTTGTACATCCTGTATGCACTCCTTTGCCTAACGGTGAGTTAGAGTTCTTGAAGAAAGGTGAATAAATAGAAATATGCTTCCTGATGTCACACAATGCCTCGTGTCTCGTTTTCTGTTTCACTGTTTCCTCAGTTTCAATAACTTGTGTCTGTGAGAGTTGTCTCGAAATCGGCTTTCAAGGCTGTATTAATTTGCTCTGAATGTGGCACTTCTGAGAAATCTGTACTGTCAACTGCTGAAGCATCTCTTGTATGGAGAGATTCCATCATAATTCAACTTATTTGTTTCCTAAATAAATGAAAATATGTCCTCTCAGGGGAAATCCTCATTATATATTTATATCCTTAAAGAAATACCATAATGCATCTGCTGTCAGTTACGTATTTGGGCAGTGTGAACCTTGCAGCTCTTCTTATCCCTAGCACTCCCAGCTCTTTGATTCTCCCTCACAGTAACATTGTGGTGTAAGAGCTGGGTCAATAGTTTTGCAGATGATCGATGCATGTGATACTAAGGTGAAGTAGAAATCCTGCTGCGCGATACTGTTTTGATCAGGGGGTTTTGCAGTGAAGGCCACTCCATTTTGTGTCTGTGCTTTAGTTAAAGGAGTCAGCTGATATCTCCTGAGCTGCTCAGGAGACACTGGTCTTTGGTTTGGTCTGGGCAGTGCCAGGTGCTTTAGTCAGGGACTGTCCAGCTTTGCTCTGCACCTGCACTACTGACCCCAGCATTTGCCACACTCTTCCCCAGGCTTTGATTGTGTTTCTAGACTCAAAGCTGTGCTTCTGACACTTTATTTCCTTTGGCCTCATTATATGTGAGCTCAGTCTTTTGCTACCACCGTTTCCCTGCTCGAGATTTCAGCTGCTGGAGAGATGTGCAGGCTCCCTGTAGTGCAGAGATTTGAGAAGCTCAGAAGCCATCTGATGAACGAGGCCCAGAAATGAGGCAGGGATTTGGTGCCTGTTTCACTTCTCTATGTTTGGCAAGTTCAGCTGTGCAGCCTGCCCTACAGGTAGACACTTAAGTTAAATCGTACTTAGAAGTTTCTCTTAGGCAGAGATAAATAATTGCTTCTACACTCAAAAGTCTCCCACCTCAGCCAGGGAACACAGGATATGGGGCAGAACCAGTGAGGAGGGACTAAACACCAACTGCCTGAAATGCAGGTGTGGCACAATATATCCTCAGAGAAACCAACTCCAGTGCCTGGGAGGGATCTTTGAGGTCCAGTAAATGAAATGGCTTAGGAAGTAGCCTATCAGACTATCCTTCTGGAACTGCAGCTAAATTTAAGTTGCAGATTATCAGATCATTTATTTGGTCTCTCCCTGGCCATGGCAACGCCTGCACAATCCCACAGTGGTGCTCCACAGCACATTCAAGAGTATGTTGGCCACTTGCTCAATCTGAGGTTTATGTTTCCTACCAACAGGTCTTTGCCCACCCTCTCCTTGCTGGAGAGCACAATTAGCCCTCAGTCTCAAGGAACACTTGCCTTATTTGGCCTGGTGGAAACCACAGGAGAGAGTAGAACTCTTGCTGAAATTGGATCCAGTATATGACAGAAGTGATGATTTCCAAAAGTGTCCTGAAGTGGTACAAGCCACCATGCTGGCACCCTTGGTCTCCACCCTTGTTCTTTCTGACAAACACTGTTCTGTTTCCTAAATTATTACTTTATTTGGAGAAAAAGTATTCACAGCCTTGTTTTAAGGACACAGTGCAGGGGAGGAGAAGATAAAATTCAAACCCCTACATAAAAAATATAACCCCAAACATAAAAAATACAGTGGACCAAGGCCTCTGCACACCTTCTTCCCTCAAGGAACTTTAAATGTTTTAAGAGTCATAAGCATACTTAATTATTGGGGAATGTTTAAGCACAGCTTCAATGGAGGAAAGAAGAGGACTGCTAGGACCCTTCCCACTGGAGCTTTTGCATGGTTAGTACCTTCTGCTCTGATGGAAGACCTTGAATCCTCTGGTATGCTGGCAATTAACTAACTTCTCCCACCTTTCACACATGGAGATAGTGAATGAAAATCCTCCTCTGTTTGTTTTAGAAGGTTAATTACAGACTGGGTTCAAGACAGTGACTGCATAAGAGAAGTTCTCCTAATAGCCACCTCAGAAAGCCTCAAGAAGGAAATAGCGTTGTCCTCAGTGTTTCCACTTGTCCAAGACAGGCAGCCTGGTGTCGTGATTTAGTTCGCATTTCTTACCTTCTGTGAGATAGGAGATTTGGAGGAATGCAAAGCAGGCTCAAAACTTAAAAGAATATGAAAAAGTTTATTACTAACAGAATTAAAAGGAAAAAGAAAGAATAAGAAATTAAAGCAAACCCCCCTTTCTCTACAGCACCCCCTCCCTTTTTTTCCTTCCCAACTCGCACAAAGGATAACAAAACATGTTTCTTGGTCAGCATTTACAGTTCTTAAAAGTCTCTCTACTATTTAAGGAAACAGAGGTCTCTTTCGGTTCTCGTGGTTCTCAAACTGCACCAACCAACAGTCCGCCCGGAAAATCTGCCGCCAGGAAAAACATCTCTCCCATGGAAAGAAATCACAGTCTCTTCCACACTGCATTGGTACCATGGACCACACATGGAGTCTCAAGTTTATGGATGGGCAAATTCCAGCCTGAAAACAACAACTCTCTTCACAGAAATTTTTGAAAGTCTCTCACAACCTCTTACAGCTCCTGGGTAACCTGGCATGGTCACCTTTGTTTTTCTCCCACAGGCTGCACACAGAATTCTCATCCCCCCATGTCTTTAAAATGGCTTAAAGAGAAAAATAGTTTGGGATATTACAGTTTTTACCACAGTCTGCAGAAAGCAGTTTTAAACTACGTGTGGCAAAGTGCGACTCCGCCCTCTTTCTTCCCCACCGCCAATCTTCAGCTTCACTCACTTTCTCTCTGACCTTGAAGACGCCATGATGAAGATTAGTCTTCATTGTTCAGGCTTTATGATGGAGAAAGCCTCACTCCCTTTATGCTGTTGGCTGCTCGATGTTTGTCTCTCAGCTCCATTGGCTCCCACTGGGTCTCCGTGGGCCATGTGGCGGGGGGGAGAAGGGAGTCCGCCAGTCCTCAGAAGCCTCGCTGGGTGGTTTCAGCTATTGCAGCAATTATGGTTGTTCCTCAGCTGCCTGGGGCTCTGAGGGGCTTTTCCGCAGGCACCTGGGGCCTGTGCCCCGGCACCGGAGAAGGGGAGGCCTGGGGCCTCTCTGAAAAAACAGAGCCCCAGAGCCCATCTTCCCCTCCCTCGCCATGGGGAGCTCCAAACCAAAAAGGGAACTTCTTGTGTCTCCACAGGGTTTATATATGGAAATTTCAAAAAGTGCTACTGGTTAAAAGATCTGTCCATCAACTCAGGTTCAACCTACCACACCTGGCATGGGTTCACTTCACCTTCTCACATGCACTGTTAGGGGAACTGTCTGTCCTGGGGCATTGCAGCCCAGCACATCTGATTAGCTTTTACATTTCCAGCTCTTAGAGTGAGGTCTTCAGAGTCACAGCTCTAGCAGCAGCATGAGGAAGGCTAGCAGCCCTTAAGCTCTTCAGAAGATAGAGTCCAAGGCCACTTCACTAGGACTACCCTGGAGAAGGACAGAAAAGAGAACAGCCCAGCCTCACCCCCAAAACTGTGATTACCAGCTGTGGTCAGGTTAAATGAGTATTTAAAGAGGTTGGGTTCACTCTCACCTACTGGGATTCATCACCTCTTGTTAGGATGACCTGTGAGTTCTGCTGAGCTGAAGTAAAAGGCTTATATTTGTCCTCTTTGGGATGAAGAGGCTCTCAGTTGGCTTCAGTTAACATAATTTGCCGTGATTATGTTGTAATGGAACCAGCTGACCTGTGGTTTAGAGATTGCTGAATTAAATTGGTCACAGGTAACACATCACAGAAGTTCTTTGTCTCCTGTGCTGCAGCTCTGCTTCTGGGGTAATGAGTAAATAAGGAATAAATGTATTTTGACTTTCAGGGTTTGAGCTGCACTTCCAGGGCTCTTTTTAAATTACATAAAACATTATAAACTCAGCAGGCTTGCTATGAAGACCCTGAAAATCACAGAATGATTAAGATTGAAAGGGACCCACCAGTGGGGTCATCTGGTACAACCTCCTAGCTCAAGCAGAGTGAAAATATCTGCAGTCAGGGTTCAGTTCCATATTGCAAGACTGATAGGGTGGAACTTTGTCTCTCCTTCAAGTTTATGTTAAAAGGTGTAGGCAGATATGATTGAAAATTGTAAAACTGGATGTGGTGGTCTTACTGGCCAAGCCCAGTGTTCCTTGACTTGAAATGCTGCACAGATATGAGACTACCTAAATTTGTAATCCTCCTACTAGTAATCCCATTGCAAGCAGGTCAGGGATATGGTAGTCTTAGAGACAAACCATGGAGTCATTACAAAGGAGAAAGAGAATAGTGCAGGTTCTTGCCAAAATATATTTGTAGCGTAATGGACTTTCAACTTTCAAATGCTGCTACAGGGCAGTGTCACTTGAGCTTTGCCCTAAAGGGACATTCTGAATATGCCAGTTAGTCCTCTCCAGCCTTCCACTGTTATGATAAACTGGCACTTCGTGTCCTAATCCAAGAATCAAAAGGTGTTCTTTCCCTGGTTGGGACAGGTTCCAAAGTCCTATGAGGGGTAATACAGAGCAACAGATAGCACTTGAAGTTCCTGTCATCTGGCACTGCAGGGTGAATATCACGCAAGCAAAAGGAACTGGGAGACTGAAAGAGACTAACCTAATGAACAACTCCTATGCTCTGTGGAGAATACAGCTCCCTGGAGCGCTGCTGGAAATAGCAGAATAATTGGCTGCAAACAATGCTGTCCAAATCGAGGGCTTTTCTGTCATAGAAGTGGAGAAAATTACTTCCATTATTCAGTTAGCTCCTGGCACACTGGTTTCGATCGTGCTTTTGACTTAATCTGAACCTCTGAGGTGTGGTAATAGAAGAGCTGTAGGCCACCTTCTCCTAAGGCTGTTATACAGACATGTGAGTTTGTGAAAGTAACTGATCTCTCTACAGTTCTGGTTAGAGATATATGGATTGCTCCTTTACTAGGATAATCTGCTGTAAGAACATCTTGAAAATGAAGATGCCAGAAAGTCTTAAGTGTTATTTTTGAGCTCTGGTTTGCAGAGGTGTAACTGTCATTCCTGAACTTTAAGAAAAGTACCAAAATTTGGAGTCAGGGAGCAGGAACCCAGCTATCAATCGAGCCAGCAGTGCT
This sequence comes from Aleadryas rufinucha, assembly GCA_013397815.1. Classification (NCBI taxonomy): domain Eukaryota; kingdom Metazoa; phylum Chordata; class Aves; order Passeriformes; genus Aleadryas; species Aleadryas rufinucha. The sequence goes on from VZTH01001000.1 coordinate 99,114, forward strand.
GCAAAGAACATATGTAGCCATTTTAATAATACATAAATCCTTGCCATCATGCTCTCCAGGAGAACGAAGTGCTTGGTTTGCAGTTGTAGTCTTGTTTGCACCTTTCCACAAAGTCAAAAATACACTTTTAAAAGGAGAATAAATATATTTTGTGCTGAAGAGCACTGGAGGTATCCAAGGTGGATCCCAGTCACTCCATATGGTCTGAAGGACCTCAGGCTCTGCCTGTTCTCTGATGTTACTGATGAAATAGGGATCTCTGGGGGATTGAGATTATACCTAGAGGTTGAACTCCCCTAGCTATTGAAAGAAGTCCCAGAAAGTGGTTCACATGTTTTGTGTGGTACCAGGATACCACAAACAAGTGGATTCAAGCTCCCCCAGGTGCTGTGCTGTTGGCCTAGTTGCTCCATAAAAACAAATGGTTAAACTTGGCTTCATCAATCAAACTAATGAGTTATCTCTCTGTACTCCCCTGCCTTGCTTAAAGGTCCTGCATACTCCTCTGTATCACCCTCGGAAGGCACCTCTTGGGGTGATCAGCAGAAAGGAGCTGGCTTTGACGAGGTATCTCAGTGTCATAATTACACTGACATTTTAATATTCTCCAAGCAGGTAAGTTGACTAGTAATTAAATAATGAGAACACCCTATTCTTTCCCAAATGATGCCCCTTCTGGTGGTGTGTTGCTTCATTGGAGTAGCAAGTTGGCTGCTTGCCTGGCCATAGAAGGCTTGCCTGCCTGAGAGAGGAGCTGCCAGGATGCTCTGCCAAAGCCACAGGAGAGGGGGAAGGGAAAACTGGATGTTTGAACAGCTGTGGAACTGCTGGGCTAATAAACCTGCCAGAAGTTTATTGTTACTTGCTTGCCTTTGTAAGCTGAGGCTTTGGAGGTTAAGCCTGTATTTCTCTTTCTGAGGGTCTCCGTCTGCATTTTCAGCTTAAGGTTGTGAACTCTTCCAGAATATATTTATTTCCTAATTATTTTAGGATGATATATTTTTTTCACTTGCAAAAGTAAATAGTCTTAGGCAGAGTTTTAGCTGTATTTCAAAATGCATTCCTTTAAAAATCCTAACCCTCTGAAGTCTGTGTTTGGAAATGAGGATTTGAAGAGAATTCTTAGGGCACTGTTGTCATTACAATGAAGATTAGTCAGGATCAGATTGCTGGGCTGGAACTCAGAGACTGAGGTGGCTTAATTCCATGTCCTCTGTGGGCTTTTTGCATAGATTTAAGTCAGTTAATAGCTCTGTACCTCTTCAGAACACAGGGATAATGTTCTCACCTGTTTTTCTTGCATTTCAAATTATTGAGTGGATTGTCTGTTGTTTGAAGGTTTGATGTGCACAGCAAGAGGAGAGGAGGCAGTGTGTTGGAGTATGATTGAATGTAGATTAGCAGTGCATCTCTAACACTTGTTTATTTAATTGTGGGGTCATAACATTCTTTTAATGTAGCTGCACCACTGATTTAGGCCTATACATACTAATTGATTCTTATGTGTCATCCATTCTCTATCTATCTACATATCTTGTTTGGCTTTCCTCCTCAAGAGCAATCCTCACTGACACATTTACAGCGTCACTTGGCTCGCTTTCTTTAGCTGATGTTACCTCTTCAATACCCTATCAGCTCTGAGCACTTCCATGACTTTGTTTTCCTCCAGTCCATGTGCTCTTCTTACCAGCTTTGAGCTTTTTATTGCCCATTAATGTGGATAGTTTAGATCCCTCTGAAATTCCTCATGTTCATTCAGGCCTGAATATGCTCAATAACCCCCAAGAACAAGTATCTCTGCTTCGTGCTTCGTTCATCTCTTCCAATCAAAACACTGGAAGACATTAGGCTTGATTTCCTAAGAGGAAAATTCTCACTTTCCTCTTTTCCTACTGGAAGTGAGGATCTTCTCACTTTCAGTAGTTCTGTGGAAATTTGAGATTATAATGTTCTGTTTTTCATGATCACAAACTGGGTTTTTTCCAGATACAGATGTAAAGGTTGCTAGTTTGTGAGCTTCTGGATCTTACCCTCAGTCATATGTTAAAATACAGATATGGTATTTGTTCTCTCTAGTTCTCTACAGCAATGTCTGTCTGTCAGAAATACTGCACTGGCTGTGAATTATTAAGCTGCTGCATTCTTAATCCTTATGGATATGCAGTCATCTGGGAGGTAACACACTACAGGAAGCTGGAGAAGTTGGTAACTCTTGAGGTATCTACAGGCAATCACTTTACATGGTAAAACAGAGAAGAAAAAATAGAAATGGAAATGCTGCACCTAAAAATTGCAAGAAGGATGGCATGTGGGTGCTAGAGCAGACAAAAGATGCCAATCATTTAAAGCCAAAACTTAATTGATTCCAATGCACTTTAGATTAGATATTAGAAAAGCATCTTCCCTGTGAGTGTGGTGAGGCCCTGGCACAGGTTGCCCAGAGAAGCTGTGGCTGCCCCACCCATGGAAATATTCAAGACCAGGTTGGATGAGGCTTGGAGCTACCTGGGATAGTGGAAAGTGTCCCTGTCCATGGCAGAGGGTTGGAACTGGATGGTCTTTAATGCCCCTTCCAACCCAGGCTGTTCAGTGATTCTAAGGTCTCACCCCACATCTGTACCAGCAGCTTTGTAATTGACCCTATTCTTAAATCTTGTTCAAACCTCCTTGGGGAAGGGGGGCGAACAGAAATTATTCTGAAGAAAAAATTGTATACAGCTCTTGAGTGGAGAATTTTATAGGACTTGTGAGTGGAGGAATATGTCAAGGTAAGGGAGTTTTCAGTTTTACCGGTTCAATTTAAAAGCTGATTTGTCACACAAATGCTCTCAATCTTTGTCAAAATTGGCTTTTAAAATTATTTTTAACAGCTTTTTGTGTCATCCACTCCAGAAGTGAGGAGTGTTGGCAGCCAAGTACACATTACAGCTAGCAAACCAGACAGTGCTCAAGTGGATAAAAGCTTTCTGAAGAAATCTCCAGATCTCCAAGGCTTGTTGACTGCGGGGACGAAGAAAGGCCTTTGTTGCACACACATTGCTGCAGCTTCTCAGCCTCTGCCGTGCACAGCGAGGGGGAAGGTGATCAGCTGCACTATCCAAGATATGATGAACATTGCTGAGAAAAACAAGCTTGGGGTGTTGGTTATTTTCCAGGTTCATTTTTCCCTCACTTGGGTCCAACACCAAAGGCTCTGTTCCTGCACAAAATGTCTTTTGGGTGCCAAGTTTTACTCTGTCAGATCTGGATGCAGCCAGACATATCTGTGGCGGCACTAGTCCTTCTTTGACTTCCCATAAACAAGTAATTGCTGATTACTGACAGAAAGCTTTATTATTTTGAAATTGGTCTTGCATGGGTCAAGCCCTGGAAGGTACTGTAGACACATCCACAAAGTATGGATCCATCCAGATCATTCCACTAAGATCATGCATGGAGCATCAGAGAGCCTTCCGCAATCAGAGACTGCAGCATCTGGCACAGCTCAGGATCTGACCCTGTCAGCCTGGGATTGGCAAATGATGTTGAAACAGAGTAAAACTGGTGCCAAACTTATCGGGAGAAGAAACTGCACATTAATGCCTCCTTTTCACATGTGCAGTTTCAAAAGGCCTTGCACATGGTTACTATGCAGAGTTGCGCAAACCTGACATTTTGTCAGCAAGAATCACTTAATGGCTTGCTTGCACTGAAGAACAAATTTGATATTCCACCTTTTGCATCTTCTAAAAGTCGTTTCTTAACTTTTGTGTGTGGGCAGGGGTTCTTGGGTGGTAATGCTGCGATTTTAGTGTATTGTTTCAAATGCAGTGGATGTGTCAGTCTTTGTATTGTAGGAGTATTCAGATATAGCCCAAAGTCACTGCTAAACAGTTGCATATACAGGAAGATAAGGTTGGTTTTTTCCTTATCCTTGAAACTGTCATATATTTTCCTCCTACTTGTTAAGGGAGTTCAGGAATTTGTGTGTGGTGGGTAGGTTTTTTATACTTGTGTGGTAGGTTGAACCTGAGCTGATGGACAGATCTTTTGACCAGTAGCACTTTTTCGAGATTTCCATATTTAAAGCTTGGGGGAGACAGGAAGTTCTATTTTTTGGTTTTGCCACTCCTGCGGGAGCGGGGAGGAGATGGGTGCTGGGGCCACTTCTTGGTGCGGCCTCGGGCTGCCTGCCCGCCCCCCCNAAACGAGTTGTTGTTTCAGGCTGGAATTTGTCCACCCTTAAAAAGAAAACCCCATGTGTAGCCCATGGTAAAGGAACTGATTTCTTCCCATGGGAGAGGTGTTTTTTCCTGGTGGCAGCTTTGTTTCCCGGGCGGGGGCTGTTGCTGATGGAGTTTGGGAGACCACGGACAGCAAAAGAGACCTCTGTTTCCTTAAATAGTGGAGAGATTTGTAAGAACTGTAAATGCTGACCAAGAATCATGTCTTGTTATCCTTTGTGCTGGTTTGGGAAAGAGAAAAGGGAGGAGGGGGTGTTGGAGCAAAGGGAGGGGTTCGCTTTGATTTCTTATTATTTTTTTTTTCTTTTAGTTCTGTTAATAAACTTCTTTATATTCTTTAAGTTTGGAGCCTGCTTTGCATTCCTCCAAATCTTCTATCTCACAAAAGATAAAAAAGGTGAACAGAAACCATTACAACTTTGGTGTTTCCGCCTGGTTAAAACCAAACCCGCTACAACTTGTTTGTTTTTTTTCATGGAGGATGCTTTAAATCAAACCTGTAGTCTTTCTTCTCTTCTCTTGGCATGCCACCAGGATTATTCCTCTGTCTTTTCTAATACACATGACTATACTGTTTTTATTTCTTCTGCTGTACAGTAACCCTGCTAGCCCAGCTCATTGGGACACTCTATGACACAGGCTGGCTTCATGTAAGGAGATGCTCCCTCAGAAGTGTGTCAGTGGCCAGGCTGCATGCTTAAGAAGTGAGACACAGAGCTGACTCAAAGGGCTATGCTGTTTGGTCTTTCCACTGGAATTTCTTTTTTCCCTCATTAATCTAGCTGCTGTTGTCTTTTTGACCAAGCTTTTTGACTCTACAGGCTGCAAAGAAAGACCCCCACCATAATCTTGTTGGGGTTTGGGATCTGTTTCTTGGGCTCCTTTTTGCATGGCCGAGAATTATGGGAGGTGAAGATGGGAAGGAGATGATCCTGGAGTTGAGCATTTCCTTGGATATACTTGTGTTGCAGTCCAGCTTGCAGAAGACAATCTCCCATCTCATACAGTCAAAAGTGGTGATCAGTTTCCTTCAGCAACACCCTCGTCTGCCTTTTCTCCAGACTGAATCATATGTAAAACCTACACCAAGTAAGATAGACTCTTAAATGCTTCCCCTCCCAGCAGAAGTTTTTCGGGAGCACCATGTAAGGTGTGCTCAAGTCACTGCCACAAGACGGTGCTTTCCCAGAGCAGGAGCCCAAGGGTATTTCTCAGAGTTATGAGATCCTTCTTCATCCTTCACTGGGTAACAGTCAGGCTTCAAAATAAGATTTTCAACATTCTATTTCTGTAGGATTTCTATGGCCTCACCTCTGTGATTCCTTGTATGAGCAGTGGTAGCAAGCCTGTACCATTTCCTATTGGGATGAGAATCCCACAGGTCCACTTTGCATCTCTCCATGTGCTCTCCCGGCCAAAATTCCTATAGTAGCAGATCTAATACATCCACATTCCAGCCTCCAGAAGCTAGCCCTCAGAAAATCAATGTATTTAAATTTGATTTATTACTGACAGTGCAAGTGCTAATGCCTTTTAGATGGTGGGTCCCTTCCTCACTGGAGGGCTGCTGTGGAAGTAGTGTGCTCCCTGGTCTCGGGTGGTTCTCTTCTGGGACATGTTTTCTGCTCCAGAGCAATGTGGTGCTGGTCTTGGTGCCAGTGTGCTCAGCACCACAGAGAAATCAGACTAAGAAAAATATTGGTGAGGGTTGTACCGTTCTGTGAGGAGCTATAGCACCTAAAGAATTGATTGATTCCAACAACCCAGTCCTGAGCCTCTCTAATCAAAAAAACATGGATCTTCTGTGCATCTCTTTAAGATCACTAACCAACAGATGTCACTGCTTCTCTGCAGGCTCTGTGATATTGCAGCTCCTCTTAGGTGCTTCCTGGTCTTGCAGTGGATTAGTCTGCACAGTATCACTGTGTTACTATCCAAACCAGCCACTGGATTGCACCATTGCTCCAAATAATGCATCTGGAAATGATGCAGTGCCTGAGAGCAGAGGAGCCAGCTCTGTATGTAAAACACCTTCTGTGTTCTTGCTTTCCAAAGTCTCTCTTATGAACTGCAGCAACATGCTGAGCTTGCTACAAGAATATCAGTCCCTGGTCAAGCTTGTGTCTTCATTTGTGGGCTGATGGGGAGAAGAAACACAACCACCTTAGCACTCTTTGGTTTTCTTGGGCCCTGGTTCCTGTGGCATTAATTGCTCTTTTGGAAGACCCTGGTGAGAAGAAGAAACAGCAGAGGGGCAGTACTGAAAGGTAGAGTCCTGGCTGCCCAACATATCTATCACAGCAGGGCCATCTCCTGATATGTTGAGAGTGGGGATGTGGAAGGCCCTTTTAATGAACTGGAGCAAATAGTTCTTGCAATAGTTGTCATGCTCCCACCCCACACATCACCTCTCTAACCCCAGGTGTGCCTGGAGTTGCTGATGCCTTCTGTGTCCCTCAGCCCAGGAGCCAGCAGCTGAGGCACAGGCACTGCTGTAGGGCTGCTGAAGCTCAGTAACTGAGAGATCCATTTCTACAGAGAGATCAGATGGCCCTCCTGAAGATTTGGACCAGGGTTCCCACATGTAGCTCCTCTGCCTCAGGCCATGTGCAAGGCATGGACCTCTACAATCAGTGTTTAGGTCCACCAGTGGGACTCTTCTGGGGTCTTTGTGGGAACTTCCCCAAACCTGACCTGCCACAGCTTGTGCTTATATTGGAGGTCTCTGCTTATTCAGTCCGATTCTTCTTTGTATTGCCTTGGTGCTATTTGGTTGTCAGACATCTCCAGTGGCCCTGACTCTCTGTTGTGACTTTTGATTGTGCCTGGCAGCTGTAGTTCATATCTAACCCATCACCTTAGAGACACAGTTTAGGTATTTCTGGTACATGGAGGTGTCCAGGGAAGGCCCTGCAGGCTCTTTCACAGGGCCCAAGCAAAGAAAAGAGGCATGTTAGTGAGACATGGAGGGGCTGGCATGGGGCCAAGAGCTGGGGCCAGAGTGTTTCCAGTAATGCAGTCTCTTGCTCTTTCTCATGTGTGAAATTTTAATGCAAAATACTTTTAATAAGATGACAGGCACCTCCCCACTGAGAGGAAGCCTCCCCTAGTCTCTCCAGGTTCAGATGGCATGCTTTTCCTCTAAGTGGTGAAGGACAATTGTAAGTTTGCCCTTCAGCCATGAGGTGAATTCTCCATTGAATTCTCCATTTCAGCAGCATCTTTACTCTAAACATACAGTTCTGTATCTGCTAATTGTGTGAGACCAGTGGTCTTGTGCTTTCTGTCTGGTACAGCATTTCAGCCAATGGCTGAGTCCTCCTCTTCCTTTTTTGTGCCTGTGCCAGCACTGTGACTTCTGTGCTTCTGGATGCTGAGGCTGGGATTTTTGCATCTTCCCATCTCACCTCTGCCCTGTTTATACCCCAGAGCTCAGCACAGAATATTACCTATTTTCATCTGGTGATACTGCTCCGGTCGTGGATATTAAATTGATTGCTGATGTCTAAAACCTATGATACTAGCTTTGTGGACCTTTTTGACGATGAAATGACCACCAAAGATTCTTGTTAGGCTGAGCAAAACCTTAATGGTCAGGAAAACCTGAGCATTGTAGGAAAAATTTCTTCGCAGAAAAGGTAGTCAAGCACTGGAATAGTCAACCACTTCCCTGCCCAGGGAAGTGGTTAGGTCACCATCTCTGGAGGTATTTAAGAGTCATGTAGATGTGGCACTTGGGGGCATGGTTTTAATGATGGACTTGGCAGTGCTGGGTTAATGGCTAAATGATCTTAAAGGTCTTTTCCAACTTTAACAACACTGTGATTGACAAGCCACCTTGTTGGCTTTTCTGAGAGATAAGAAGGATACAAGGTTACTTGTGCAGGATCAGTAAAGATGTGGGAGTGGGAAAAGAAGTGGCACTGAAAACATGAGAAGAGCTTTGCTTTGCTTCAGGTAGTGCAATGGTCCAGCACAGCCAAGGGACACCATTCCCAGTGCATGCAAAGGGAATTGATTGGCATTACATCCAGTTGTTTATCTCATGTAGGGCCGGTCTTAAGGCAGACTTCAAAACACGTTCAGACTAAGGTGCTTAACCCATGTCTAGAAAGACATATTCATTGCTTTATCACTATGCCCTGGGACTTTTGCTAAATTAAAAAAACTTCACTGAAGTAGATTACTTGTATGTAGAGAGACTCCAAGAGTCTATACAGTATACTCCAGCACTGTTATTTTAAGAAATAATGGTAGAATGTGTATTTCTTTCACAGAAAACCAGATATATTGTGCAAACATGAAAGTAAAGTTTTGCAGTCATTGTTGAATTGTAGTTTAAGGTACCCTTGGGAAATGCTGAGTTCAAAACCAATCTGTATCTTAAAAATAGACCCTCAACATAGTCAAGAAGTAACCTAGCTTTGCAAGTTGCTAAATATGTGTGATTGTTTGAGATTATCTAATAAAACTATGTTTTCAGAGTTTTGGATGATTCAAATAGACTTGCAGGAAGGTTTAACAGTTTGTTTTTGATAGAAGTTTCATGGTGCTATTCCTGGCTATGATACAAAGCAAAGCCTACAATATTTGTCTCATGAATGACTGAATTTAATATCTATCTTAGAGCATGAGATAATGGGTTTTGTGCTTTTATCTATATGGCATTAGTGTGGTAGTATATTAAAGTGCATAGTAGCTGTTTTGTTTTGCTCACCTAGCTTAAAAAACAAAGCTACAGTTAACTTGCTGATGTTGTTGGATTAATATATTTTATATGCTGTGGAGGTTAACATTGTACTCTTTTTTTAAAAAGTCTTTAGGCATGAGGAGAAGGTATGTACCTCTATAGGTAAATAATATATCTCTAGATACCGTAAAATGGGAGCAGAGATCTACACCTGCCCTTGCAGGTGTAGGTCTCTGCTCCCATTTTACGGTATCTAGAGGTAACCTGGAGCAGCATTCTTGCAGCCCAGGTACACTGTAATATTAATCATGTCCTTTGGGAGTTTCTATTATTCCCTCAAGCATCCAGCAAAAATGATTCAGAAGTTGAAGGACTTGTCCAAGGCTATAAAAAGAACTTATCCAAATTTCTGACTGACCAGATCATTACATAGTCCTCATAGGCTCAGGTGTGAAGCAGAGACCTGGGAGACACAAGTGAGAAGTGAAAACCAGAGGACACTTTTATGGAGCTCTCATCAGTGGAGAGAGCCTAATTCCTGGAAAAACAGATCCTGATCCTTTAATCTTTTAGAAGCCCTGTTTTCTAGCTGTGGTGGAGGCTCACATCAAGGCAGCACANTAGAAGTTTCATGGTGCTATTCCTGGCTATGATACAAAGCAAAGCCTACAATATTTGTCTCATGAATGACTGAATTTAATATCTATCTTAGAGCATGAGATAATGGGTTTTGTGCTTTTATCTATATGGCATTAGTGTGGTAGTATATTAAAGTGCATAGTAGCTGTTTTGTTTTGCTCACCTAGCTTAAAAAACAAAGCTACAGTTAACTTGCTGATGTTGTTGGATTAATATATTTTATATGCTGTGGAGGTTAACATTGTACTCTTTTTTTAAAAAGTCTTTAGGCATGAGGAGAAGGTATGTACCTCTATAGGTAAATAATATATCTCTAGATACCGTAAAATGGGAGCAGAGATCTACACCTGCCCTTGCAGGTGTAGGTCTCTGCTCCCATTTTACGGTATCTAGAGGTAACCTGGAGCAGCATTCTTGCAGCCCAGGTACACTGTAATATTAATCATGTCCTTTGGGAGTTTCTATTATTCCCTCAAGCATCCAGCAAAAATGATTCAGAAGTTGAAGGACTTGTCCAAGGCTATAAAAAGAACTTATCCAAATTTCTGACTGACCAGATCATTACATAGTCCTCATAGGCTCAGGTGTGAAGCAGAGACCTGGGAGACACAAGTGAGAAGTGAAAACCAGAGGACACTTTTATGGAGCTCTCATCAGTGGAGAGAGCCTAATTCCTGGAAAAACAGATCCTGATCCTTTAATCTTTTAGAAGCCCTGTTTTCTAGCTGTGGTGGAGGCTCACATCAAGGCAGCACAAGGAGCTGCATCAGACAGTGCCTGAAGATGCTTTTGCCAGTTCCACATGTTTGCAGTGCCCAGGTATCTTGGTGGACAGAGCCTCCATCTAGTGTTGCTTGCAGAATTCCTGCTCTCAGTGCCAAGCGAAACGGTCCAAGCCTGAAGTAGCCCATTCACTTTACAGAGAGACTTTTTTGGTCTTTGCTCTGGCCTGTGCCACATGGGGACAACTAGAGAGAACTTTGTCTTTCTTGGGGTATATTTCTGTTTTTTGTTATTTCCCTTTTTATTACAATCATTACTATATTTTATTTTATTTCAATTACTAAACTATTCTTCTTTCAACCCACATGCTTTACATTTTTTCCAGTTCTCCTCCCAGTCTCACCAGGAAAGGGGAGAAGTGAGAAAGAAGCTGTATGGTTCTTAGTTGCTATCTACGGTTAAACCATAGCACTTTTATCAGTTTTCAGCCCTCTGTGACATCCATAGGGCTGTATGGAAACTGCCACAGCCACAGGGTGCAAAGTGTGAACTAATATAAATTCATTCCACTGGTCATGTTTGTTTTAAAAGTAACTATAAATCAATTGGACAAGGTAGAGCAGGGGTTGTTGGTCTCTTCACAGCATAAACTCTGCATCACATGTGCTGGTGAACTTGATAGAAATGGGATCAACACTTGACCCAGACTGTATTTTTGTGGTTAAATGATCTGGTCCTATGAAAATCTGGCATTAGGCTGCATGAATTCACGTAGTCCCACAAAAGCCACTTTGCTTTCTACTTCCATTGGGAATTTGCAACGGGGTATTTCTAGAAAGCACTTGAAAAAATGCTTCTTATTACAAGCACTTGCTGTGCACTGGGTTAATTAACAGTGGAATTTCTTTAACCTTGGGAGCTAGAGAAAAGGGCTTGTAACAAACATGGGTGAGGTGTTTAATCCACGAATGTACAAGGAAGGCATAGCAGGGACATCAAATTGCACTCCCTTTGGTAGACTTTATGTGGTCAGACATCAGAAATGCCAAAGGGGGCAGAATAGCAAGTAAGGCATCCCAAAAGCCTTGGAGAGGAGCACACTGTGAACTCAAACCTATGCACATAAGATCAGACTTTAAGTTGAGATTTTCAAAGAGACTGAAAAAGAGAACAGACTGGCAGTATTGCTTTTTTTTTTCATCTGGAGGGGAGCAAGTAACTCTCAGGTGGGATTTTTCTAAGGTTTCTAATCTGCAGGGATTTGGACTCCTCTCTCCTCACATTAATGACAAGGAGACGTGGGTGTAGCCAGCAGAATGTTTTATTTTTACTTTACATACATGAAGACTGTTTTGAGGCAGAATCTGGTCCGTGTCTGATGGTTGAGTATGTGGAGGAACAAGATACGAAACTTGATTTCTCATTTCTTTTGTCTTCAGATCCTTCTGAAATGTCATGTGCTTTAAAAAAAGCCTTGGATCTGCCTCCCTCTCTAGGAATCTGACTAGCAAAATGTGGGATCACAGAATGGGTCAACTTGGAAGGGACAACAGTTGCTCATCTGGTCCAACTCCCAGACCCAGCAGGGTCATCCCAGAGCACATGGCCATGGAATTGTGTCTAGATGATTCTGGAATACCAATGAGGGAGACTCCACACCCTCTCTGGGCAGTATTTCCCATCACTTGGTTTCTACAGTATGTGGCACATCTGGCAGGGGCTAGTAGTGCCCCAAAAAGCTTTGTAAAAACAAAGCTGGCTGTTCGTTAGGAAAAGCATGTGCTTCTGTCTGCATTTTTTTCAAGGCAGGAACACCAGCTGCAGACAGATGTGGATTCAGGGAAGAGTGTCTCCAACATTTCTCCAAAGCATCCTCCTCTCATCCTAGACACACCCTCTGAGGAAAAGCTTTCTCTGGACTAAAAATTATTCTTCTTTAGTACCATCCAGCTTACTACTTCATGGGTGGAGCGTGGGCCCCTATAAAGCTACCACCAAAAGTGTGACCAAAGGTTCTCTGCAGAGAACCCTTAGTATTTGCCTCTGTTTTTCTTTCCCCAGATGCTGGGGGTCTCTTGGATTCCACATAGGAAATCCTTTCACTAAAATGCACTTGCTAAGTGGCACCGAGGTGTGGGAATGTGTACAGGAATCCAGAGACAGTGAAGTTGGAGAACTCAGTAGTTTGCTGTCTAACCTGCCACTGGGACTATCTGCAAGAAGTGATACAAAAATGAATGCTACAGCCTGCACACACTCTTCCACATGCTTTGAAATTGTTTCTTTAAAGAAAAAAGTTCCATCTTATCCTGTGAATTTGAGAGCCAATAAGAAAAGGCATCAGTACCTTTTTAACTAGTAACAGCAAATAAACCCACATGGCCTGGGCATGTTTGTAATCCAAACCAAGAAAGTCAGTGGATTAATTCTACTTTCTTTTTCCTTCATACCTCCCCCCCTTCTCCCTCCTCCCCCCCTAATTTCAAGGTAAGTCATATTTCAAGGTGTAAAAATTTTGGGAGAGGGAAAGGAGTAGGTACATTTTAGTTGTGTGGTTAGTTCTGTGCAAGCAAACGAGGTGAAAGCATGGTGAACAGCATGGTAACAACATAAATGAAGATCAAGGCCATATAGGCCATGGTACTTAGGTACTACTTATTTGAGGTATGAATCTAGTCTTCTACTCATTGGTTGCACCCTCCTTATACTTTAGTTTTGGCTTTTTTTTTTTTTTTAAAAGCAAGCCCATGATGGGGCAGGAGCCCAAAGCATGCAAGTTGGATGCTTATTCCCCACAGATGGTTTGGACACTCAGTGGAAGAAAAGGAGCAGTTTAGAGCCCTGGCCTAACTTACGTGATGGATCCTGCATCTCATTTCTAACTGTACAGGGAATTTCACAAGCCCACCACAATCTTGTGTTGTGCCTATTGCCCTTGTTGCTTCATTGCAAAAATTTATTTTGCGAGAATGACATTGAAATACCTTGAACTTTTGGCCACATCCCTGTCCTGTGAAAGTGCAGCTATTAACAGAGCAGGATGCTGACTGAGAGGAAGGGGAGAAGATTGCCACTGCCCTATACTTAGGGCCCAGTCATATCTTGTGTAAGACCTAGTTGAAAATGAGCAACAGTGGTGAGAGGGATAGACAAGGGATGAACTTAACTGCAAACTTTGCATTAAGTCCTTCTTACATGGCATAAAAGCAAAACTGCTAAGATAACATGAAGTAAATGAGGAGACGTAAAATTAAAAGAATAGTAGCTGTACACAGTCTCAATTTTGCTATATATATGAGAAATAAAGTAAACAAGCAAAATAATCTAATTGGAGAGAACAGCTGGCCACAACAGTCAGATGGACTTAGTTCCTTCTTGACTGAAAGAAGAAGGAAGATCAAGAATTGGGAAGGGGCTGCCCAGGGAAGTGGTGGACTCACTGACCCTTGAGGTGTTCAAGAAACAACTGGACATGGCCCTCAGTGCTCTGGTCTAGTTGACAAGGTAGTGTTTGGTCAAATGTTGGTTTCAATGACCTTGGAGATCTTTTCCCACCTTAATGATTCCATGATTCTAGGTGAATGGGATGTCTTCAGTAATTTGAATGCAGCCTTTCACATCTAAAGGATGGAAGAGACGGGGGCTTCAGACTGCTTTCTGTGTGCCCTCATAGATGAATCAGTCAGTATTACATGTTTAGTATCCCCAAGTCTGATGACTGCAGTTATCCTTCAGTCCCTTTTTAACTTTTTGGGTGTTGATGTTTCCCCCACCCCCCTTACTATTAAAATTACCAGGATTTCACCAGAAGCCTAGGTGCTAGAAACATCACCTGATGCCCAGAATAGAAAGCATTTAGCATTTTCTCCATTCAAATGTGGTATCTAAATTGGCCGGAATAAACTTTCTAACACAATCTGAAGCATTAGAAAGCAGGCATTCTTTATCTATGCAGTACACACAGAGAATATTTATGTAGCGGGTTTAGTTCTTTCCCGGCCAACACACCAAGTTTGTAGTGGTTTCAGTTCACCTTTTTATCTTTTGTGAGATAGGAGATTTGGAGGAATGCAAAACAGGCTCAAAACTTAAAGAATATGAAAAGGTTTATTAACAGAATTAAAAGAGAAAAGAAAATAATAAGAAATTAAAGCAAAATCCCTCTTTTTACTCTCACACCCCCTCCTCCTTTTTCTCTTCCCCAAACCAGCACAAAGGATAACACCACATAATTCTTGGTCAGTATTCACAGTTCTTAAGAATCTCTCCACTAGTTAAGGAAAAAGAGGTTTCTTTTGCTTTTCATTTTCCAAACTACATTAGCCACAGTCTGACAGCCCCTGCCCGAGATTAAAGCTGCCACCGGGAAAAAACAGCTCTCCCATGGATAGAGGATCACATGGGCCACACATGGGGTAGTCTTTTTTAAGGGTGAACAGATTCCAGCCTGAAATAGCAACTCGCCTCTCCACAGAAAATCTTAAAAGTTTCTTACAGCTCCTCACACTTCTGGGTACCTGGCGTGGTCCCCTTTGCACATAGGCTGCATTCAGACTCCTTCATCACCCCCCCATGTCTTTAAATGGATTAAAGAGAAAACCAGTTTGGAACATTACAGATTCCACCACGGTTTGCAAGCAGTTTTAAGCTCCGCGCTGCACGTGCAGCTCCGCCCTCTTTCTTCCCCGTCGCCATTTCGGATTTACTTGCTTTCTCTTTCTCTCTGACCTCGGAGATGCCAAGATGAAAAATAATCTCCGTTGTACCGGCTTTATGATGAAGAGAAACCCTATTCACTTTGTGCTGCTTGCTTCTTTGATGTTAGTCTCTTAGCTCCATCAGCCTCTGCCAGGATTTCCACAGGCCACGTGGAAGGTGGGGGGGGGCAGTCCTCAGAAACCTCTGCCAGGTGGTCCCAGCTAATTGCAGCCATTATGGCTGGTCCTCAGCTGCCGAGCTCTGAAGGATCCTCCCAGTGGCACGCCGGCACCCCAGGGCTGTGCCCCGGCACCAGGGGAGGGGGGCGGGGGGGAAGCCGAGGCCACTCCAGGGAAAAGCGGCTCCAGCCCCATCTCCTCCCCACTCCTGCAGGAATGGCAAAACCCAAAAAAAGAGGGAACTTCCTGTCTCCCCCAGGCTTTAAATATGGAAATTCCGAAAAGCGCTACTGGTCAAACGAGCTGTCCATCAGCTCAGGCTCAACCTACCACAATCCCCTTATTCTGTGTGTGTGGGGGACTTTACAACAAGGTATTTATCCACCATAATCACACATATTCATTAAAATGTGCTTCTTATCCAATACATAAACATCACTTTTCTAGAACTAAATTGAGTGCATCTGCCTCCTACTGGAAGTTCTTTTATGGTCCTGGAGAGTCATAAAAACGAGTCTCTAGTGGTTGTATTCACTGAATGCTTCAATATTAAAGGTGACCTTTTCTTTGAACATTTTCTTTGGGCATGTGCTGTTGCTTCTGTGTTACAAGACTTGCAAAAAACCCCCCATGACTTGTGAAAAACCACCATAGTCTTTTTTATCAGTTTCTCCACTGGTTCCAGCCATGTTTATCATCCTGTGTTCATACCTTTACATCCTTTTATCTTTTTTTGCCATTTAGTCTTTAAATTCTATTCAGCAACTTCAAGAGAACTGAAAATTTCTGTTCTCTATGTTATTTATCAAGTGCTGTGCCTCATGCTCTATGTGATGAGCAATGCAAAGCATCCATGCACACAATGCTTACTGGAGAGAGAGCTTTCCATTGTTCCTGGGCTCTGGCTGCACAGATGCTCACTGCCACAGCTCTGTGCTGACTCCCTGATTTCAGCTGCAGAGCAATGCCACAGTGTTTCTAACTCGGATGATGATGCCTTGTGCCTAGCACACTGATCTCCCTGGTGCTTGATCCTGGCAATTCACCTGTGCAAAATAAAGATAAGTCTGTAGAGATAAAACAGCACTGTCCAGAAGGGACAGTGTTGTAGACAGACTGCACAGAGGGGGAGAGATCAATGGTTGATTCCCTTTTAGATTCTCTTCTGTGATGTGCTACACAGCCCTTCCTCCAGCCCTTTAAATCTTTGGCTGCAAAGTACTGTGTGTTGGGATTATCCTTCTGTAAGGCCATTTCCTCTGTATGGGCTTTTTTGAATTGGTAGAAGACGTGGTAAAAATGTCTTAGTGCTTTTTGACAATGACTGGGAAGGGGAAATTGTTTTCTGTCAGTATTACAGTGTATGTCAAGTAAGAACCACAAAGAACTTGCTGACAACTCATCACTTGGAGGATTTGTGTTGGGTTTTTTCTTGCTGTAAACTGGGAGGAAG
Source organism: Aleadryas rufinucha (assembly GCA_013397815.1). NCBI lineage: Eukaryota > Metazoa > Chordata > Aves > Passeriformes > Aleadryas > Aleadryas rufinucha. Next base: position 115,719 of record VZTH01001000.1, read on the forward strand.
GAGCAAATAAAATTCCTATCCAGAGAAAGAAGAGCAGAACAGTGATTACCCAAATTATAATTGGTCTAACATGGTGCAAAGGACCTGTATTTCCTTTGGCCTTCCTACTGATGAGGCTCCAGTAGCTGTTGGTTGTCATTGTTCTGTACAAATTACAGCCTTCTAAAACTGGATTGAGGCAAAAGAGATTGTATAAAATCTGTTTTAATTATCCAGTTGATATTGTACTGTTTCCTTATGTAGCCCATTAGCCAAAGCTGTTGGATGCTACAGCTGACTTGATTTTTGGAGGTGAGGCAAGGGACTCTTGCTTATGCAAACAGTAAATTGATTTACCATCATGTCCAACTGTGTTCAGAATTTTGTTGGGTGATCTGTGCCCTTAGTAATCTCTCTGTCTCATGAAAGGAAATGGGTAAACCCTCTAATTTGAAAGAGATGTGGTAAAATATCTGTGCTCAGCTTATGGGAAACACAAAGATAAATATATATTTTGCAATATATTTCACTGCAATATTGGGACCTGACTACAGACAGGAAAGCTAAAAATGCAACAGCAAAAAATGGGAAGAAAATTAAGACAGAAGGATCTGGTGTTACATATTTATGAACTAGTTATTATTAGTTTAATTTAAATGGTTTTTTACCACTTGAGAGAGTTTCCTATATGTTCTTGTCTTGCAACTAAATTATGCTTCCTTCCCACTCTTGCAAGTTTTTTTCCTCCTCCAAAGCCACAGTGACAGTGACCTTGCATTCAGGAAATACCAGCTGAGCCTTTTTTAGCCTCAGTGTATATAGCTGAATTCAGTGCTCTTAATTTTTTTTCAGCTTTGTTTTACAAGGTTTACAGACATCAAAATGTTATAGCATATTTAAACACTGAGATCAGTTCAATTGTCCTTATCTTTTTGTTTAATACATACAGAGTGTAAATTCCGCTTTGTCAGGTTGGCATATGTGAATGCATGTGCATGAGAGGAAATTCAATGAGCTTCAGTGCTGAGAGCAGCAGATTATTTTTTGCTCCTCTCAAAGCAAGTAGCTGTGATTACAGTTCATCCACGCACACCAAAAAAACCCAGAGTATAGGCCCTTAATGTAAGTCAGGCTCTGGATTTCCAGATTGCTGCTTTGACATCTAACATGGACAGAATTGTGTGGTGTTTTTAAATTTGTATCTTGGATTTTTGTGTGACACTCCCAGCTGTTTTGTGTGTCATTGAGCTATTAGCAGCTCACTTTACATTCACTGAGTGGATCTTGCACAGAAGCAGTTTTACTGAAGACAAAAAAATCTGTCTCAAAATGCTATAGCAGAATTTTGTGTATTGAAATCATCCCAGACCAAATATAATTTGATACATATGAACTGACAAAAAGAATCTTCAATTAATGTACAAATTTTGATTCTGAAATAGATAGTAATGACAGGAAACAAACTGCAGTTTTGAGACATAAAATACTATTATAATTTTAGGATTTTGGATGGTGATTTTTAAATCTTGAAATGTAAGGTACAGTACAAATATTATTACTTCTTTATTTCTTATTGACACTATAAGGTTTATGGGGAACGTAGTTAGAAAATGGAGATCTGGTTGAATTCTAGGGCTTACCTAGAAGTTCAGGACCTTTTATTCCCATTCCTGGAAATGCATGCATTAGCTTCCTAATTCAGTTTTGGAGATTGCTTTCTCATGTATTACCTTAACAGCTGATTGACACTTGTTTTCACTGGCCCATTGTAGCCTGAGTTGTGTGTAGTCTATTTTATTTGATTACCCTGGAGGCCAAAATCTGCTTGACTATTTACTTTCATCTGGCTTTGTTTGGTATACAGCAAAATTGAGCTCAGTCCAGCGAGATGCCAGTGAAGGCTGTTCAATTTTGGCCATCCCCTGCCAGTGAAGGCTGTTTAATTTTGTGTGAGGCTGAGATTTTGTGTAATGAGGCCACCAACTTCATGCTGAAAGGAACACGGGCAGTCTCGGTGATGTGACAGAATCCGTTTTCAGAGCTTGTCACACTAATACTGGGACAGGACTTCAGCAGCATTACAGCACTCCCACTATTTCTGTGTTCCGCAGCCACTTTGAAAGAAGAGGGGTAAACCTGGCACAAGGGGTGGCAGCTCTCCCCATCTGGCAGTGGAGAAAGGGGATTCCCCTGCAGTGCTTAGTGGCAATGTGGAGGCAACAGTCTCTCCTTCAGTCATGTGATGATGATGATGAAACAGTAGAGGGGAGAGCCAGGCAGTGCCTGCACTCAACAGAAAGAGGGAAAGAATCACAGAATCAGAATCAAATACTGGTGTGGGTTGGAAGGGACCTTAAAGATCATCTTGTCCCTCCCCCTGCCCTGGGCAGGGATGCCTTCCGTTAGACCAGGTTGCTCCAAGCCCCATCCAACCTGGCCTTGAACACTTCCAGGGATGGGGCAGCCACAGCTTCTTTGGGCAATCTGTGCCAGGGCCTCAAGACCCTCACAGGGAAGAAATTCTTCCTAATAGCTAATCTAAACCTACTCTCTGTCAGCTTGAAGCCATTCCCCCTTGTCCTGTCACTCCAGTTCCTGATGCAGAGTCCCTCTCCAGCTTCCTCAGAGGCTTTCAGATACTGGAAGGTGCTGTGATGTCTCCACCCAACCTTCTCTTCTCCAGACAAAATCCAGCAGTCCACAGCTCTTGCTCAGTATTCTCTCTTTCTGTGCTGCCTGGCTGTTGCTCAAAAATCCCCTAGTCCCTTCAGTCTTATTTCCCCAAAGTTCCTTTTTTTTTTTTTTTTTCTTTGAGTTCCATATACCACTTCACCTCCAGAGTACATCCATGAGAGAAAAAAAAATAATCCTATAGTTGATACTTGCCATCACATTGCCTGTTTAGCCCACAGGTTATTTAGGTTATAAATGTGCTCTGCCAAGTACTTTGCACTGCAAGGATCTGTCCCTGAGTGCTTGTTAGGCACTGCTATCCTAGTGTTCATTGAAAACTTTATGCCAGCTGAGGATGTAGTTATTAGCCCTGATTGGTGTAACTGGGCTTCACTTGACACAATCATCAGTCTCCAATGTTTAAGAATCACTTTAGTTGTAACAACACTTTATACAGCATCTTTGTACAACCTCTCACATCTGCCTGAGGCATTTGCAATGTCATCAAAAAGCCACCTCTAACTTTTGATCACCCTAATGATGCACTATGAGTTCCAGCAAAGAAATTAAGTTTTCTTAAACAGAATAATTTTTCTTAAACAGAATAATTTTCTTTCAGAATAATGCTACCTTTCACGGCACTCACTATTTTTAAAAATTACTTTGCAACAACAAATATTCCTAGAAAAGCAATACGTGAACAGATTAATGTTTTGCATAGTGGGACAAATAATTTCAAGTCTGCCTGGGTCTTGCCAAAAAATAACAAAGTTAAATGAAATTGATAGTATGGAAATGACAGCACTTGCTAAATGCTCTTTCCTAGCACCGAATGCCCTCTCCCGCAAGCTATGGAGTCCTCAGCAAGTCACATTTCATCTTAAACATGGAAAGAGAGATTCAGAGACAGGAGGCTGGTACTTTTAAAGCATTAATGAGAGACAAAGTGTTAGCATAAATGAATGGGACAAACCCAGTATTTCACAAGGACCTATGAAGAATAGATACACTTCAGGTTTAAATAATTACAGACCCTTTTCTGTTCATAGTTAAATTACTTGAAAGATCAGTGAATTCAATACAGGGAGCTCTGTCTAAATATAATTGATGATGAGTTACTTAAATAGGTTTTAGGTCTGTTCTTCAACTTCCAGTGCTTTTCTCAAGGTGCCTGATGGTAATTTACAGGGGTAGCAGCAATTCCTCAAAAGCTGGAAGCATCGTTTATTTTGACCTAATTTTTCAAGTAGGGAATTGCCAATCACTCGTCTGAAGGTTTCAGCTGCTGTGGGTGAAAACACGCAGCACTGGCTCTTCACTTTGAGATGGCAAGATAACCAATGTATCAATGCTCTCCTTTTGATAAAGCTCCTGGGCAGGAGCTGCTGTAGCACTACTTCTAGAAGTGGGGATTTTTGGACATCTCAGATATAATGATTTTCCACAGCGGAGGAATAAGAGGACTTAATGTGCATATATTATTTAGCAGCAATACCCAATTGGCAGCAGACACAATAGATACCAATGGATGGTCTTGGCAAGGATGGATCAAATGTGAAGTCACACAAGGAGAAATATCAAAGCCTACAAAGCAAATCTTGAATGAAAAGCTAATTGAAATTCACCACTGATTAGCTGTATAGGTTTAGGGATTCTAGAGACAAGTGGAAGGTTTATTTGCACAAGTTTGGAGTCTCAATTTTTGTTTTGGCCTTTATTCCTGGGTGCTGAGGAATTTATCTAATTTACAGTTTCTAAAGACACTGTATAAGTTGTTCTAAAGCTACCCCTAATCGCAGTAAGCAGATTTACAAAATCCTTTCTCTTCTGTGCAAAGATGTTTATCATATATACTATTCAACTACTTTGTAGTATACTAACTACAAAGCTATTTTTTGTTATCTGCTATCACTGGCAATTCCAACTACCTTTATGGAAACTCTAGGTATCTTTATTGCTGGAATCAGCCTTAGAAAAAAAAATTGCTATCATACGGAAACATGCAGGCATACATATGGGATAAGGAATATTAATGACAAACAGATGAGCCTTCCTTTAAGCCAAAAAGCTTTTTACAAGTTACTTGATAATAGTTGTATTGAATTGGAGATTTTTGGTAGGATGAGCTAGAAAATAGTACTTGGCCTGCACTCTCTGGAAGACCCTCTAGTAAGATAACCTAACTCATTGCTGCCCCTGCCATGCTGCTTTATTTCTGCATGTTTCTTGGATTGTGCTTTCTTGGGCTCCTGGTTCCCTTCTCTTCTGCATTTGTGAAGATCCCAGCAGAGAAAAGCTGAAGGCTTGAGTTCCTCCAACACATATAGAGAAATAAAAGGCTATAGTCCAGAGATTGACTAATACCATCTACAGAATATGTAGACTTTCCCTTGCAGTTTTGGGACTTTCTGAAGAAAGTTTCTGCATAAGTACAGAGATTGTCAAAGAATTTCTAAGCACTATGCACCTTTCTTTTAATTCTTCCAGCTTTATTCCAATGACTTTTGGCGTTTTCATGTGCGGTGGTTGCTCATAATAATAACCCCTCACAGAAAAGGAAGCACAAAGCTTCTGAAAATATAACAGATGAGGAGGATGTTGTTTGTGGAATTTATAATGGAACCAAGGATTCCAAAAATTGATCCACAGGGTCTTATAACTACAGGAGCTCCAAACTATACGTTATCCATCTGCCTTGACTTTGCTGGTTTTCAAACACAACTCAGTTTGCATTTACAGCCTATTTGGAACAATTTTCACTTGGTACATCCTTACAAAGAGACTGTGGAGAAGAATGATTATCTGCCAAGCACTGATGTGTTTGGGAATATTCAGCACAAGCTTTTGTGTATTATTTAAATGAATGACTTATTTTGTCACCCTTGAAATATGCATCATCACTTTGGCAACCTCTGTGTGGTGGAAGGCGTGTAGTGCAATGAGACACACAAATGAACAAGAGGCAGGCATACATGATCAATGAGAAAAGTAAGTCATTAGGAAAGCCTGGAGTAAAACCAGAAGGGACAAAAAAAATCTCTCTCACATGGCTGAGGTGGGAAAATGAGGTTGGTTTAATTTTCTTCTGTCTTGGCAGATGTCTGGGACTGCTTGCAAAGGCTTAAAGGGAAAATGTGCATGAAAAATGCAAAAGTTCATGAAAAAGCATAAACTCCTCATTTCCAGTGTTCAATTCTTTTATGACATTATTTTGTCTTCTCTGACTCCCTGTTATTTTCCACTGATTTCTCAGTCCTTCCTATGAATAAAATGTACCAACTCCATACTCACACCCCTGCTCTGTGCCAGGCTCCGTAGTTCCAATCATTTTGCTGCTCTAAAAGCTCCTTCTTCCCCATGAGCTCTTTGCCGCGGTGCTATCTGCTGGCTAGCAATGACCACAAAGCACCGGGCACCCACCTGCGTCAGAGGGGGAGACGGAGGCTACTCCAGGTGCAGGAGGGCAGGCGAGGTTCCAGCCCTGGCTTGCCTTGCCCACTGATGGCAAGGCTGCGTGGAGGAGGTAGAAAAGAGGCAGAGGAGATTCTTTGTAGAAAAGGAGAGGGTTTTTTGAAGGAGAGGGTCCAACATAAACCCAGGGAAGGGCACAAAAAATTCCAGAAAACACACACTGACATGGGATTTTATACCCCAACAGAATGGGAGGGGAAAGCATACAATAACCAATAGAATCACAGCAAGGGGGTGTTACAAAGGCGGGGAAAAGGGTACATAACCAATAAGGGCACAGGGAGGCAGGGAGAATTAACATGGGCCAATGAGGGACCAAGGGATACAGAACTTTCTAGGCAGGGAACCAATATGGAGGGGAAAGGGAGGAGATGTCGGTGGCCAATCATGGGAGCAGGATCTGCATGTCCCGCACCGCTCTCCGGGTTCTCACCCTAACCTTAAGGTCCTGGACTGTGTGGGCATCTGTCAGAGACTGAAAATAGTTTATGCCTTATATTGATATAAAGTTTTAAAGAAGCTACAGCCACAGAAAACTTGAAGAACTTTGAACTGTAAGTCAAACTACTGAGATTAGATAAAGGGAAAACCCATTCTTTCATCAACCTCAGGCCCAGAAAAAACCAAACAAGTAAATAAAGAAGAGAATGTGAGCCAAACCCAGCACCTGTGCTAAGGATCATCCCTGGCTGAGTTTAGGATGGGGGACACCACAGCCCACAGAAGCCAGGTTTACACAGACTCCTCCCTGAAACGAGGTGGGGGGGAGGAGGTTTTGGGTGTAATCTCTGCTCAGGGGCAGTGAACACCCATCCTTCCTTACACAAACTGGCCCAGCTGTGGCACCCCCAACCCCACAGGCCACATCCACGGGACTTTCACATGAGAGGCTTGCACCACAGGACTGCACGTGATGCAACAGATCCAGAGTCTGCTGTAAGAGATTGCCCCCCTCCCCCAGGGGGACATGCCTGGACGTTGCTACCTGGCTGGAGGGTGTATAAACCCATTGGACTCTATGCTTTTTGGGGGGACCTTCACCATCAAGAAGACCAGCTGGAGAGGATCAACGGAACATCGTTGAGATCCATGGAATGGTGATATTTTCCTTATTCTGTCCCTGTCACTCTCTTTCTGTCTCCTCCACCTATTTTCTACTCCTTTCTTTCTACTTTCCTTCCTTCTCTCTCTTTCTCTCATACCATACTATACAATAGAACCGATATTATTGTCACTGGTATATCGTCTCGTTTGCACCTTAATTTAGGCAGAGCAATTTCTAAAAGAACCTTAATAATAATTGGATCATAACAGCATCAAACCACTGCACTTGCTGGCCTTGGTCTTGCTGGCCATGGTGCCAGCCATAGCACACCACAGCAGCTCTTTGGTTATAAAAGATGATTTTCAGTCATAGAATCTCTGTCCCTATATTCCTGCCATCTCTGTACCCCACCTGCAGACATCAATGAGCACTTGCCATCAGCAGGCTTATTTCCAGAATGTTGGCTCCTACACCCAGCTCTGCTCTAAGCCCCAACACTTTCTTTGCCTATGTCCTCTACCTGTTTGAGGAGGTACATAATAAATATATTTCTCTCAGAAACTGAATAGCATTTTTTATCTTCCTGATCAAAAATATTATTATTTCAGTTAAAAAAACCCCCTCAAACCTATTCTCTTGCATCTGGGTTTTACTTATTCTTTTTTTTCCAGAGTGGTATGTTCAGATCATGATTAAATAGATGAAATGAAATGCTTTTCAAATTAATTTTTTGTTAAAAATGATCATATTGAAAAATAGGATATGCCTGTAATAGTGTGCAACTGAGAATTAATGTTTTCAAGGATAACGCAAAATGCTAGTTTGCTTTTCAATGAATTATGATTGAAAATTTTAAATGTTATAAATTTTTGCTGTCCTGTAGCTTTGCAGAATTCCAACACCAGTGCATATCTGTGCATCACCTTTTTTTCTTTTTTTTTCCCTTTTAATTTTTTTTTATTTGCCTAACTTAAATCTGCAACATGTGACTCCCAGTAGGATTCTTGAATATGTACAATACATAAATCATCAGATCATAGAATCACAAAATGGTTTGAATTAGAAGGGTCCTTAAAGATCACCCAGTTCCACTCCCTGCCTGTCCTTGAACACTTCCAGGGATGGGGCAGCCACACCTTCTCTGGACAACCTGTGCCAGGGCCTCACCACCCTCTCAAGGAAGAATTTCTTCCTAATAGCTAATATAAACTTATCCCCTTTTTTTTTTTTTAATGGTGTGGGGTTTTTTTAACCCTAAGTACTTTCATGGAAATCCTGGTCTTTGATGAAAATGGCAGTACATAGACAGAACACCTTATTCCTATTTCTGTCAGCATCCCTTTTTATACTGCAGCTGTCCTGCAGTCAGTATATCAATACAGATAAAGCAGTTCAATTTTTTAGTGTTAGAAAGATGTTACGTGTCATTTTCTTGGAATAAATTATACATATAAAAAGCTTCAAACCCCATAAGCCTTTGAAGCTGGGGCATGTACTGTGTACTTGGTCCTGTTAATACAAAGAGCAGTAGTGGTGCCACCATCTTCTATATTTGCTTGTTAATTGGCTGCTTATCTCATCCCCATGAGAAGTCCTAACTCCATTCATCATGAGTTCTTTAACCGTTCTGAACACATTAAATCAACCTGCAAATACCTGGACTTCCTCCACTGCACCTTCTCATCCTACAAAACCACAGTATCCAGCATAGCTTTTTCTTGGTCCTTTTCTTCTTTCCTGATGGATTTCAGATATTGTCCATACTAGTTTAACTGCTTATCAGTCACACTCTAAGGTATCCCCATTATCCCCACAAACTTGTTGCACAGTTACAAGATCACTAGACTGTCTCGCATTGCTTTAACCAACTCATGTTATTTAGCTTTAAGCACATCTATTCCATTGGTTTAGGAATGCTTCCTGTCTTCTGAATCCCCTCTTCTCCTTTTTTTTTTTTTTTTTAAATAAAAAAATGAATGTATTTTAGGGCATTATAGGTGGGATCCATATTTGAGAACCTGTATGACAGAATCACTAGTTTTGTGAATAATGCATTATTTTTCACCCACACCAGAAAAACAGAATTGCTATGCTACCTCAATTATTCCCACATCTAAAATCTTCTCCAAATTGCATTTGCAGAAAGATGTTCCGTGGCCTGACCAAAACATGTGATAGGATAAAGGCATAATTCACATGTAGCACAAATCTATTTGGGAAAATAGATTACTATTCCCTTCAGGATTATAAAGTCTCTGTTTAGGGATTGGTTTTGTGCTTAGCATGCAAAGTGTTTGTTTATGCAATTTGTCTTCCACAGTCATGGTCTGAACTGTCCTCTTTGTGGCATGCTGGAAACTTGTCTAGAGCAGAGATGTGTTGGAAAGCCCATGTGTCTGAGCTTTGGCCTTTTGTATGATCTCTCTTACCCAGACATGGTACTTAGAGATTTGGCAACTGACCTTTTAGAAATTTCTGACAACCTGTTTACATTTTCTCAACAACAACCTCTCAAATCCCTTTCTAAATGATGGTTTTGACCTCTGCAATTCACGATAGCACTAAAGTATTTACCTTTCTGTGCTTCAAAGTGTTCCTTTTCAGGAAGAGACTGCATAAGTAGGGAATCTAATACCACACGTGTAAGCATATTCAACAAAAAATTCTAAAAATCCCACACTGCTCTATGATGATTTGTCTTTTTGGTTTGTCTTTGGTGAGGCCCTGGGGGATTTGCACATATCCGGAGATAGGTAGGCATAAATCTGTGACGAATGGCTCCCTTGGCTTGAACACTAAGCAGCAGCTCCAGTTTGAGTGATGAACCAAAGGTATTAAAATGATAGTTATACAACAGTAAGAGATGCCTTCTCAGGGTGCTTCATCAGCACTGACAATTACCTATGTTAATGATGCATTTGCATAGGAGCTTGCTGGACTTACTGGATCCAGCTCAGGCCACCCCCAGCATGATCAGGATCAGCTGAACTCTTCCCACCTCAATGAAGGCAGAGTTTTTTGCACTGTGATTTATCAACATGTGCTGCTTGGATGAAATACAATTGTATTTGTACACTGGCTTTTAAAAATATTTTCACTCTTGAAAAAAGCCTGATTGATGTAGAATATGAACCACTGAATTATAACACACTACATTTTGCTAAGAACAGTCTAAATATGCAAATTTATAGAAGGGGAGGTAATATTCTTACTCCTGTTTAGGATGATTTTGATAGAAATAATTCTCTTGTCACTTGTTACAGAGAATTAATAATTTTGCTTTGTCTATAGAAAGGCAAAAGCTAGCAATCATGTTACAAAGTAGATTGCATAAATTGGTTGACTTTCAATGCCTCTTTCCCCATAACATCTTAGGAAAAGATTTCTAGTGTCACACCATAGTTTTAATTGACGCAGACCACATCTTACACAAGCTCCCTGACCATTCAATTACCATATAAATAAGAATGTGCATATCTCCCCTCATATCAGCATCTTGCTTTTTTTTGTTGTTGGTAAAAATATGTTAATGACTAAGAGAAGCTTTTCATTTGAATAATGATTTAATGCTTCTGTGAGTTTCAGATGGTGGAATAAGCCCTTTCTTTAAAAGTTTGCAATTTCCCTGGAGTTCACCAACTACCTTTACTCAAGGGAAAAAAAAGGCAAATGGGAGACTTCAAACCTCAGCACCTGATGGGATGTTGCTGTGGTTCACAAATCTGTTTAGGGAGATGAAACTTTCTAGTCCTCTGCTGTCTTTTGTTCAGAAGACTGTCACTGATGGGAGAGAGGAGAAGGCCCAGTGGTGTGTGATTAAGGGTAGATCAGGCTTGTTTTTCCTGCCTCTCCAGGTGGAGGTGATCCTTGGCAGGTACACACTTCAGGTGTACAAGATCACTGAGTGCCGCGTTGACCACTAGCCGCCCGGTGGCGTGGCAGGCGGCGTCTGCTGTCCTCTTGCTCTGGACACTCCGGGAGGTCCCGGTGCGACGGCACGGAGCAGGGTTTTGTGCAGCTCAAACCGCAGATGTTTGCCTCGGGAGCCACAGCTCGCCCTGAGGCTATCTGCCAACAGCCGATTAGGCTGTGCAGCCCAGATGGAGAAACCGCAGCAGGCGAAGGTAAAGACTGAAGGAGGATTCAGGCGCTAGTGTATTCCAAGCAATTTAATAAAGTCTCAGAGGGAACTAGCCACCCAAATCTGGCCGTTGGTCTGGCCCCTGGCCGTTGGTCTGGCCTGGCCGTTGGTCTGGCCTCTCTGGTTTCATTAGCATGAAACTAAATAGAAGAGTGGGGAAAAGGGAGGAGTAAAGGAACAACCACTTAGGGAGTGACAAGGGGGTGACATACAACCAACCGGGAAACATATTGGGAGGGACTAGTTTAAACTAGCCAACCAGGGATGCAACAAAACAGAACTTTCCAGGGCCTAATAGAATAATCAATGAATTACTTATTAAACATAACTTCTACTAACTAATAAGGAACCGGGGGAGAGAGAGGGTTCTAGAAACCAGGGAGGAGACATGTTCAAGGGAACACCTAGTAGGCGGTGGCATCACAGCCTTATCTCCTCCTCCGATCCGCCCTCAGAGGTGGAGTCTCGGGCGGGGAAATCAACCCACTTGTCATTCACCTGGAAAGTGGGTTGGGCCACCGCCACAACTGCTCAAAGAAGCACCCCTACCTTCTTTTGATGTGACCATAAGAGAGGCAACAGATCTGAGTGAAAATGAATTCTGTGCAGGGCACTAATGTTAATTGTTCAAGATGGAAATTAGTTATGGGATTCAGTGCTAGCTGTCATGCCTCCTTCATTCTCCACTGCAAGCCATTCCTCCTACAGAAGTTTTGTTGTCTCACTTCATTTTTCAGCAGTAGGAGGATGGAAAACCCATATGCTAGATAGTGAATTCCAAAATATCCTGGTGCCCTATTTTCCATTGCTTTCCCAAACTTTGCGCACCTGACATCAAAATGACTTTGATCTAGCTGAAAAATCAGTGACACTCCAGTCAAAATGAGAAAAATGGTGAGCAACAGCATTTAAACCAATCATGAGAGGTCTCTGATAATGTATGAAGATGTGGTTCAATAGCCAGCCCCTAGGCCCTTCTCATGTTCTTAAGGGAAGCTCCCAGTTCAAACAGGCAGTGCAGTTCAAATCACTTTCCTATTTTAGGATGAAAAATAAAGACAATACCATGCTCCCGATGCCTCATTTCTGAAATAATTTAGACTTGAACACTGACTACTTAACAGGAGTTTGGAGCATGATAAGGAAGGTGAGAAAGTGGTTTGAGGCTGGAGCGTGTCTCAGTGCAGCACCACAGTCTGCATTTCTATACTGAAGTGCAGAGAAGGGTTCTGCCAGTGGTGCTTACAAGACAGAGCTTGCTGTTAAAACTGCAGACAGTTCTGAATCAGCTGTTAAAAAATCAACTTCCACTAGATGGAAGGCTCTTCGTTCTGTTTGTTCCTCATATCTTCCCCCACCTCACTGAGTCTGGTACCTGAAAGCCACTGTGCTTTGATTGCAACCCCATGTCACTGGGAAAAGCACTTACATTCCATAGACAATTCACTCTGCAAGGACCATCTTCTCTGTCTGATTTTCTAAAGGTGTACTTAGCATATCTGTCTGAAAAATCCAAACTGTTAATTATTAGCTCCAAATGATATATATGTTGAAGTCAAAAGCAAGAAAAGTATCAGGCTTTTCACAATAATGATTTATTTTTCCCAAGTGAATTCCTCAAAGTATCTCTTTCTATCCCTTTCACGTAGAATAAGAATCTATTAGCATTTGTCTTGCTAGTGAGGAAAATAATTTGTTGTATATACAATTGGAGTGGTGGTGATAGAGGAATATATGAATAGATATGCTTGTATTTGCTGCCATCAGCCTTTGTGCAATAAAAGGTGCAATGCTGCAATAGTTGTGCTGTAACAAAAGGAACTGTTTTATTAGAGTGGAAGGGTTTTCCTGTTAATGGAATAAGATTTAGCTTAACCATCTTTATCAAATTGAAAAAAATTAAGTCAAGCAAGTGTGACACTGATTTAGAAATAAAAAAACACATTAAGAAAATCCAGTTTGAGTTCTCTTTATATACCTTCTGGGACATTCGTGTAAACTTGGATTCCTAATTAAATACATCATTTTGAAAAGCAAAACATATTATTCCATAATAGTGTACAGAGAAGTTTCAGTGTAATAGATAGAAGTCAACAGAAGCCATATGGAAAATTGATGGGATTGTCTCGCTTTGTTGCCCATTATCATCTTGTTCAAGTTCCATATGGTGATTGAGCTCTAGTTACATGACTTTGATGTGTAGGTAACTATGTTACTGGAGCTGTTAACCAATTAATAAAAATCTACTGCCATATGTGCTGATTCTACTGTTCGCTGTTGTATTTGCACTGGAAACTGATTTGGGAATTTTGTTTTCTGTTCTGATAATATCCCTTCTGTCTTGGGTGATTTTATGATGATACTTTATTCCCTAATCGTCTGCTTGATGCCCAGAAATGGCTGCTGTAGCTTTAAGATGGACCTGGGGGGTGGGGTGGGGAGCCTTGAGCGCTTGCGTGGTTTGGTTCAAACGCTCTCTTTCCGGCATGGACTGGGACGCTACATTAGTTTGGTCCATACGCTGTTGGATTAGTTTTTTGCTAGCTTAAAGCAAGAAGTTTGTTTTTCTTTTCTTTCCCTTCCTCTAGCCTGGAGGCTGTACCGGGAATCCTCTCGGCAGGTTGCGGTGTGTTGGTTTTTTTTTTTGTTTTTTTTTTTTCTTTTTTTCTTTAACTGTTTTGGGCTTTGGTTTTTTTCAGTCTGGAGAGCAGGCAGGGGCCTCCCCGAACCTGAGACCTCGGAGGAGCTGAACCAACACGAGAAAGGACACTAAAACCCACCCGTTTCGCCTGCTGCGAGGAAGAGACTAACGCCAGTGTTAGAAATGAGCTAACTTTTTGATACAATTTAATGAGTGTAAAGTCTAGGAAAGCAAAAGAAGACTGTTTATTAGTAACGATTCAGCTGAGCCGGGTGTGTGTCTCCCTCCCCGCGAGCCGAGCACACGCACACCCTTCAACAAAATGGCTACATTTTACACCCTTTCGTGTTCGGGGCGATCCCTGTCCCCTTTCCCATTGGCTGGGTACTCGGGAACTGACATTCTCTCCCGACCTTCTGTCCCCTCCCCTCTCATCCCATCTCCCTCTCAGTCAAGTCTTCAACCCCGCCCCTCTCCCAGCACACAGCAACACCCAACAAACCCACCAGAACAAATCCAAACCGGAACCAACAACACACAGAACCAATAACTTTCATTATTTAACTTAGTAACCTTTTGGCTTCAGGAAAATATCATCCATCTCTCACACCAGGAAGGTTCCCATCTATTCTGCCCGAGCAGCTGTGTGAACTCCTATCCCTCCCCTCCTGAGACAAAGAGGGCAGCCGCCATCTTTGCCTTCCAGCCACGTGGTCTGGTGGGTGTTAAGTTTTTGAAATTTCAATATCTAGCATTTATTCAATCCTTTTCTGTGCCTTGCAGGCACCTTTTTTTTTAAAAAAAATTTTTTTCTTTGTTAATAAACAGTTTGGGTTTTTTTTCACTTTCACCCACTGGTATTCATTTCTCATCGGCAAAAGGGATTACTGGAGCCCTTCTCTTTAGAGAAAACACTAATTTCAGAGCATTTTCTCCTGAATTTGTCTCCAAACCAAGACACTTTCATATAGAAACTGCATTCACAGTCATGCTTCTAAATTGTCCTTGTTAGCGTAGAAACACATAATCACAGCATGATTATATGCAGGTGCCTTTTATTTGAAGAGCGCTCAGGAATCGGGGTACAAACCCAAGTCAGATTCCGACAAGGGTTCGAAGTAAAATCCATTTTATATTCTTCTCTTACATAACTGCTATAGAATCATATGTTAATCATTAGCCATCTATTGTTCTATTGTAATTATTCAAGCATAAGCTTCGAGCCCCTCTCCCACAATATTCCCCCATATTTGCTGTTCTTTCCTCATGATCCGTGTTACGATTAAGCAATCAGAACATTCTCTACCATTTACTATACGCAGGTACAGAGTCACAAGATTTAGCAGAAACAATACCTATTCAAAGCCTACCTAAACTAATACAATTTTAAAAACATTTTAACCCTATGCTATCATCCTTACTGAGAGGGAGTTCTTGATACAAACTGATGCAAAACTTTGGTAGAAATTCAGGCTGAACCTGAAACAAGCCGGTTCTTCTCAGTCCATAACATGGGAACAAATTCTCATTAATGAACTCAGATCAGAAAGCAAAGTTTAAGTCAGTGCCTTACATGTAATTCTGGTAAAGATGAGGTAGAAAGAAACTAATGAAAGGTTTCTGGACAAGGGCTAATGAAAATTGATGTCTGTGTAACTCACATTTCTCATCGGCAAAAGGGATTACTGGAGCCCTTCTCTTTAGAGAAAACACTAATTTCAGAGCATTTTCTCCTGAATTTGTCTCCAAACCAAGACACTTTCATATAGAAACTGCATTCACAGTCATGCTTCTAAATTGTCCTTGTTAGCGTAGAAACACATAATCACAGCATGATTATATGCAGGTGCCTTTTATTTGAAGAGCGCTCAGGAATCGGGGTACAAACCCAAGTCAGATTCCGACAAGGGTTCGAAGTAAAATCCATTTTATATTCTTCTCTTACATAACTGCTATAGAATCATATGTTAATCATTAGCCATCTATTGTTCTATTGTAATTATTCAAGCATAAGCTTCGAGCCCCTCTCCCACAATATTCCCCCATATTTGCTGTTCTTTCCTCATGATCCGTGTTACGATTAAGCAATCAGAACATTCTCTACCATTTACTATACGCAGGTACAGAGTCACAAGATTTAGCAGAAACAATACCTATTCAAAGCCTACCTAAACTAATACAATTTTAAAAACATTTTAACCCTATGCTATCAT